>JAGVSL010000143.1:600000-1008119 GCA_022494535.1 Himalopsyche phryganea | reverse complement strand
GAGAGGAGTATATATTTACATTGACTCATTCCAATTTTGTTTCAAGTGGCTTGGTACAAATGGCTTGGTATTCGTTGGTTTCAAAGCAGACACCAGATCAAAATAAACGGTGTGACCATAGCGAACCAGTAGACAATCCATGAAAGTACGCAATAAAAAATATAACTATTTCGCCAGTCTCTAAAAAAGTTTACCAAAAATATTGTAAAAATGTACGCGAAATATAAAATACAACACAGTTTTTTCGAGCAATCTAAGTAAATTTATATGCTCCTAACCATGATTTTTTTAAACTGTTGTTATGCTTACGTTTTTTCAAAATTGCACTAGAGTTCAGAAAAAAAAATTCATAATTTTCAAAAATGACAAATGAAGTTATAAATCAAATCACTAAATTTAAATAGTTATAACGAGAGTTAAATTACGTTCCATAAAATTTAAATAAAATATATTGCAAATTCAATACAACTCTAATGCGCAACATTTGCTTCTTATATTTATCAGCAAACGTAATATTTATGAAAAGAAAAATCATTTTCATATTCTACAGATTAAATGTAATAAATATTACAGACGACATAAAATAGTTACAATATTCAGATATACATTAAATACGAGGTATTTAGTTTAAAAAAATCAATTAATCTAATCACTGATTAACACAAAAAGTAACATTCACATCTACATGCACGTAACGCCAAATGCACACTTTGTGTACTAGTCTTCGGGCACACTAACCTCAAGAAACTACTCTGCTGCTCACATTTTGTCACATCATTTTAAGTTACTATTGTCAGTACCTACTGCCATTTATTTGTGAATCGCCAAATAAGTATACTTTGTAATGTTAATTATCGTATTTAGCACTATAAGTACGTTAAAATTATCGATTCCTACAAACTTAATTCAGCGTACGTTCTAAGTCACACGTAAATATTTTATAAGAAAAATATCCCTAAATAGATATTGATATTATTGTTTATTACGTTCACACCTACATGCTCGAGTGTTATATTTGAAGCCCTGCGCAGACAGAGCGTGATTAGATGTTCTACGTTCGGCTTTTCGAGTTCAGCGTTCTGTTATAATGTATCAACGTCAAGCAAATTACGCACATAGCCAGACCTCGGTGGTCAATGAGAACGCGCGTGTTCTTAAGCACTATTCGTATCATTAAAAATAACGTCGTATTCCTCATATATCGCTACTACTTTAGAAATGTCGGGTGTAGAAAATATAATTGATTTAGTTCGAGAGAGATTATTATGATTTTTTAGTATTAATTATCTACATAATTGCTGATTAGAATATGCTATAAACTTCCCAAACTTCAGACACTTTCAAATTGCTCCTATTATTTATTTGTTGAAAAGACACAAAGAGCTGTGCGTAGTGAATTGTTATAAACGAATTATAAATTATTCTTTATGTATAAGAAATTTTCTTTTTAAGATAGTTATGCAAGCAACGCGCAGTTTTAAACGACATCAACAACAGTATCTACATTTTATTCAATGTTTTAAAAATTCATGTCCTCCTTTTTAAACCAAAATACCTACTGTACTCTGTAATATGTATACTAGCGAATAATTACAGCAGTTGCGAAAGGTCTCATCAACAACATTTTTGTGTAACGCCGTCTCTGGCCTCCACAAAAGCAACACTTCGTTCAAGGAAGATTACATTTCAGGCGAAATGTTAAACGTTGAACATTGTATAAAATGTAATGTATATTTAATTTAAGACATCGACTGAGGGTGCTTGATGGAATTTCAATATCAAATTTGGATTATTGAGATTTTGTACACTTCCTAAGATGCCGAAAGGCGAAACCCGGGTCGTTAGTGACAAAATACATGGAAGTGTACAAAATCTCAATAATCCAAATTTGGTAATGTATATTTTATGTATGTAATTTGTTGACCGCTGCCTGTGTGGGCCCAGAACTCATATTAAACACGTCCGGTCAACGGCCTGTTGAATGCATAACGCTGACAGCTTCTGTCTGTGCAGAGCCTTAAAATTTGTAAGGGAGTAGATAGGTTTTAAATAAAAACACTTTTATCAAGTATTACACGATTTTCAGAGAAATGAGATAAAATGTGAATACTAAGTTAATCAGAATTATGTAAACATTTTAAAACAGGTATAATTTTGTAGCAGTTAAAAATGCTCGTGATGAGCGAAACCGGTCCTGATCATCATAAACATTTGGAAGTAGTACAAATGAATCGTGTTTAATTTTTAAAATATTATTTTGTGTTGTCATGTTGTTGTGATAAACATCATACGCTCTGTAACGAGTTTTAAGACATCAATTTTTTATTCCACTGAGTTTTTCTTCAGATTCTTATAATTTCTTTGATCAGACTTTTTCACTGAAAAACATATTTTTCAGTAATAAAATATTTGTTCTATGGAGGCATTGCATCCCATGTCACATAAAAAACATAAACTGACTTTAAATTTTTTTTTCAAAGTAAAGAGTAACTGAAATATTTAAAAATATTGACCCGTCTACGTTGGCACAACTGTCATATATTATTATTAGCAAAGTTTGTTCTTTTTATTGGCGAAATACTTTTCAATACCTACACGAAAAACTGCAACTTTATGAATAGTGTACAATTTTATGAATATTTGAGATACAAACTTAAATTATTACCAATCTTATTTGTATTTTTTTTTATTACATATCTATTTTTCCGATTCATCCTTTATTTTCTCCAAATTAATATGGTCTTATATGTAATATATTTGAATTCACGGCTGTGTTCAGTCAGAACCAGGTGCCACCTATTCATCAATGCATTCTGAGGATGCTGTTTTATGGTTGCAAATCATGGCAGATCACTAAAGCCCAGAGAAACCGTAAACTGTGATTCGAAAAAAGATGCTGCGGTGAAAACTAGGGGTACGGTGGTTTGATTTTGTCAGGAACCCGGAGGTAAGAGAGCGGACGGACCAGCCCCTTATTACGTCCAAAGTACAAAAAAACGACGATAGACTTAGCTTTGACACGAGCTGCAGATGCCCCAGGAAAGCTTGAACTCTGTGTCTCTTCTACCAACCGGATGGATTCCGTCGCCCTGGAAGGGCGCTGATGACCATCCATAGGATGTACTCGGCGGAGCTACAAGCGGGAGCGGAATGAAGTAAGAAGACTGGCGGGAGACTTGAAGGCATCGTGTGGTGGCCATATGCTCCGAGTAGGTAGCGGATATGGGTTAAAAATATATGTGCATATAGATGAGAAGTTAAAGTTTTGACAGCAGAGATCCTTTATTAATTTCAAAGTGTCATAAATAATCCTAAATTCCTAAAAATATCTTCCATTTTATTGATCAAGCACTAGCTTATTGGGTCTCTCATCCCGCGTTCATTAAAAGTAATTTATATCAATATTTGCGTAAGTATATAAACAGACCAAATAAATTTGCACCATACTTCAAGGTTCTCGTATTGTTTGACTAGATGCTGGTATACAAATAACCTGAAATATGTAAGCGCACGCATTGAAATGTCACCTTCGTGAGTAATGTTACAAGTGTATAGCTTTATTGCGAGGTTAAAAGCTATAGTGGTAAATTTGACAAAAAATGTCTCTTAAGATTGCCAAGGAATTTTACTTGAAATAAATCCCAATAAGAGCTATTAAATTAAAAAGAGGCGGAAAATATATCGTCGGATTGCACAATAATAATATCAAATTTTACAATAAGTGCTGCCATGATGTTTAATTTTGCATGCCTTAGCTTATGGTTAGAGTTCTTGATCAGGTTTGCCACTACAATAATATTTCAATAGTGTACATCACGATCACAATGGTGGCTGCAGGCGATGCGCTTGGTTTTCGCATATAAATACGACTGTTCAGTCATGTTTTAAATTTAGGCTAGGTTTTAAGTGCACATTAAAATAAAAAACCAACTCGTAAGTGTATTTTTTATCATTTGTATGTCGATAGTATTGTGTGGATTATTGTAGAATGTTTACCTCGCAACGGGCTTGGTCATACGAGAAAACGTTGAAAATAGGATTTTAAAACGAGTTAACATGTTTGTTGAAATTTAAGAAACCATGTAACCACTTCAGTGTTTTATTCAGGTCTTTTTACATCATAAATATATGTCTTGACAATCATATTTCCGGAGAAGTAATCCTTGAATTTGTGTTAATTACTACGATGGCTGCAGAAATTTCTTACCGATATTATTTATATCTCAGCTAAATGTTATTATTTGTTGAAAATATATTCAACCCATGTCACTTAGTGCAGTGCGTAAAACATGTAGTTTTACGTATTCCAACCATAACTTAATCATCCGCACTTATTCGCACCTGCTTATATTTTTAATTGTTACATACTCAGGGATGCTCTGTGATTGTCAATGTTATTGTTACATCGTATTATCTATCAAATTGAGTGAATCGATGCGATCATACATATTAAATGGTTTTCAGACTCTTATGCTCTTGATAATATTTAGTGGGAATTTCTTATTTCAGTTTCGAAAATGTGGTATCCCAAAAACAATCAGTAATTCAACAATACACCATATCTTAATGTTTTTGGCATGAAATTATTTTTTTTAATTCATATAGCGTTGGTTATAGTCTACCTTCGGAATTATATATTATATATCATACACGGTATATACTTCAATAAAATGGATCAAAATAATTATTTTGTATGTGTTTGCCATATCTCCAAAGTCCTGGAAATCAAGATCTATAATGTATTTACCGAAAGTAATTTGTTTAAACTTTTAACTGATTGTACTGTACCTGAATTTCTGGGAGTAGTTAGTAGAATTATCAGGATGGCTTTGCCATCCAAATGCACTGATATTGTTGATGTTAGGTTGTGTTTCATGTAAAATTGGTTATAGAAAGGTGATTGTCAACAATTTGAAATAAATGTTTATGGAAGTTTGGCTGCTGTAAAAGTAGTAGAATACTGACAAAACCATGTCTTTAAAATTTTCAAATACTTACCCGTATTAAATTTGAAATAATTATGTAGTAATCAATTTTCTGGGCACAGCTTTATAATGTATTTATGTTAAATTAGTTATAACTTTTTAAACTTAAAATTATGACTACCATTTTAGAGCCTGGTTCAATGGTCCACTCTCTGGCGTGAATTCTTAAAAACACTTGCACACACCTCAACACATTGCACAAAAATTTAAATTCATTAAAGCAAAAATAAAAACATTTCATATCGAGTATAACCTCTGCCGATTAAGTGTCTCGAAGAAGTATTTAATTGGAACGTTAAATGATAGCATTTAAATACTGATTGGGAAACTTACACAAATAATTTTCATTACTGAAGTGGTTGTCGAAAATTTAATATACATTAGCATGCTTTATCTTTTCATTAATCTCAGGATAATCACCCTATTAATGTTTATTGTTTTATTAACACTTGTTAGTATTTTTATACAATATTATTCAATTGTTAAACTAAAAATTTAACTTTATTTCACCTTAATGATAGTGTGCTATTGATGAAAACATAAATTATAGGAGTATTATTAAACATTTAACTTTTTTGACAATGTTGATAGATTCATCTTTTTTCAAAATAACTCAAAATATTACCAGACCTATACGTATGAGGTATATTCCTACTTAATGGCTAAGATTTAATATTGTTTCTCTACCACAATTATTAAAATTATTGTTTATAATAAATATATTACCTCATTTCCTATAGAGTTTTTATATGATATGAGGGGAGTCGCAGAAGTACCCAACCTAACAAAGAAAACACAAAAAAATTGGGAAAAATATATTTATATAGTCTCCTTTATATAAAAATACATAGTCTCCTTTTAGATTGATACACTTTTCCCAGCAATGTTCAATGGCTTCGATACCCTGTTTGTTGCGAGAATCATCTAGCTCCTCAAAATAGCCACCAGTCGCAGACTCCATCTCTTTATTGCCGGCAAATCTATTCCATTTTTTCTAGTTTGGAAACAGAAAATGATCCGAGAGGGCAAAATCTGGCGAATGGGGTGCGTGAGGAAGCATTTCGAATTTTAACTCATTGATTTTGGCCATCGCGATAACGGATGTGTGAACTGGTGCATCATCTTGATGAAACAAAACTTTTTTTTTCACCAAATGCGGCCGTTTTTTTATTGATTTCATCACTCAAACGCTGCAATAGGTTTGTAAAATGCACGCCGTTGATTGTTTTTCCTTTGAAAATAATTAATGAAAATTACAATTAAACAAACAAAATCCCAAAAAACCGGCGCCATTACCTTGCCTGCAGATGGAGCTCTCTTCGCCTTCTTTGGAGCTGATTCTCCTCTTTCAGTCCATTGTTTTGACTGTTCCCTCGTCTCAGGTGTGAAGTGATGGACCCATGTTTCATCCATGATTATAAATTGACGAAAAAACTTTGCTTTATTGTTTTAGAACTTCGCCAAACACTCGATTGAAACATCCTCATGGCATTGTTTTTGTTCCATTGTGAGTAATCACGGCAGTCATCTTGCCCACAGCTTTCTCATGTCCAAATTTTAAGTCAATATGCGATGTGCAGCACTTTTAAATGCCTACCATGTCTGCTAGCTTGCACAATTTCTGTCGATGGTCATCCAATACCATTTTGTGGATTTTCTCCAGCATTTCTGGCGTAGTCACCTTATTCGGTAGACCACTGCGATGTCCGTCTTGGCAGCTCGTATGGCCTCGGTTAAACTCTTCCACCCAATATTTTACTGTTGTAAACGAAGGAGTAGACACCCCCAGAATAGAATCTAGCTTCGCTTTGATATTGGTTGAACTGAAGCCTTTCAAATGAAAGTATTGTATCACATAACGATTATCAATTTTTTCCATGTTTACAAATTCACTAAGAGCGTTCACTATTGATGGCTATCAAATAAATACTGAACAACGTAGCGTCGTCAAATTTCAAACTTAAGCCTTCTAAGGTTGGTACTTTTTAGCGTACTCATTATTTTCAAACAACAACTGCAATATATGCGTCATGTCGGGTACTTCTGGAACTACCTTCGTATTACTACATTGGGGCAATCTATTTGGTATAAAATCGATACGAATGTCGTTTGATAATTAAGCTGTCTACCCTTATTTGCAATGTGGCTACTATTTTCTCAATTTCATTCCACAATTTTGTCAATAACATTGTTTTACCAGGTTCATTACTAGTGGTTTTCTATGATATTTTATAAAACATTCTTTTTTTCTCGATTGTATGTTATCATACTTTTTTATATATATGATTACACTTTTGAGGTGTCAACTGTCAATTTTTGTTGGAAAGGCAATACATTTTCTAAATAAAACACAATTTGCTTGTACTACTTCCACGTGTTTATAATGATCAGGACCAGTTTTTTTAAAAATATATGATAACATTCAAACGAGTATATGTCGATTCTTTATGGTGAATCATTTTTAGTTTTTTATTTGTTTATATATTTTTTTATAATATTTATCTATTTGTTTCAGGCACCCAACATACAATAGCATTCAATGGGTACCATTGTTAATTGATTTGTTCAACGAAAAGTGATTTATATGCTGAATTTATAAATTTTGACTCCAAACCATCGCCTGCTGCCCATGCATAAACTCATTATAAAATACAAGTAAGTTATCTAATTCTAAAATAATGTTTTTTTAAAATCATTCACAGCATAAATTTCTTTTTAATATGTTAAAAGAACATGAATATGGGCACACAGTGGGTGAAATGTGACTACACATGAAATAATGATTAAATCGGAAAGTTTCATGGTTGTTCAAAAGTATATGCCTGCGGCGAATATGATGGTTTGATTCCATCAGGAGGATTTTGGAGATTACAGAACGGATTGTCCAGCTCTTTATAACGTCCATAATAAAAAAAAGGCAATGGACCCTTTTTTGTCATGTGCTGTAAATGCTCCAAAAGAGTCTGAATCACAAGTCTCTTATTCCGACAGGACGGATTCTGTTGCTCCGGAAAGCCTCTATTAACCATCCATAAGATGTACTAGGATGAAGTGTTGATATTCCTACGAAAATGTTTATTTATATAAGGAGTCAGTTGATTGTTGACGACTTTACATAAAATATAAATTACAATGAGACTCCACAGCTATGATAAATTCTATAAATAGAGTTGGAAAATAAAAGATTTACTGCTTCTTGGTTGATTGTATCATAGAAGTTGAAATAATCTGTTATCGATAATATTTTACCCTTCTGCGATGAGTTAAACTAAGGAATATTCAGTCCCTAATTTATAGTCATTCATGTTTATTATATTTGATTATAATTTGCCCATTATTTCTACGATTTAATGTGTTAATAAAAACATAAAATGTCAAAATTTGAGATGTGTGCTTAAATTTGATATTATGTAAAAAGGACCGAAAGTAGGAATAAAATTAAATCTAGATGTAATGTTTCTTGTCAAGGTAATTGTCAGCTACAGTGTATTTTTCAGTTTGTAGGAACAAGCAAACCGCTGATATTTATACCTGGATGTAACAATGTACTTGTAAATATTTCTTAGTGTATTAAAAAAAACATTTTATCGATTCTACCATGTGACTCAACATATTGCAAATCGCTATTGTGTAACGTTGATACATATTTCATAGAAATGGAGTTTATCATTACTTTTACGCTCATTATAAATTGAAATTTGACAGCATCGTATTAATCCGACCAGTGGTGCAATTTCATATACATATATTATATATATTGATTTTATTATGTTGCCGCAATGTGTTAAATTCATTTCTCTGGATTTCTTTCTTTTGTGAACACTAAGAGTAACTTTTTGTCTTGTTTTTCTTAAAAATACAATTGCCTGTATTTTGTGATATTCATTGTAAGTTGCTTCTAAATATTCTTTAAATATTTTCAGATTGCATCTAGTATGGAACCATCATGTTCACGAAAATACTTTGATTGTAATGAGGGGACTAATCTCGTCCCCTCTTCAACATACATTGTAGAGACGAAGACTGATATTGAGACTGGAGATGAGCTTGAAAGCTCTGGCAGTAGTGCCCCCGATGAATCCCAGTCAATGCAAAATCTTTCAAGCGACCCCATCGATGAAATAGAACGGGAAGACTTTGAAGAAGAGAACCGACTGATGAACCAGTGCTCAGGAGTGATAGTAGACGCACGGCGCCTTACCTCATCTTCAGAGTTTTCTGAAAATTTGTCCAGTGCCAATTCTAGCTTAGCATCCAGTTCTGAAACTATATGTAGCCTTATTTTGAACACAAAAAATGACGACTGTACTCCAGAGTGTAGTATTAAACCAGAGGTTTCAGAAACGCAATCTCATCTTTGCACCGCAAAAAAAACTAACACTCCTGATAACTGTTATCTCAAAAAAAACCATATATATACCATGAATTTTACCCCACCTAAACCTATAAGGCCCTCGTCTATACCAAAATACAAATTATTCGACTCTGAAGAAACAGCTGATGACAGTGAGCAGAGAAGATCTTGTGACAAAAATCATGATGGGAGTAATACAAGTAAAAGTCAATCAATCGATAGTCAGTCTAACTCTTCTAAAGAAAAATGTCTCGACATCCCGAATAATGATTTGTCATCGTCGAATGTATTTAACTTGAGTGATCATTGTCGAAGAGCGGCAGACAACTCCAACCAATCCACCGTAGAAAATAACACTAGCGAGAAAATAAAAAAGGATGGCGTTAGGTCCATGGAACACCCTGGACAAGGAACTAGCCGTGGATCGGACACTAAAGATTTAGTTACAGAAGATCACCCTGCGCCAGCAACAACTGTTCCTATGCACCATGTTAGTATAATATAACATATTTATTCAATAACAATTCCCATCTTTGTAATTTCCTCGTTTTGAATGGTGTCTTCCATAGCATATAATTTTGAAATAAATCGAAACGTTCAAATGACAAAAATTTAAAACGTTTTTTTCCAAAATTAGTTGTCATCAAAATTTAATTTTACAGGAGAAGAACTAAAAAGTATGTATTATAGAATATTGTAGAGAAATCAATGTTTTTATAATGGTATTTTTTGAGAAAAAAGTTTTAATAATTGATACTAGTTTAAAAACCCACAGGAAGCCATGAAAAATGAAAGGGAAAGTTATAATGCTAGATTAAAACATACACATTTGCAATAGACTTTAATTGCAGATTTGTTTTTTTTATTTTGTACATGTTGACAATACAAATATTTAGTTTGTCCCAATTGCTAATGGTGTGTGTATAGGTAAGAGCTTAATTTTTTTTTTAAATTAATACGGAAGATGTAGGTATTGGTAAAATGCTCATTATCTAATATTTACAGGGATGGCTTATGCGATGTTTGTTTCCAGTACATATTTATTCCACACAAAAATGATTAATCCAAAGAAATACGGCAAACTATGAAATTTTAATCAAGCCCAGCTAGAGGAACTATCAATGCGATAATTTATAATCATCATTTTTCGGGATCCGACCGAATGATAGATGGAGAAACGATAGATTCCTTTAGATAGATGGAAAAATTTGGAATAGTTGTGTTTATGCCTGATGATAAAATTATCATTCAAATTAATTTTTCTAGAGTATCCTGTTTTCTGATTATGAAGATCCAGATTCAGGAGAAGGTGAGGAAGAAGAGGCCATTTGTACTTGTGTATCAAATCATGTATCGGTATGTACAATTTCTTTTGTTGCCTGTTATTTAGCATTAATGCGAAAAAGTGAACTGGCATCCGTAGATATTTTTGTCTTCAAACTCTTTATAAAATAGATCATGAAATATTGAATAGATATTTTAAAATGCACAATGTATAATATTTATTTTGATAAAACTAAATTGTAGATATTCATAATGAAAGAAATATAAATAATTCATATTGTATTGTAAATATGCAATATATACTATCAGTGGATTTTGGAAAAATAAACCCATATGGAATTCCATGTTATGGAATTATGAGTTGCACTTAATGCCAGGCATGGCGAAGTACTTTTTTAATAAGTTTGTCTTCACTGATGATCTGCATGTTGAGAGGTTAACATTCTCTGTGCAAAAACTGATGACTTTTCATTTATAGGAAGATGAAGAGAGTGGAGCAGACAATAGACAAATATGTGATGAAGAAATGACTGTCCTTAGTGCATCTGATAGTGAAGCTCAATATCATTCAGCAGATGAAAATTCAAGGCTCTTGGTAACTCTTTTTTTTCTAACTATGTCCGCTCCCTATACAGGGCATATAAACTGCTAATGGAACTTATCTCGACAGAAGTTTTTCTACAAAAACTGCTTGTTACTTAGTTGTTGAACCTCTGTTTTTCCAAGAGAGTAAGAATGGAAGAATAGCACAGGCTGGAATTGATGAAAACATTACAGACATTGATTTCTTATAATGCATTCATATATATACTAACAAATTATTTCAATTAAATGTATTATAAACTAATTACACACACATGATTTTTGAAAACTGAAATCAATTCACATCACTTCAAATCACTGGAATCAATTCTTTAGGTTAAATAATTGAACATTAGTAAAGGTAAATATAATAAACGTTAGATTTGTGTGCCCAACCGATATGTTAGTATTAATTTTAATTTCCATTTAGATGCATGAATGAGTGACTTCAGAACTTGAAAACTTTCATATATTGATATTTGAATATATATTTTTTCCAGCGAAAACGAAAAGTGGAAAGTCCATCGAGTTGTTCTTCAACCAAGAAGCATTATGTTGATGCTGTTATGGATCCTCGGAATACCAATGCCTCGGAATACCCTCCCGAGGCGCGGCATTGGTTAACTAGGTATGCTTTCAATATTATCATTGATATGGTTTCAAATTCAATATGCATTTATTATAAATTTATGAGTAAATATAATATTTTTAGGTTAACAACAATTCTCTTATTCATTGATAAATTTTTCTTTTAGGTTTACTCTCTGGTCAGGATCGGAACGTCTTCAGGCAATTGACCTATTAATAGGACGCTGTGCTGCTGATCAAGTTCGTCATATGATGCAGGCAATTGAACCGCTTTTTCAACGTGATTTCATATCCCTTCTGCCTCGAGAATTAGCCTTAGCAGTTTTAGGATATTTAGAACCGAGAGATCTTCTAAGAGCAGCAGAAACTTGTAGATATTGGAGGTAATACAATTTGTATGCTTAAGCTGTTCAAAATATACAGTTGTTTGTTGATATCTTTTTCTTTGTGTTTCTCAAGTGATTACAATTCAGAATATTTGGTATCTAGGCGACTTTCCTTAATGTCAAATATTTGATTAAATGTTTTTAGCCTTTCACGGTTTGTTTTTATAAAATTAAGATTTTGACAAGAGACCATCACTTAAAGTTATTTATTTCTCACTGTTTCATTGCAACCCTTGAGAAGGATATTGATGATGGTTTCAAAGTATTGGGATTACCCTATTCAAAATGTTACTTCATAGAATAATGATTTCATTCCATGATTTGAGCATCAATATTTAGTTGTTATCTTTTTGAGTAAAGTATATACTTGGTGTTTCAGATACCTAGCTGATGACAATCTTCTATGGAAAGAACAATGTAGGCGAATTGATATTGTAACATTACCGCGGAGTGTGAGATCGAATCCTATATCAGACAGTATGTGGAAAGCTGCATTCATGAGACAGCACATGATTGAAAAAAATTGGCTGAAGAAATCCATGTTATCGCCTAAAATTCTAAAGGGACATGACGATCATGTCATTACTTGCTTGCAGTTCTATGGCAATAAGATCTTGAGTGGTTCCGACGATACAACTCTGAAAGTATGGTCTGCACTTACTGGGCGGGTGAGTTTTCACACTGCATATTATCAATTTTTATATTTCAACTGTTTCTATCATTTGAATATTACCTATTTTATAGAAACTGCACCATGATGATATTGATGGTGAAATAATTATTATGTTGAAGGAAATTTGTGGATGAGAACTATAGTGTATGCGTGATTTAAGCTTGAAAAAGTATTACAATGTCATCTGTGGACTTCTGGGTATATTATTTCATCATTTGAAAATAGGTTTGAACCTTAGAAACTGCAGAATTCTACTTTTTTCTGAAACAGCAATAGAACATCGATATTGCATCATTCATCAAATTTTGATGTAAAAAAAACTCACTCGTCATAACACGGCTATAATTGTTACTTCTGGAAAGGTTAATATCAATAAAAAAGAATCCAGCTGAAGAAATATAAATGCGCCCTTCTGAAATGTTTGATGAAGTGCATTTAAAACAGTTTTATCCTAGGTTGACACTATTCCTTAGCAACTATCAAACACAAGCGAACTTATGTCAACAAACAGTTGTGTTACTAAAATACAGTGAAAATAAGTGGCACCGACAATGTCAAGTAGTTCTAAACCAATCTGTGGGAATGCCCGGGAGGTTATATTTAAAGTTTGCCAGTTTTGCGAATGGGAAAAATCTTGCAAAGAACTAATTATTCCTATCAGTAATGCTGTGGAACGCACCGTTATCATTACAGGTACAGTTGTATTTTCAGTACTGCCAATTTACTCATTGTTAAATACTTCTGTAATCTTTATACAGACTTTTTAATAAAAAATTGTATTTTAAAAAATAAAACACAATTCATTTGTAGGAAGATATCGTATAAATCATATATTATATTAAAAAAAAAAATGTTAAGCATCATTATGGTATAATATTTAACTTTTATTTTTGAGATGAAGAGATTATAAAGATTGTCAGAAAATATTTTTTTTGTAGTTCAGGCGTATGAGAAGAATCAAAGGCGAGGTAAAAGAGATGAGAGATGAGCCAATTGTGAAACTTTCTACCCCAGGAAAGAAAAGAATAAGAAAAAAGAAAATCGTGCTGGATGGTTTCGATATTTGTGCAATACCAACACACAATGAGTACCAACGATAAAAAAACTACTGTGCTGTTTAAAAGAAGACATCAACTTCCAAGAGAACGAAAAACACTGTGGAAAAGTCTTCATGCAATAGGATTTGAATACAAAAAATATCAAACAAAATGAACAATTCTCGTTGAAAGGTATGACACTGCTGGATGGCGAGCAAGGTATTTACAAATTTTGCGAAAAAATCAGCAATTGGGTGATAGAAAACGTTGCCTAGAAGAAATGTATATACATGCGACATACGCCTTATCAAAATGCTGACAAAGTAACCATATTCACGGCGTTTTGACTGTAGGGCCAAGATGGATAATTGTTCATGCAGGAGAAGAAATGAGGTTTATAAAAGATGCTCTTTTAATATTTACAGCAGTCATCAACGGAAGACTACCACGACTCGGGTGTTAAAAAAACTTGCCCAATTTACCAAACAACTCTGGTAGTTATGGACAATGCTTCTCGATACAAAAAAAACAATGCTCATATAATGAGCAGTCGCATTGGCGACATGAAGAGTTGGTTTGTAGAGCATAGAATGCCGTTTGAAAATGATATGCCAAAGAGCCTACTATATGAGCTGATTTTAGCCCACAAAGGTCCAAAACGATTCGTCAATTATGAATTGTTTCGGCGATAAGACTTCCAAATTACCGCTGTGATCTAAATCCCATTGTATTGATCTGGGCTACAAGAAAAGAAAGGTGGCTGATTAAAATGGAACATACGGAAGCTGCTTTTTGTAGTATAACCACGGAAGAATAGAAAAATGTTTGTAAACACGTAGTTAATTTAGAAAACAAATACTACGACAGAGATGTGATTATTGACAGTGAAATGGATAGTAATTTAGCTTTTATTGGCAATGGCCCCGATAGTAGTTCAGATGACAGTTAATCTGAAAGTGCGTATATTATTCCTGTGTCAATATGGTTCGATTAACGATCAGTTCTCGTAAACGGCCAGTGGCTTCCCCATCCCGGCGGAACATTCAATCCACCCTGAGGTGACCGATTGTTGTCGAACCCACTGTTTTTGAAAATTGTGCAATTTGTTTGAATTTATTTTAAATAACTATCAAGTAGCCCATGTAATAACCGGCTGGCTGATTTCTGCCTTGGCCGGATTCCTATCAGAAACCGTGCAAATCCCTGTCCCCTAGCCGATGAGTCCAGGAACAAAAATTGCAAAATTTAATTTTGTATTAGTTGTTTTCCTTGTGTTGATTTACGGCTTGTTTATTAATTGTGTAAGTTTCATTGTAAATAAATGTGCAGGGCTCAGCGCAGGCTCGTGGCTGAGCCCTGCTTATGAAACCGTTTGTTTATTTCATTATTTATTTATTTCCTTTTAGTTATAAGTTCTATTGGTTTAGTAAAAATATATTTATATAAAAAAATTTTTTCATTTATATCTTTCAAATTTGTTAATAAACAAATAATTTTGGTTGAGTATAGCAACATTACTAAGGCTACAGTGGCACCTCACTAGCTGTCAAATTAAGTTGGTACATCTTTGACTGATAGGTTACTCTATATAAATTTTATTAGCTCATACAGATTAATAATGTAATAACTTTTTTGTGGAACCAAATCACCATAATATACATATAATTTATTGAATACAATCAAAATTAATCAATCCAGATCCCAATCATTACTTTCGGCATAAAGGTTGAGGCTTACTGACCGGGTGCTGTGTCCGGACACTAATGTATCATATAATAGGACTGTATGTTCAAAAAATATAGTGTGGATTTTCAGTTATGAGTCATAATAAGTTGAAGCTGTGCCACTTTCCGGCTGTGCAGTTTGTATCATATCGGTGGTTTTACTGATTAAATCTCGTCAGAAAATCGTTTCAATTACACAAGTCCACTGATTTTGTAGGTCTTTTGCAGCTGTTTTGCTGGTTTTCTCAGGCTTTAATTTTTCTCATGGCAGAACAGCTGCCTTTATTTATGCAACATGAAAATTAAAATTATATTCACACTAAAAATATTTTAGGCTTTTTTAAAACCTCTAAAAAGGTTCTGCTATTAAATATAATTGATATCAACCCACTACTGCTTGCTTAGTCATGTACTATCTATAGTATTTGCTAATTTAAATCTTATACATTTTAAATCAAACAAATCTCATTTTTGATTCTATTGAATGAATGTTTTTTAATATTCCTCTGTATATTCCAGTGTCTTCGAACACTTGTTGGTCATACGGGTGGCGTTTGGTCATCACAGATGATAGGACGCACCATAATAAGTGGCTCCACCGATAGAACCTTACGAGTATGGGATGCTAATACTGGGGCCTGTCTGCGCACCTTAACTGGGCATACGTCAACTGTGCGGTGTATGCACCTATTTAATGACAGGTATGTTATTGAATTTATGGTGTTTTTGAATTGAATTAGTTGCGCTGAATGTCCGCCAAATTATAAAAATTCTGCATATGTCTCATATTTTCATTTTTAAAGTGTTAACTGCCAACTCATGGTGGAAAGGGATTATATTTTAAAAATAAAACAATTTGTTTTGTACAACTTGAACACTTGTATAATAATCAGGGACGATTTCGCTCATCGCGTGCATTACCAACCGATAAAATATAAATCTTAACATGGCTATTCATATAAAATTAATTGTTAATAAATATAAGGTATATCAAATGATTGGTTCAAGAACTATGACAAGAATTTACATATAATCATACAAATTATACATCAACGAAATTAAATAGTCTACAATTCAAATGTACTTTATGGAAGTTTGAATCGTTTGTCGTGGAAATTTCTATATACATCATATTTTAAAACATGTCAGGCTAGAGTGCATAAATATGTTTTGCCACCAACATGAATTAAATATACTTCAAACTTTTAGCTTACAGTAGATGCATATGCAAATACTTGTGCAGTCTTTTGTATACAAATTTCAAAAGTAAAATTTCTGATCGCTTGCAATCAGATTTTTTCGATTGAAGCTTTTTTTGTCTTATGAGGCATATTATTCTTGCATATTTAAATTATCCTCTATTCTTTTCGACAGGGTCGTTTCTGGTTCACGTGATGCAACACTTCGTGTATGGTCTGTTCCTGATGGAAGATGTCTGCGTGTTTTGGTTGGTCATATGGCAGCTGTCCGTTGTGTCCAATACAATGGTAATCTAGTCGTTAGTGGAGCATATGACTATTTTGTTAAGATATGGAATCCGGAAACTGCAGAATGTTTACACACATTAGCTGGCCATTCGAACCGAGTCTACAGCCTTCAGGTACATGCTCTCAATTATTTATTTCCAAAACTATGATAAACAGTAAAAACCTTTTATGGGGAGGGGATATGGGATTAAAAATACATTTCTGTATTTAAAAGAAAAACAAAAAAACCTTCCTAATATTTTTAATATCATAATCGTCAATAGCCTTAGGATGAAATGTTTAACCCAGCGCCTGCTAATGTAACAAATGTTATGGCGGATTACTGTGTTTTTATACTACATTTAATCCTTTATAAAGGCTCAGAGGGCCTTTCTATTGATGCATACTTTGATGTATCATATCGACGGTGTTTTGGCCAAATTGATGTAACCCTCAAAATTGAAATTGTTCAGGAGAGAGTAAAAACTGTTTTTAGTGAAAACATTATATGGTGAGTTGCGTTATGAATCTTTGAATTGCACCCATGTAAATTCCCATGTTTGCAGATACGAGATTATATATAGGGATTTTTGATATAATAGTGGCTTACACCAAGTGGTCGGGCCACAATTTTTAATCCTAAAACCAATGTTAAATGATGTTTCTCTTCTAAAAAGTGGTCAATTTATTTTTCTAATTTACATCATTTGGCCGAGACCTGCTCTGTCGTCTTTAAAATGAAATCTAATTATTAACTCATTTTCGTATTTTTTGAGGGTTACATTAATTAACCAAAACACCATCGATATCAAAAACAATAATAAAGGTTTTTGATATTTATTATGTAATTTACTTTTATATAAGTAAATGTATGCGCCGATAGACCGGCTGTGAGAGGTTATTCAGCACAGTCGTGGAGTTAAATAGTGCTAATACCACCATTATTTTTCAGTTTGATGGCGTTCACGTTGTTAGCGGATCATTAGACACTTCCATCATGGTTTGGGATGTGGAATCGGGTGCTTTAAAACATACTCTAATGGGTCATCAATCATTAACGTCAGGAATGGAATTACGATCGAATATTTTAGTGTCTGGAAATGCTGATAGTACAGTGAAAGTATGGGATATAATAACTGGACAATGTCTTCACACTCTTACAGGTATGACTCTTCATAATTAAATTTTATCTTTTTAAAGAATTTTTAATGTTTTTCTACAAAGGCTTTAATTTCTATAAATTCTTAGATTTTCATTTTAATCTATTAATTTTTAGTTTTTTTTTAAGCTCGTATTTTACTCCTACAAAATGACCAAAAGTGAGTTACTACTTGGAGGTCTATATAAAATATATAATATGTTGCTTATGGACTCCTAGTAGAGGTATCTCAACAGAAGTTTTCTAAGAGAACTGCTTTGTTACTCAGTTGCTCAATCTCTCTTTTTCGAATAGAACGGAGATAGACGAATAAAGCTAGGACAGGACTAGTGGTTATCTAATCGCTCTTGGTACACCCCGTTTTTAGGATCAGATGAGTAGGTAACGTAATTTTAAATATCCATGACTACGAACATAAATTGATTCGAAAAATCTATTTATGAAACTGTCTGTACTGGATCTTGAACCCGATACATCCTTAGCCAATGACGTTGACCACTGCACCACGATGCCTACATATAAAATACATACACATAATTCATTTGATTCTGTGTAGAGCTATTTATACTATATCTTCACCGTACTGGCAGAAGTAGATAATTGCACAATGAGATTCTTGGTTATCAATTCTTTGTCTGGAATAACTCAGTGATTAATTATACCAATTTGTACAGCAATTTATTTTATCAGTCAGTATATCATTGCAGAGTTCTAGGCAAGCAATTGACCCTGTCTTTTGATCCCTAACTTGTTAAGTGTTAGATTGACATAAATCCATCTATATTTTGATATTATAATTATCTATCTAACATTAAATACTGAGGTTAAAGACTTTATTCTACGAGTAGAAATTTTCGTTTGCTGTTTAAGTCATAACTGTCAATATGTTTACCAACTTCTGTATGTACATTGACGATATTTTGTATTATTGTTCTCATACTACTTACAGTTTTCGTTAACATGTAAGTAAATTGCAATCGACTTCATTGTTACCCCACATTCTTGTCTTTGTCTCTTCGCATGTTCTATGCGATAAATTAATACTTTTTAATGGGGCTGAAAATAATCCTAATTCAATCCTCTTTTATTTAAGGACTAAACAAGCATCAGTCAGCGGTAACTTGTCTCCAATCCAATAATCGTTTTGTGATAACCTCTTCTGATGACGGTACAGTAAAACTGTGGGACTTGAAAACAGGAGACTTCATTCGGAACTTGGTGACATTGTCGTCGGGTGGATCTGGTGGGGTTGTTTGGCGTATTAGAGCTTCATCTACAAAACTAGTTTGTGCGGTAGGTTCTCGCAACGGCACAGAGGAGACGAAATTGATGGTACTTGATTTCGATATTCCAGGAGCTTGTCCCAGGTGTGATATATCTTAAAGAGTGACCCTCCAAACAATTTCACTTGTTGCATTTTTGTTATCCTAAATTGGTGGAATGTGTCATGTATTTCCAAACTCCACCATATTTCCGCATGACGAATATATATTATATTGATTGAATACCATTTTAGAATATTGAATAAACCAGTGATAGTCATTAAAAATATTATAATGTCTTTGTTTTCGAAGATGGAAATGAAAAGAAAAATACCTAAATATTGATAAAATGGTAATTGTAGAGAGATGGTGGATATTGGAAATATATGACTCAAATGTTAGTTAACCCTCGTCAGACCCATGGTCCTCATAGAGTGACATTTTTATCTAGCATTTTTCATGTCCCTCCATGTTTGATAAAATCTGTCCTTTTACTTATCTGTTTCACTGCATTTGTTTGTAAAATGGGAAATTTTCGATTGTTTACTACAAATTTTATCAATTTTAAATAACGTGGGGATACTTTAAATTTAAACTTGTACTTTTTCTATGCCAATAAAGCTTATTGCATCTTCAAACATTATTTGATGTGAAATTTATCACAAGTCGCTTTGAAGGGACATACTATGATGCATAATATCAAAATTGTCAGTAATTCTTTTTGCGTCAAAAAAATTCTATTCAAAACTTCCAATGTACAATAATTTTCATTGCACCCATGATTGTCGATCTGGGCCTGAGAGGGTTAATATAAGTTGCGCTTACGCGTGATTTCTTCATTATCAAGACTGAATTAAGATAATTAGGTATAGAAAACAATGCTAAAAATTATTATAATATTTTAAAACTGTTGAAATTAGTATTACTACGATATATTATGTTACTAACTATTCCGTTATTATTTTAATTTTCGATTGTTGAAGAATCTTTTTGTTTGTTTCGTATGTTTCAAAAATTCGAAAAATATTGTTTAAACATTATTGATTTATACCTATTTCCTGACCCTTTTTGTTAGCAGATAATTTAAATATTCTCATTATTCTTCCACTGCTATGGGAATGTACACATGCCCAAAGTTAAATTGTACCACCGGGAAATGCTTAATATAAAATGCGAGTAGTTCACATATTTAAATGTATTATTGTTTTTCTTTGTTATTACATTTTCCACAATTTTGTCGAGGTTCTTGTAGATATTTCATGAAATTAAAAACCTAAATACGACAAATGCTTAATATTTTTTTTTCCCATAAGCATACTGTATATTGAAAGTATATTTTTATACTCAAAATGTATGCAGCACATTAGGTTTTATAATTTTGTGCATTATTTTTCTTGGTTTAGGTATAAATCCACTTTCATTAGTAACATATTTTTATTTGTCACGTTTTCGGCATAATAAATTTACTGTCAAATTTCACATTTACTGTTTACTTAGCGTTTAGTTGTGCTTTATTATATATATATTATATATATATTATATATTTTGACCGTACTTGTCAAACATGTCTTTAAAAATCATTTAATTTTGCATAATGGAAGCTTTACATGCATTATGTACCTATAACATGAAATGTGAAATTTCACATTTATCGTTTTACATATCCTTTAGTTGTTTTCTTGTTATAGATTTCCACATAATATCTATTGAATTGGTTGTCATTAGAAAATCAAGTATTTCATTTATCCTCATCCTTCAGGATTGTTGTGTATTGTATCATATCGCTGAACTGTCGGTCTAATTACTTAAATCCAGGTAAAATAATTTTACGTAGACTTATTCTAATATATTGCTGATTTGTATTGTTGGTGATTACATCGTTAATTTATTATTGATGATTCCCTGTGTGATGTTTGATTTTGATTAGAGCTGAAACTAGAAGTATTTATTTACATTAACCACTTCACGGTCGGTTTTTTTTTGGGAAATCGTCCAAAACGAATCGATTTTTTTTATTGCATTTTAACGGTCTATGGATCATTTAAAAACAATGTGTATTAATATTTTTAATTATTTATTGTGAAACAGGTTGAAAAACAATTTTGAAAATGAATAGAATACCGTAATTTAATACATTTAGTAAATTAAATTGTTGTCAAACATGTGGATTTTCTTCTAGTAATGATGAAATAAATAGTATAATAATATTCGAGAGATGCAGTACAATGATAAATGGTTACTAAATTTTATTACCGTAATGTTAGATACGGTTGAATGCATTTGCACAAATCCTTTTACGCCGAAATGCCGAAATTCACTTCCTTTACCCAACACTCTAGGACAATAGAAGGATAATAATGCAATTCGAAAGCTCGAGAACAATAGAATAGCAATTGTAAAGAAACTAAAACTGTATCCATTCACAATTTATGAGTTCGGTCTAATTATCGCAGAACGCCATAAAAATATTACACAAAACAACTACGACTCTATTTTAACATTTTTTTCGATCGCTTTCTACAGCATTTAGAACATATGTAGCTTCGTGTAGGTCATTGAAATAGGAATACGTATCCCTAGTATTTTTTTGATGGTTCTATCATATACGATTGAAAGCGAACATAACGCCAAGTGGTTTCTATCACCGGTGAGCGAGCGAACGTAACGCATTTGTCAATTTTCTATCACGGGTGAGCGAGCGACCGTGAAGTGGTTAATACGGCCAACTTTTTTTTTACATCAATGCATAATGACCACAGCTATAACATCATGTAGCTCTAAAAATGGATCTGCTGGATGTTATAAATGACTCCTCAATTAGTTGCTAGTCATCTTGAGGAATGTTTTACAATCTTGCCTGTCACAATACTTACCTTTTAGACTGATATTCATTGTGCCACAAGAGGCATGTCAAGTCACATTTTGTTGTGTTTTTTTGTTTGTTTGTTTATTTGTTTATTTGTATTATATTTTTTCTTATTTATTTTTACTAGCCTCCCCTAATGCCATGCTTCAAAATAGCCTTAGCCACATCTGCTGTATTCTGGAAACGGGTAGACCATCCATATTACCTGATTAAAAATAAACACTATTTTAGTGATAAATAAACTGAAGAAATTATTGAATTGCAAAAAGTAGTTTTAATAGGCAACTAATTATAGAACAATAGTAAGTTATTACAGGTAAAAACGATGAAAATTATGGTTTGTTTCTTTTCTTCAACTCCGCCCGCAATGGTATCTGTGCAATCCGTATAAAAATAAAACATCCGGGAATTGTCAACACGGCACAAAATGTCAATGCCTTGAACAGAATGTAAACATGAAATTAAAATCTGTCATCTTATTATTTTTTCATTGTATAAGCACAATTCCTGCCATTCCATTCTATATGTGAACTAACTACCAACCATTTAATTGTCTATCTGTATATTTTGCCCGCATAATATTCATGAATATTATTAAGTCTTTGTTATACTCTTTGTTTTTATAGTCATATCTGATGACCTGTGAATGCATATGCCAACGTATTATTTGTCTTTTGGTCAATGTAACTTGGAACATGTGAGATTTAAAAATTATGAATTTGAAATGTTTATATTTGGCTTAGAATTTACAGTTTTAATAGTCAAATGAAAACCCGAAAATCTTATTATTCTGATTTGCTGCACAAGTCATTTTGTGATAATAAAACTGATGAGTAATTTATTAGTTTTACGGATAAATCATTTAACTGAGAGTTTCTTTAGAGCAAATCTGCAGTGGAGAGATAGCACTTTACTTTACTTTTCAGAGGCTCACAGGCCATTAGGACAGGGAAATTTTTAGATTTATGTATCTATTATAGACCTCGAAATGTGAAATTTTACATTTTATTGTTATTTAGTCTTTAAGTTTTATTTTAATTCTTTGTTTTTCCGTATTTATACTTTACATGATATGTATATTATGATCATTGCTTGTCGAAGTTTACTTTATTTAGCTTTAATTTGCGCTTTAGCTTTGGGTTTTCCAATTATTGTGTATATATTTCTTTTTGACCATAAATTGTCAAATTATCAATTACGATATATTCATCTGTACCTACAGCCCCTGGCCAGTTTATTAGACGCACTAAGCATTATGATGAAAATATTTTGCACCTATGGAGTATTTGTATAAGTATAGTTTTCATATTTTTATGGCGTATTTATCTTTGCTACAAATGACACAAAAATTTGTCCTTTTTGCTCCCATGTGAAAAAAACCATTATGAGATACATTTTTATTTTGCTTGCCGACTCGATAGCGACCATGTACTGTTTGTTGCCAAAATCTTTCTAAAGTTTGGTTGTATTGCCAAAGTCCAGTGTGGAAAAGAGTTGTTATTGGGATGCTTTCAAATCATTAAACTAGGTTGAAATTCAACAGCACTGTTTCGTTTCTGTCAGAAGACTGCTATTATTTATTATTCATAGGATGTATTAAGGGAACTAAAATATGCTGCCACGGCATGGAAGTTAGTAAAAATATTAAGTTTGTGCTCTACTAGGTACATTCTTTTTTAAAATTATATTCTGATTTTCTTGTCAATATGATTTAATATTGTAAATTCAGAACCGGTAAAGCCAGTTATTTTTCATAATAAATGTGGAATACATAATTTTTCTAAAGCTGCATTAAAAAAATTAAGAAAACGATTGATTGATCATAAAACTTGACACATTCTAAATATAAGGAAATGTGGATATTGTCATACACCCTTTTCTGTGAATGTTAGAGCATCTTTAATTTACTCATTTCCTTTGTGACCAGCACCCGTTTAATTGATACCTGTATATTCAGAAAACAATTTAATAAAGAATTCATGACATGCCAGTGAGGATTAAAGAATAAATCGTTGCCAAAGGTGGAACTGCTAAATATTAGATTAAATTACTTTTTTCAAAGAATTTGTAAATATCCAAATTTTTCATTAATTTATTTATTCAACATGAAGTCATAATAGAACAAACCATAATTCAGTTAAAACTCGAAGACAACTGTATTTTGAGCTTTAAACAAATAATTTAAAGTAATTTTAAGGTGCATCCGATAAAAACTTGGCCAGGGATTGTATATTGTGTATTTATTATTTAGATAGTTTAATGATACCAGTGTATTTTTTATTTGTACTTGTATCTTTGTTCACTATTGAAAAGAGATATTTCTTCAGAAATAGGATAGTCTATACTGCGTACTACTATGAAAGATTATAGCACTTTCATGTTCACTACTGTACATGCCCAATTAGTATTTAAAATTTTTTTGAAAATCGTGCAATACTCATTGATAAATTATACATTTGAAGTATTTCAGATCATTATTCTTAGCCATCTGCCAAATAATATTACTATTTTGATTCACAATTGAAAGTACAATTTGCAATGATGAATTTTATATAGTTTGAAATTATTTTATCTGTGTGGTTGCCATATGTTAAAATATAATAAAAATAAATATTTCACAGTATGAACCACGCTTTAAATCAGTGTTCCGCAACCGGTGTGCTCGGCACACTGGTGCGCCACAAGACGATGCTAGGTGTGCCGCGCGCAATTCGTCCAAAATGATGAAAGATCGAAAATTTTCATATTAGAAAAAAATAGAGCATTTTGCTTACTAGATATCCGTTTGGTAAAAAGCTTCCAGAATCTGCAGACTCCAGTCCGTTGAAGACATTACCCGAGTAACGAACAATATTTTCAGAGACTATGACATTCTGAGAGAATATGAAATAAAAAGAAGTTTGTCTCGGGTTCAAAACAAAAAATTTTACAATAGGAAGAACACATTGTTACATCCATTAGGTAGCATTAGTGGTTAAAAGCATGCCATAGGAATTATTAAAAATGATGACCGATTGTATTAAGACAAACATAATGAAATCAAGAATTTTTGAAATATGAGGAAATGAGATTTGATGGTTTATCCGTACTATGTTGCACAGAAACACTATAGTTCATCCGAGGCTCTTCAAAGTTTTGTCAAGATTATTTGAACTTAACTACAGTTTTTTTTATTTTTTACTAAACAATGTTTAAAACATGCTTGAGCTCCATCAATTCTCACAAAAAAATTGTTTAATCGCCAAACTCCTATACATGACTGACATTATTGATAATCCGAGAACATGTTTTTTACTTGATAGATCACCTATACCATAGGTACCCAAACTTATTTCCCCCGTGGACCCCTTGCCCGGTCTTTTTATTTTCCGTGTTGAAGTTTTCTATACTTTTTAAATACAAATGTGAACACAATGCTGCTCATTGTCCATTTAAATCACTCACATAGAAGAAGGCCATTTAACTGTTGAACATAGACCAAAAGGTCGTTATCCTGGACGTTTGTCAATGACATGTTGGGAAACTGGGAAAATTTGCGCCGTCCAACGTTTTGCTTCATTAGATTCATTCTGGCATGAAAAGCTGCAATGATGGACTTTGTTTTCTATTAAATTCAGACTGTCGCCTTGTAACTGTAAGTTAACTTCATTAAATTTAGTAAACAAATCTGTTAAATAAGCAATATCTGGTTTCCATTTGATTATATTTTCTTTTAAAATGGGATGGAAAATAATACCTACCGGAAACATCCAGTCCAAATTGTATATGTAGCGTGGTACCAACCTAAAACTTTTAACAACTTCATGTACGTAAGTGGCCTCTCTTTAAAATTATAGTTCTCTATGGCGTGATGCATCATTGCTGGTATGAAAACGTAAAAATTTGCACATGAATGTGCCTGCGCTGACGCGATTCGATATTTGTTGGAGTAGGCTCGTCGAGCGAAACTTACTGCGCTGCGTTACTATGCGTGCAGTCTAAATGGACTCCGATCCGTGGAACCCCCTTTTTTTTTTTCCCTCCGTGGACCCCCTGTCAGTTTGGGAACCTATGACCTATACGATCACTACGATAGATTACTGAAATTGAAGTTCCATTAAATTTTTATGAGTTTCGTTGAAGTTGGCTAGTTTTAGTTGAAAGCTTTTTTCTTTATGTCGTTAAATCAATGTCAAAAATATGTATTTTTATTAGTGATTTTTCATAGCTATTTCGAAAATCACATCACAAGTATTTCATCACTTCGAGATGATTAAGAACTATTTTGCCAGAGGTAAAAGGGTTTAATGTTAGCTGCTATTTTTAATTTCAATTAGTTTTTGAAATTTACACATCTTAGCTTGTGTTGTGCTGCGAAATTCTAGTGAGTCCTTAGGTGTGCCGTGTATGAGAAAAGGTTGCGGAGCACTGCTTTAAATCATGCTAACCACTGAATCGACAAATAATATTTTATATTAAATTTTTTTTAGCATTCTGAAATATATATTTGGCCGATTTCATAAATAACAACAGTATTATCCAATAATAAAATATCAAAGGGTATTGCACTGTCAGAACAAATTCTTTATCAGTATGAGTCTTTTTTTAATAGTAATCCAGTGATCTTATATATATATCTACGATTCCTTTAATAATTGTTGTGTTAATTCCTTTTTATAATATGCCAATTTCATTAAATTTATTTTAGAATTGATTATCACCTTATACGTAACGCAAAACTAAAAATAATCCATATAAAAGGATATACATTATTATAGATGTAAACATTGAGTCAAGAGGTTACAATATATTCACAACTGTCAAGTTTTCACAAGTATTAATTTCATTTACTTAATATTGTCTGTTGTCATTTATTTAACGTTTATGGTATCAATATTACAGTATAATAAATACAATAGACTGATACAATTCTTACCACCGACTAAGTGAACATGTTAAATCCAACGTGGATTAATTGCTCGAGTTCTTTTTGTGTAAGATGAATACAAATAGTTTTATTGCCATCAAGATAATCCCTTTGTATCAAAACGAGAGTATTTTTTTTCTTTTATCTGTTATTTATGAATTGTATTGTCCGCAGATTGCTAGTTAAGTAACACCATTGACATTGCTAGTTTCTTACTGCTCGAGAGATACAAAATAACGCCAAATATATTGATTTTGAAATATTATTTGAATACTCAACGACATGCAATGTCTTTTGTTTACTTACTACTGATTTATTCATGTTGTATTGTAAATTTTACTGCTGTTTATAATTGTTTGAAAAAAAAATAGTATCACTCCTCTATGGATGTTTATTGTTGTATTACTGCTGAAACATGAGTATTGTTAATTTCTATTATTGACAAGAATTTATCTTTCATACGGTAAAGGTTTAGTCGAAATTTGACATTTACAACTCGTGGATGATAAAACAGGCTTGATGACTATTGTAGTTGTTGACGTACTGAATAAAGCATTATTTATACATTTACTGTTATGTGATTCCACACAAATTTTAAGTTTCCAATTACTTTTCTTAAATTAACTACTTTTATTTTATGCATATGAATTTAAAAAAATGTTATTTTTCCGTAAATTTCATTGATAATTATATAATATGAATTATACTAAGCGGGTGGCTTATAAATCTTCATTAAAAAAAATAGTTTTTAATGACTGCCATGAAATTGTTCACATATTAAAGACCATAATATCTTTTTAATGCATAACATTTAATTGCCAATACTAATATTAATTAAAAATTTCTTGGGCCACAGTTCTTGGTCGGTAATGATGATTGAATTTTCTTGCAAGAGTTCTTGCCAATGTTGGAAATCAAATAGTTGTATATTTTTATGTAAAATTTCTGGAATAAATAATTTTCATCGAAATTTATTAGTTTGTTTTCATTAGAAATACAATGCTTTAGTATATTGACTAGTTTCATATAAAAAGCAAATAGGTATTGTATTTGATTGCTAACAAAGGATCACTGATTGCTTTAACTGTAGGTTTCAAATGTAATTCTATTTTTTCCTATTTCTATCAAGTATTTTATGTACCAAGCATTTAATGTCATTTTCTGTGATAAAATAATTAATATCAGTATGTATTTTTTTTATAAAATAAAAATTTATCACAGAAAAAATATATCGCCATTTCAATTATTTCATTTCCTGCAACACAAGCGCCTGTCGTGATTATCATTGTTGCCATTAGAAAATGGAAATCTGAAAAATCACGTGTATCGAAGGTGTTTTGGCCAATTGATGTAACCCTCAAAATGGAAATTGTTCTGGAAGGAGTAAAGACTGTTTTTATCGAAAACATATGGTGAGCTGTATTGTGAATCTTTGAAATGCACTCCTGTAAATTCTCATGTTTGCAGATACGGAATTATATAATGCGTAGGGAGTGTCTATATAATAGTGGCTTACATAAATGGCCGGGTCAGGATTTTTAAACCTAAAACCAATGTAAAATGATGTTTTCCTTCCAAAAAGTGGTCAATTTATTTTTCTAATTTACATTATTTGGCTGAGACCTGTTCCGTCGTCTTTAAAATGACATCCGATCATTAATTGATTTTCGCATTTTTTGAAGGTACAGGAATTGGCCAAAACACCATCGATATAATTATTTAAATAATACAGTAAGTAACCAAAGACAGCCGTTCCAACAACGCAATTCCCTTCATTGCATGTATTCTCAAATGTCTAAGATTTGATATGCACCAAATTGTACCAGTAGTCAGCTCCTAGTGTTAACCAAGTATTATACACCTGCAAACCGGTAAAAAACAGTTGGATTGCAAAATTATATTGGCAGATCATCGGTTCTGAAACATTGCTCTAGATCAGAGACTCCCAACCTTTTTTGAGTAGTGACCTCGTTTTGTAAAAGTCAAGTGACCTGAAATCTTGAGACATAGTGATTTGGGATGAATTGTTACGGTCATCTACTGTTAGATTCTAACAGACAACCTGGGTCAGGTAAGATTGTGTTTTTCCGTCAAGTTAAAATTATTACTACAGCGACATTACATGTCTCTATAATAGGCAATCTCCTATGTTTAACGCCGGCACTGTAGACAACCTTCCGCAATTATCGAAAATTATGAACACCCACAAACAGTTTTTGTTTCAGGGCTGGAAATTTTATGGTTTAGTAAACAAATCTAAAATGAACTTTTTTTAAAATTCATTGTGCCATCATTGTTTCTCGTTTTCCGGGGACAATACAGGTTTAAAAGGAGGGGGGGGGGGGTAGCGTTTTCGCAGTGTTAATGTGTCAGTACATTAGAGGTCTGCACGGTCTGAAATTACCCGGCCCAAGCCTGTTCACCTCAGGCCCGACCTGGCCCGAGACCGAAGCCTAAATTTATATATCTCGGCCCGAAAAAAACCCGATTAAAAAAAAATACAGTAGCATAAAATTGATTAACGTACCTATCCAAAAACGATCAATAACAATTTTATGAGCTCAGTTTCAGGTTACCAAAATATAAAATGATGTCTTCATACTTATCAAATAAAATATTCTGTTGTGTCCAATGCTATTCGAGACGTAATAAATTATTTTATATATTGCCTTTTTGTTATCAACAGTATTTAGTTATCAAGAGTACTCATGATCCGAACATAGTCCAAAATATTTTTCTGAAGAACAAATCCCTTACCCGGGCCCGGTACGAGCCCGAATATCAATTGTCTCTACCCGGCAGGGTAGGGACCCACGGGACAAGTCCGAGTCCGTGCAGACCTCTACAGTACATCAAATAAGTATTTAACTAACATAACAAAGCCTTAAAAATACAATCTTGTCTAAAGCGAAAAAGTGTCTAGCACCGAAGGAATCCCAGCGGTCGGAACAAGAGGCAAGCAGGGTTGAGGCCCTCTGGAGACATCCTTGGCACGTGTCCCAACGAGTTTCAACGTCTCCATGACCGCTGACGTAATAGGGAGCTGCCTGCCCCGTTCCCTAATCTTCAAATACTTCACAAAATTATAAAACCTCACGTATCATATTCAACACAAGCATCAATCTATTCTCAAAGCTCAGTTGTTATACGGTTCCATGATTCGTCACCACAAACCAGCACTGGTAGAAGAAATGAAATTTGTTTATATTTGCGTACAGTAGCGTGTCCCCAATATAGTCCATTAAATTACATATTATAGATTATTTTATTATTCGTGATAGGATAAAATATCAAAGCATTTAGTTCTACAAAATTTTATTGAGTTGTTGATAGCTATTTCGGCTCAACACATAATACAAAAAAATAGGATAGTTCTGACAATGGCGCTAAGCCGAAATAGTAATAAACTACGTATTAGAACTAAATACTTTGACATTTTATCTTATTATAAAGGAGTTCTACCAAGTAAATGCCAATTTAATCAATAAACATTCGTGGTTGCTTTATTTTCTAATCACCAAGGTTGTATTTTGTATAAAAATAAAATTTTGTAAAATTTACTGGAACCGTCACTGCCTCACGCTCAAATTTATGAAATGTCTTTTCTAAGAAGACAACAATAAATATATTAAGAAACCCACAAAAGAAGCTTAATGTAATGCGATGTATTTGCTACAAAAAGATATAAATAATGTAATCGGAATAAATTGCCCACGTGTCTGTCACGTATAATATGTTTGTCATCGATCATCTCGAATAAAGGATCGGTCTAATAAATGATTAGACACAGGAAATGAAGACAATTATGCTGTAAGCTCGGAGAAATGGCAATTTTCTCTTAAATATTTACACATTTCCAGATAAGATTACGCGATTAAATGTGATGTTTATTAGCAGTCGTGTTTATACATTTGTAAACGATTCGTGTATAATAAATGAAATTATGATACATTCATAGTAGTATTTGATTTAGTTTGACATTCGATAGATGATACATTTTTGTTTTTCTCAATGTTAAAACATTGTCAATTATTTATTGACCTAATAAAGCTTAATTAACCCGTTTTAACATAGAGATAGACAGTGGCGGAGTGATTCTAAAAATATTGGTTAACAGGAGTCAATGGAATCGAAAAATGAAAAGGGCCCCTTACACTAAGTACTAAAGGGGGCCCATCCAAAATTTTGAGAAGGGAGTCCTTCTTTATTCTAATTCCTATGTATTGTACTAATAATTATTTGATAATTACAAAAATTCACATGTTACAAACAGTTAAAACAGACATAGAGAATAAGTTTATAATCATAATGAGGTATATGTATTCATTCTGTATATCGTAAGAAAAAATATTTATTTGTATCGATGAAATACCCAGAGTGCTTTATCCTGTATATTTTTAAACACGTAAAATGAAATAGTTAAAAAGTTATTTGATTTTACTGAAGGCCCCTAATATACAGCTATCGGGCAACCTGGCTTGTATTGCCAGTCTGCCACTGGAAATAGAAACAATAGCAAATACAAAATATTATAATGTATAATTAAAACGTGTGGAAGTGAATTTAAAATATGTTTTTATTAATATTATTTATTTGAAGTTATAATTTTTATTTAAAAAGGAACAGATTTTACTGAGTTAGTGAGGAATACTCCTTTTTTCACTAGCTGAGCACAACCGGTTTTGTTGGAAAAGCAATGTAAATATTTAGGAATAATGTTTTTCTGTATTTATAATAACATCGTTCCACCAAGGTTTCATATTACACGCGGGTCTCGTATAACACGGTTTTGTTTTAGTGAATTGTGGCATATTTTTGTAAAACACGATTTTAGGAAATGATCAAATAAAAATAATTCACGTATGATTAGCATCAAGCCATTACGAAACATATTCTATTCTCACTATGATCAAAATAAGTTGAAAATTCAAGAGGGAATTATGAAAGGGTCTGCCCTTTACCATGAAATATTTATGTATAAAGATATACTCGCTAAAATTAGTCAATTGATTATTACGAAGTTTTTGTATATTGAAGATTCTTCCGGTGATGAAAACATACAAACGATCTTGAAATCATTGAAAAACCATATAACAGTGTTATACAAGGCCCGAGTGTTTATAATTGTATACTGAGAAAATATTTATTTCAAAATAAATGTATTCATTACTTGCCAATTTCATGCTTCGTAAAAAAAAGAAAAAGCATAACAAAAAATTAAATAAAAAGTCTGCCCTTAAGGGTCTAATGAGGAAATTTAATATTGTGAGTGATTGAAATTAAAGGAGAGTAATTCTTTACGCTTATTTACAAGTATAATTCGTAAATCGTTGGTGTTGCATGGGATTAAAAATAAAAATTAGCAAAATTGCGTGAACTTTCCCAGATACAGAAACATGCAAATATCGCGATGAATATATTTATACGTCCCTTTTAAGAGGGAATCGAGAAATTTGCATAGAAAATGCAAAGTTTAGCATATTTTTTTGGTCTCATTTCCTTTGCGAATTTTTATCCAGCGTCAGGATCTTACGCCTCGAGGATTTTTGTTTTGAAAAATTGTTTTGTTTTGCCCAGAATGTGTGGGACTCCTGTTAAACTCTCGTCGCACATTTAATAAACTCTATGAGTGTATTCATATTTGAAATGAAAAATAAAAACATTCGTTTTCAGCCGTGATTCATGATGGACGATGAAAAAGTCATATATCAAATTAATAGAAATACGTTTTGGGTATGAAAAAAATCTATTAAAAGGAAATGTATTTTTTATCTCTTTGAGATTAAGAGTGAACTAATTTTTTCTGAGCCATTTCCTCTTCAATTAACATCCTCACAGCATGCAGATCATTATTGACGCAGTTCAGGACAGAGAGTTAGAGACTTCCCTTATGGAACCATTTCGTTGGTGTTTGTAGTGCCGTACCCATGTGACATTTTTAAAACGGGCTTTAGCTATATCACGCGTATCTTTTATTTGTTTATATTATATATTATGAATATTAAATTAAAATATACAAATATTTTCGATGGATTCGGTGCTACTTTGTGGAAATTCATTTGATTGAAAATGATCGTAATTCTAATAAAAATAATAACGTAGAAATACTCCATCGAGAAAATAAAAAAGGTATTAAAATGAATAGTTTAAAGCTTTTAGAAATTAATAAAACCATCAACACTAATCGATTACTAGTAAATAATATTTTAAATAGGCCAGTTGACTCACCATTATTAAATTGAATTCCCTTGGGTTTTCCCATTCAAACACAAATAATTTATTTTGTAATTAGAAGTGTAATGGTAATTAGTACTATTATCGTTTACGTCCAGTACGAGGAAATAAACCCACCTCACCTCTCATTTGTAAGTTGAGAATTAAAATGATTGTTTACCTTAGAAATAAATAACATTACGATATCGTTAGTCTGACGATGCTTCTTAAAGAAGCGAAACACGTCTCTCATTTAGTAACAAAGTCAGTGGAGTAACTAAGTTATCAATTTTATATTTAAAATATACTACTTTATTAACAGTAATACGTACAATACTTTTAAGAAATATTACTTTGAGAATGTTGCTCGACAAAAAAATGAAAATTTCACGAACCCGACTTTTTTTCATGAATATTTCCATGACTGTTTCAATTTGATATAATTTAATATGTTTTTGGATAATTTACAATCGGGAATGTAAATTTAGATCGAGCTCACGCTACTTTCTTCGGATTTCACAAACCAGCACCCCTCCGTCCAATTCCAGCCCTGTTTGGCAATACACAAGGACACTATGATTCATGTTAAACTGTCAAAGTTTCGAAATCGTTCTCAAATATTATTCTAAAACAATGTGCATATAGAATGAAATAGATAATTATTGTTCATAACTTAATTCTACTTCTCTGAAATTATTATCGGTCCCCATGTTATGTAAACAAAAAAATGTAATATTTTTCATTACCCTTAAAAAATATCAGTCAAATTAAAACTCAATTTGTGGTTTTAATCATTGTAATTACTATAAAAAATGTTGTATGCAAGGTATATTAACCAGTGAAACATTATTTTGAACAACGTGAAATCATCTGGAACGAGTCCTTGTTTTCAAACACGTAAAGTACTTGGAGCATAACTTCAAACCAGCAAAATACAATCTCTTGTATAGGATATACAATTTACAACCCACCATTTATTTGCCGTAACAAGCTGCCTGCCTGATCTCAAAGTTTAAGAGATTAACTAAGTACGTGCTTTCAAATTTGGCTATTCAAATAACTAAGCAGCAGCGTCTCGTATTTTCTAATACAACACTTGCTTGCTTTATTTATAATGGCATTAATATTTAGGTAACCGATTCGTTACAACAGTCTTTTTTAGAAACTCTAGAAAGAAAGTCACCTCCCATTATCCCTCGTCATTATTTTTGTAGTACGTTCAATAATTAAAGGATTGAAATTAATATCTACGAAATATGTACATTTCAACGATAGATTTAGTCTGAAAGTGCTTCTCGTAGGAGCAAAATACACACCACACTTATTTACACAACAATATCAATGTTATCAATAAGCAAAAATAGAAAAGCATTTAGCTCCACAAGAGTTAAACAATAATTATATGTAGATATCTGCCAAACAAATCCCAAATCAGTGAACCAGTGTTATCAATTTTCATTTAATATGTATTTTTTTAAAACTTCAGAAAATGTCACCACTACGGGTGGCTCGCTAGCAACTGTTTAGCGAACGTTGATCTAAGCTTTGTTTACAAAGTTGTTATTATTTTTGCCTTAATACATTTATCTTTAAGCATGCTTTGTGACTTACTTCTGCAAGCTTTTGGATTCTTTACCCGATTTCCTTAAAATAACGTATCATTAGATATTGTATATTATAAAAATTTGTTGTGTTCTTTGATATTAAAAAAAAAATTATTTGATATAATCGAAATCAGAAGTTGCTGATAAAAACTATGCTAGGCCGCTACAGCATTTGTCATTTGTTACAGGCGAGTAGAATAATGGCTTAAATTAACTCGACTCTTTTGTTTTTTAGTCTAAAGAATTTTCCCGTTATATACGTAGGTATAGTGTGGCTAAAAAGTTCGACTGCAGTTTGCCAGCGAGAACTCTATCAACGAACTTTCCGAAAAGATATTAACAACTTCAGCGATTGCATATTAATGGAAAATTTAATCATTTGAGCAAGTAAAATCTCAATATCGACAGCGCAAATATTTCTGATTCATGAAATAAATTATAGTATAGCATTTGTGAAGATAAAGAAGTTAAATAAATTATACTTTTTATTAAAATCACGCGGGCTGCTAATGGCTAATGATGCTAATAGATCACAAATTCTTGTGGAGTAGGTATTTCAAAATACAATATATCGACGGTGTTTTAGCCAATTGATGTAACCATCAAAAAATACGAAAATGAGCTAATGATTGGATCTCATTTTAAAGACGACAGAGCAGGTCTCGGCCAAATGATGTAATTTAGAAAAATAAATTGACCACTTTTTGGAAGGAAAACATCATTTTACCTTGGTTTTAGGTTTGAAAATCCTGACCCGGCCACTTGATATGAGCTACTACCATATGGACACTCTACATCTACGTATAATCCCGTATCTGCAATCATGAGAATTTACAGGAGTGCATTTCAAAGATTCATAACGTAACTCACCATATAATGTTTCCGATGAAAACAGTCTTTACTCTCTCCTGAACAATTTCAATTTTGAGGGTTACATCGATTATGCAAAACACCGTCTTATAATGTCTTCTGATTTTTAGTTGGTAGTTTCTCATTTCGGTTATAAAACTGACATAACAGTGAAGTAATGAAGATTAGAAAAGAATAAAATGCTCAATAAAATTAATAGAAGATGAAAAATAAACCCGTGAAAGTATTCTGAGAGACGATTGAATGGTCGGGTCTTTTCCGCACATTACTACGAAGCGCGATCAAACTTTCTGGCCGTAAAAAGGTTAAGGAAACGTCTGAAACATAATCCGCAACAGAAAGAAGTCGATTTTTTAAATTTATATTCGTAAAAAAACTAAAAGAGATGGCATTTATGACAAATTCTTTACGCCTTCTACCAACGATTCGTGTATTCGGTATTTCAAAAAAGTTGATCAACTATTAGGGCACACAATTACTGATTTTTTCACACATATTAAATTTGCATAAATTGCTTTCAATAATATGTAATAGTAATTACCGTAATACGGAAAAAATGTAAATCTCAACTCAATGAAGCTTTCCAAACTGTAATTTTTCAGCACAATTTAGTGCAGGCCTGGAAAAACTAAATCCCGCGTATTTTTGTGTGGTCCACTATGCGATCAATAAATTGTTTGTTACTAGCGAATCACTATTTTTTTCTGTTAAAATTACTTTTTTTATCTAAAAATTTTATTTTACTTGCGGCCTGCCGTTCATTTTGAATTTTTAATGTTGCCCTTCAGTTAAAAAGTTAACCCGGGCCTGATTTAGTGCATATAAGTATTGGACAACTGCTCCTAAGACATTCTAGGCGATTATTGTAGATATCCGCTTAACTCTGGATTATATAATACCTATAAACACCTTGTGAATATATAAATAGATTCGATAGATTGTCATATAATTATTCTGAGTGAATTTCAATTAAACCAAGAACTACAAAGCATGATACTAAAATACACTAAAATGAACGTTGAAAAATTTGTCCATATTGATAGCAGACATTGTTACAAACTATGATATTCATGAAAAGTTGTTCCACCCGTGACGATAAATTCATACTTTATATATTTGTTCATATTTTCTGCAACCAGGACATCAGATTGATAAAAGTTTACCTGCCGTACCAGAGGACCTTAGTACCGAAATTACTATCCTCATATCTATTCAAGTTAGATTGGTATCTTCTGCAGTGAAATTAGGGACAGGTTGTACTTTGGCATGTGCCGATTTCCCACGCCCAGCTCGCCCTTTTTTTATCTCTGCTTCATCCGAGGTATCGACACTACAGTGCGCAAAAAAACTCGATAAAAGGTCGGAAGATTTGACATTCTAGTGAACTTATTTAAATTTTATATACTATCTAGTATAAAAGAGGTTTTGTGAGCCTAGGAAAGAATCAAACATAAAACCAGGCTAAAAGTATTAGAACTTTTAAAGCCTAAAGTCAATATATACATATCATCTTTCCGCTCCCAGTGTGAAGCATATGGATTTCTAATAGAGATATTTCAACAAAAGCTTTTTACGCTGCTTGTTAGTCAGTTGCGCAATCTCTCTTTTTTCGAAGAGAGTAAGGATAGAAGGATAAGGTTAGGACAAGACTAGTGGTTAGCTCATCGCTCTTGCTATGCTCCGGTTTTAGGATGGGATAGGATTATCAATTATCTAGAGCAGGCGTCTCCAAGCTTTTTAGCTTAAAGTCTACACTGACTCCTCCACTAAATCCCAATGGCTAAGACCTAGATAGTATATATACCTATCATACCAATATACTGTAGTTTTGAATTACTTCGGCCTGTACTTACGGGCAAGTGTGAAGGGCATTTCAATTAGATAGAGATAGCCGATTACCGACAAGAAGAAAAACAGCTTCTGTCTGACTTATACACTCTATGGTATTATTTAAAAAGTATATATATATATTTAAATAAAATAAATTGTATATTATGTACGACGAATTACACGTTAAAAATATTATTAAAAGTGAGTGCACTTAGACTTTGATGGTACATGTTTCTGAGTATTTACGCCAGAATGAAACATGAGACGTGTGTATGTGAAATATACATTAAGATTGTGTTTTGTCTGGTGCCATGTTTTATTTCTTTGGTATCCCGTTGAGATTATTGCGGATGTACATAAATTCGACAGCAGAGTGTCTAGTGCAGAACCGTGTAGCTGAGATGTTTTGCTTAAGTCAATTTATAATACCCATGTAGCTCCAGCGTAAAGGATTTCATGCATATTCATCATAGCAAATTTTCACAACTAGCAAATATTAAGACAGGCTTACACATCACAAAACGGTCAAAAAGTGGAAACAATAACTAAGATTTTTTCACTATCACTGTATGTCAAATATTTAAAATTCTAGTATAAAACCGTAGAATATGAAAATGTTTTCTATTAAAATAATGTCATAATTTTCAATTATTTTGTTTATATGTTTTTATATTTCTGAGTGCAAAATTGCAAGCCAATATAAACATGTAATAACCAGATGGTATAGTACCGGAAATATGATATTTTTTTAATGATAAAACTGTGAAATATGAAAAAATAAATATCGTAATAATTTAAGACATCGACTGAGGGTGCTTGATGGAATTTTAATATCAAATTTGAATTGCTGAGATTTTGTACATTTACATGTATTTTGTTACTAATGACCCGGGTTTCGCCTTTCGGCATCTTCAGGCTCGAACTGACAGACAGTAAATAGTGTCTAACGTTTATACATAAGATAAAAGTAGCTTAATCTTATAACTAAACTTCCGTTCGAGTCCGTTCGTGTACTCGAATGCATGAAGATGCCGAAAGACGTTTCCCGAGTCGTTAGTGACGAATTACATGGAAATGTACAAAATCTCAACAATTCAAATCGTAATAATTTTTAAATAGCTAGTTTATAAGTAAAGTGAGTGTAAAAAAGCGCGTTTTGTAAACAAGATTTTGAATGCCGTTTTCGTACCATCACTACACTCATCACCATATTTTCTCCTAACTTTTATCGGGTGTATTCATGAAACTATTGATACAGTTTATGTTTTCACCGTTGGTTAATTTTGAAACTGTTTAATTATTTATTGAAAATTTTTAATATTTTCAATAAAATATTGAAATTGACATCGCGAGATATATCTCAAATTGTTACAAGATAAGTAATTTTCCGTTTAAAGTAAACGTATTTACCTTTCACGCTGTCCCTAATTGAAAAAAATACTCATTCCTTTGTGCGTGAGTAATTGATAAGTATCGGAACGAAGCTCGCCCCACGGTTCGTGAAAATCTCTTCCAAAAATTTTCCCGTCGGAAAAGATTAAATTAATTCTCGGTGAACTGAGGAATGTTATTCATACAGGGAATCAAATTGAAAATGAACAATTTAATGAAAAACGCGGGAAAAGAGGGTATCGAAACGATTTATTGTCAATGCTCATACAATTTTAATTAAAAACAAACGCACGGCCGGTGATTTAATACCGAAGAACGGCAACATTTTGTGCACAGTTTTCGCTTACGTCACGCATTCGATATTTAAAAGAAGTAATTAGTTTTAAAGCGTTTGAGCATACGCATTATTAATATATCAATGACAAATTTATTAAAACGAAATGAATAAAATGGGCTCGTTTTTTAATGAAACACTATTTTATTCAGCGTTTTGCTATACATAATAATTTTAATTAAACTGTGTGGCTTAAAAATACGATGAACCAAATTGTTAATATCGAATTTTATAGAAGTTTGTTTGAAAAAAATGGTAGTAGGTTGTTTCTATATATATGACGAGTAATCAATATAGACGATGCAAATTCCGCATAATATTTATAAAGGTTAACGCCCTTACAAAGCAGTCAGCAAATTCAAGTGATGACCGATGCAGAATCTGTCTGCGGAAACTAATCAATATTCTGCATACGTAATTATAGAGGTAAACACCCGTTAAAAGCAGTCATTAATTCAAGTGATGATTAATTCAGAAAAAAATACAGCCCAACGACAGTATAAATGGACAACAATCGAAAAGGACCTATATTCTATCGCCGCGCCCCGAACTGGAAATATCTCTTAGGAACCACAAATCGTCACTTTAAAATACCATCTTATACCTTAAGTTAGATCTCTTGAATCATAAAACATTTGGAAATAAATTCCTAAATATAAAATATATATATATTTATATCAGTTGTGATAAATTAAAGAAGTTACGACATGAAATAAAAGGGTATTGCTATCACAAACTGCTATGCAAAAATCAAAAAAAAAAATAATTTGAATATATCACCATTTGATATTGAACTCGTCATAAATTTACCCCGAACGTTTTGATCGCTAATCAGATCTCTTACTCTCACAGTATATTATCATCATGACGAGTGACATATTCTTTCGCATGCCTTCTCATTATCTGAACTTCAAATATTTCCAAAATCAAATTTATTTCGTAAAGCCCAACTCTACGATCCGTGCTAAATGTACATATTACATGATGATAGTTTTTTGTATGTTGAAAAACTTTAATGAGAGATTTGATCATAATAATTTGTCAACGATCTCAGCGCAACATTAATAATACATGACATTGCGCCAAAGTATAATATATCTAGCGAGAAAATTTAACTTTCTACGTAATTTAAGACATCGACTGAGGATGCTTGATGGAATTTCAATATTAAATTTGGATTATTGAGATTTTGTACACTTCCATGTATTTTGTTCATGTTTCTCAGTTCGAGTCCATTCGTGTGCTCGAATGCCTGAAGATGCCGAAAGGCGAAACCCGGGTCGTTAGTGACAAAATACATGGAAGTGTACAAAATCTCAATAATCCAAATTTCTACGTAATTATTGTTGTAAGTTGTTTGAAAATAAAAGATGAAAACGAATAATATCTAAAGTTAAGATATATTTCTTAAAACAAAAGATTAACAAAGAAATGATTGATCAAAATCATTCATAATAAAAGTTCATGTAACTGGTCACAAGAACCACGAGAGGAACGATGAAGATTGATTTAAATATGTATTATGTTTTTGCCTTACACGGCGTTTTTCTTGCTTCATTCTTCAATATTAATATTTTTAATAAGTCACAAAAAAAACAAAATCTTTGATCATCTTGAATAAGTTGTAAATCCGCTATGATAATATTAAACAAAGTCGTGTTAACTTTTCAGTTGCTATAAGTTCACCAAGATTGTCATACGAGTTGAAAATAATAATATCTCACTTATTAGGTTTTCTATAAATTTATGATTTTAGCTATTTGTAGATAAAATAGTTACGCATTAAAATAAAAATAAATAAGTAGTAAGACTAAATGTTTTCATCATTAAATTAATAAAATTACAAAACTCTGATGATATTACTGTGCCGAACTCAATGAAAGTGATAGTGATATATGGACATTTTATACGCAAGAGTGACGCGATATATTACTGCTATGTTGAGACAATGCGAGAAATGGTATTAGTTAGAGGGAGAGAGGACCGGATGCATCGCCGCTTGTATTTATTGTTTATGCAGCGGCATGTGTTGGAGTTATCTCTATACAAGATCATGCGCCCGTAAACCCTTGAATCTCACTCGCACCCTTTACTTTAGATGGGATTGAGCGAGAAAGAGAACACGGCACGTCACGCGTTTGTTTGTGTTTGTTATCTGAGTTAACTTCACAAGTTTAAATTTGAAACGGAAGGCGTCGGCCGTTCTGTGTAAGGAAGAAGCGAGACATGCCTGCATCTTATGTGACGTGCTTTTTTCATGTCGTCCATAGCTCAAATATATTACATAAAAATATGTTAATTGAAAGCTCTAGACACAAAATGAAGTGTAAAACGATAACAACATGATATTTAAAAACAGAATAAGCCTTTTAAAGCGATCAATAGCTTTAAAAATGCTCAATTACATAACCAAGTCCAAGTGACACAGTCTGTGTCTGCCACGACTGCTAACGTGATGTTCTTAGCATAGACTGGAAAAGGTTAAATATGACCACTAAAATACTTTGTCGTAGTTTTTCCATCACTCATTACCAAATATATATGTCATGAACTGAATTTGGACTAAGGAGATATTGTCATTTAGAACAGTGGTCGTCAACCATATTGAACCTACTTAAATTACTTACCGCCCACAGTAATACAATCACAGTAATACAATCCAGTGTAAGGATGCAATAGTTTCTAAAAGATGAGGGACTTGAAAGAAAAAAAACTTTTTAAATCAAACTTTTTATTTATACTGGAGAAAGAGTATATTAATATATTAAAGAAATAGTGTGAATTGACAAACAAGAACTTAACCATTATCATTTTTTAAGTTATATTTAATGGTTAATGAGAACCTTGAGCCTGATACTGTGAGACTAAATGTTAATGTACACTATTTTTACACAATTCATTTAATTGATACCACTCAATTTCACGAGTGACGTTTAATCTCAAAAATCTCAATAGGTACATTGTGTACAAGCAAACAAGTTGAAAGTCACCCACTAGGCTAAAACATGACAAATATTTTGTTTATTTCGGATAGATATAAGCGAGATATGTAGAGAAAAGAATAAAAACTCATCCCTATGCATCCTTACCCTCGGCCGTCAGATAAGCGTAGCGAATTGTCTTCAAAATGTCTTCAAGTAAACTTAGCCACGAGTCGAGTGTAACATATGGTTTCGATGGAAAACACAAAAAAAGAAGAACTAAATTACCCATCACCCACCATGGAAACGTTAACCGCCCAATAGTGAGCGGTACGGACCAGGTTGACGACCACTGATTTAGAATGTGATATTAATGGAAAAACAAAAAATATGATATTATAACAAAGCCGGAAATTGTATTTTTTACATGGCTGCTGAGCGATTGTTTGCCGATATAAAAGATGGCAATACATATTGGAAGTATTATCATCTTTTTATACGAACATTTGATTTGAATATAAATTTCCAATTATTAATTAAATATAGCGTATTTAATGGATTATTTTTTTTTGAATTTTAGCCTGCGGAATAAAAATAGAATATTATATTACATGTTCTCTCTTTCAACATCAAAAAGAGGAAATAGGATTCGTTTTCCTTTCTCTCTCAAATAAAGAATTTATGTGCATAGTTTAGAAACCCATAAATTTTGAGGTGAGCAATATATCATAAGAAGTTTCCGAAAAATTCCGCACCATTTTCATACTATTATCAGAGGTTTTCACTACGGAATATATCCTATTTCAGGCACTATTTATTTTCAAACAGAAAGCGCTTTAAAATAAGCGGTGAAAATTTCTCAACGTAACTTTGATAATTTTATGCATTAAGTAACATACACCCTTCAAGTGTGTAGTTTATTTTCTAATAGTGTTCATTACCATGTGTTTTTTTAAACTATAAGGAGTGATACATTAGCTAAATCACACTCAAATAATTTACTAACTTACAGCATAGTAAGTAAGTGATAACTATTTCAAAAAGTTAAATCACTTGATACTAAATAAATAACAACAAGAACACACATATCGATCGTCCACTTTTTAGGCGGACAAGATAAAAAATAAATAAATTTGAGCTAAATATGCTGTTATAATATGTAAAACTTCTTTGAGCTCACATAGCTCAAAAATTCCATGACAAAAGCTTTTAATGAAACAAAATATTGATATTTCTGTGTCAGTAAAAAATATCCTTCTACTGACTATACTCCGAAAGTACATAATTCTTAAACACTTGTTTATGAAATGTATAAAACTCGGGTATAAATCAATAATATTTGATTTATGGTGACCACTTAAATATTGCTTTTCCCATTATATCAATATGGGTTATTTAAAGATGTCTGAGAAACGAACTGGACGATCGATATATTTTTCTTACTTTTTTATATCAATCCTCAAAACAGAGTAAATGAGCTAACAAAATAGTATTTTAGCATTTATTATTTTAAGAAAATTGAAAATGAACTAGAACGTAACAAGGCTTTTTCACTAAATAATTTTTATTTATTTAAAAGTTTTTATTATTTTTTTACCATACCAACATATTAAGTTTGTCTATTTGAAGTATCTTGAATGCGGCGTAATAAGATAACATATAATCAAATGTAGAATTTCAACACAATGATTACCCCACGGTTGTTGGAACTTCAATATCAAATTTGAGTTATTGAGATTTTCTACCCTTCCATGTATTTTGTTACTAACGACCCGGGTTTCGCCTTTCGGCATCTTCATGCATTTGAGCGCAGAAATGAACTCGAACTGTGAATGACAAAATCAAACTCGGGTCGTTAGTGACAAAATACATGGAAGTTTACAAAATCTCAATAACTCAAAAGTTAAATATCGCTTTTAAATTGTAGGAAATTAAGTCAGAAAAAAACTAATAGTCAGCCAAGAGCTGTCAGTATACCAAGTTTTTATGATTGTTTACGGCGGGGTTTCCAAAATTTTTAGCCTAAGGGCCACACTGACTCTTCGACTAAATTACAAGGGCCAAGATCTAGCGAGCTCATCATATGATCATGCTGTAGTTTTGAATTACGCGTACATTTTCGTATTGGGACTAGCTGGCGAGTGAGATATCTATGGCACAGGGTTCGCAATTTTTTCGCAATTTCAGTTGGTACTTCGGGCAAGTGTTAAGAACATTTCATTAGCCGATGCGCGTGATGTGCGTTGCGGATTGTTATGACTACTTACGACTTCGGACCGGATTGGCAGTGCTCGCGGGCCGTAGTTTGGAGACCCTAATTTACAGTAATAAGATATAACAATATCACGTTTTTAAATGAATATATATTATTTAAAATATTTTTTTAATTTACATAGTTTTGCAACAATTTTCGTTTCGTTATTTGATATTAATCCGAAAGGAAGAGTGTGCTTCGTATAATGATCACAACGCGTATTAGATCTAAGTAATTACTACTACAAAAATGATCTGCGGAGATTATTATACGATTGTAAAGTCAGAATATATTTTTACTTTGAGTAATACGGCCGTACATGTGAGGTCAAATATCGTATCATCCATTATCTTTCGAATTATTATTATCTCTTCAACTATAGATACACATATTTATCAGTGGTTTTTAGCAGCCACATTATTTTTGTTATTTTTTTCAAAAACAATTGTAAAGAGGGTTGTCAGATTTCCAAAAGCACAGATTGCGACATTCACTATGTCGAACGATCAAAAAAAGGAAGAAATTAAGAAATAATACATAATTTATAATATAGCACAAGATGTTTCACAAACTCTCTGTTGTCTATAAAAATTAAGCGAGCCTCTTTAATTATAATATATAGGTACATTTTTGTACATACACAAATTTTGTTATCGGGATTTTCAGAAGCAATGCGGGACTCCAGATTCGTTTGTTAAGCTCGGTACAGTCCCGCTTAAATAAAAGGGTATTCGGATAGAGAACTACATGCTCACAGATGGACACAATAATGATCCAAGGCCAAATTGAAAATAAAAGCTTGTAGATAATTATTTGAAAGTGATAATTAATTATTTCATTAAAATTTTTAGTAAAACTAATTGAAATGAAAAGTGATATTTTTAAATCTATACATTAAAAATCAGTAACCGTAGCCACTGACGTTGACCACTCGACCACAGACCTGGGAATACCCTACGATTACTTGATACTTGAAAAAAAATCCTAACTTATCTCATAATTGCATATAAAACAATTCATACACATATAAACGGCCACACACGTAAACGATGAACAGACACCATTTGGTGTTCATATGTTTTTAGATTTAGATTTCCTACTATTATAGATTTGAATCGAATATTTGTAAAACGTATGTTTGATTGAAATTAAATACAATGTGGAAAAAAATATAAATTAGAAGTTGTTTTAATTATTTAGTTTTCTACTATTTATAAATGTTTGTAGTCTAAAATGTCGGTAAATGTAACTTTACAAATGTATCGAATTTTGCCATGCTCGCCTCATTCAAACGTTTAAACTTTCTTTATAATCGTTACGAATAATGTACAGTCGTAGTCACTCTGTTAAAAAAAAGATCTCCTCGCTGCCTCTGTTTTGTAATTGAATTAGATTCCATTAAAAGTTAGAGTTGGTCGTTTATTTGAAAATAGGGGATTTTCGGAAGGCTTTGTCGACTGCAACCGAAGACTTTGATCGTGTTTTGTTATGTAATGTGCGGGAAAATATGGAAGCCGTATATTCATCGTAACAGCAGTTATTAAGAACTTTCAAAATGAGAGTTTTATACATGTGATAATTATTAAAATAAAAAAATATACATAGCCATTGGTAGATTCGATTTACAAAAAAAGTAAAAACTCGAAAAAATAACAGGCGTGCTGATGATGTTGATTTCTTATATTTTCAACATTCAGGGAGATTCAAACAGTCAAAACACGCTAGTTCAGTCTAAGTTATCTTTATTGCAGTTAGTTAGTTCAATACACATACATAAGAATTTACTATTACAAAAACAAAATATTTACAAATTATACAAAATTAAAACTGAACGTGAAAAGTGGGCAAGCGGCAAACGAACTGTCGACTTTCGGTCGGATGGAAGTGGCAGATGCCTGTACACTTCCGCTGACGGAGACCGACTGATGATGAATTTTTCAAAAATACAAGCTTTTGTCTGTGGACACTGCCAAGTACCTAAATCGGCTTATATCTTTCGGCCCATATAGAACTGACCGCTTTCGAAACACTCCTTAATAGGGTTGTTATTACTTTTGAATTTGAAATGAATGACTTTACAAATTGAAGGATTTCACTGTCTATTTTTCTTGCTAATTGCTTTGATGAGAGATAATTCGTGGAGAGTTCTCGGCAGATTTCGCGGCTGGGTCATACTAAACACGGTTGGGCCGTGTCAACTCATACATTTCAAAATTATGGCAGTAGAAAATCGAATATTTCAAATATGTCAGATTAGGTACACAATAACGTTCAAGTCAAGATTTTTTTAACCTTTCTACGCGATAAAATTTGATTAGCATAGATTCTTTACATGTCTACATCGGCGTGAAAGGTTTAAAATAACATAAATAAGTTGAATAAATAAAAGTGGAATTTTCTCTTGGCTTTAACTTTTTAGCTTAAAAAACGCGGTCGCTTAATTTAAAGCAAATAGTTTGAAAAACTTTTGAAGTTTTTACTATCTATTGAAAGTAAAATAAGTTTTTTTGTTCAATACTCAACTACTGTTTCAAGTTTCACTAAATATTTGTCGTCTTAAATTTTCTCCATATTTATAATCCCACCGAGACTGCCGAAATTTTATTCCTACTTTGCAAAGTCAAAAAACCCCCACTCACATTCATACGCAAAAAGGTTGGCGTAAGCTTTTTAGTCTACGGAATAGCAAGCTTAATTGGAATTCAGTACCATCCGAGCTTTTAGATAAAAACTTAGTTTTACTCGTGTAAGAAGATTTGAATAATTTTGAATCCTTTTGTTAGAAATACTTTGTTAATCATTTATTTTATACTTATATCGCATATTATTGATTGAATTGGCATTTACTTGGTAGAACTCCATTATAATAGGATAAAATAACAAAGTATTTAATTCTACAATTTTGTAGAGCTAATTGCTTTGTTATTTTATCCTATGATATCGCATAGTTCATATTCATATTTTATGAAAAGCGTTGATTATTGGTCAAATAAATAAATTTTCCCCACAGTTTTTCCGGAAGAAAATAAGCGTTTTAGATTTGACAAAATTGATATTTTTTCAATAGATAATTTCTTTTTTTTCATGTCCGCTCCCAATGTGGAGCATATGGTCTCAGAACGGAGGTATCTTAAGAAAATTTTTCTACGAGAACTGCTTGTTACTCAGTCACTCAACCTCTCTTTTTTCGAAGAGAGTAGGGAGAGGACTAGTGGTTGGGTAATCGCTCTCGCTACGCCCCGTTGGGATGGGATGGGTGGAAAGGAGGACTCAAACTACGAACAGAAATCCATAAATCGATGAAAGGTCAATATGCTTGGAATATGAGTCGAATAAAATTTAAAAAAACAATCGACATTATCTTACGACGAAAAAACTATACCGCGAAAACGCATACCTTCGATCTGAAATAAAATTCTTGCATTATAAAATAAAATTTGATTTTATTTACCACTATTTTTTGAGAAGTTGCTGTATCGGAGCACAATGCAAGCTTCTTGGAACGATCGTTTCACGAATGATGAGGTTTAGCAAAGAGATTTTATAGCGATCATTGAACGCAGCACACTTCGGTCTGATTTAACGAATTGAAAAATATCCAATAATGAAAAGAAAAATATATGTAAAAAGAGATTGTCTTGGTTACGAGACATAGCTATGTAAGCTGACAATGACATGTCAAATGATAAGACATTGACAATTACATTCGAACGCACTTAATATTGGTCACATACTTAATAAAAGAGAAGAACTTTTCTTATATGTAATAAAGAATATGTAATAAAATTCTAAAAATAATCGTATGAAATTTATGAAAAAAATCAACCTACAGAAAAACAAAAGTTTTTGTTGGTCAAACGACCCAATTCTACGGGTAACAATAAAAATCGTAACAATAATCGTACGAAATTTACAAAAAAAGTCTACCTACAGAAAAACAAAAGTTTTTGTTGGTCAAACGACCCAATTCTACGGGTAACAATAAAAATTGTAACAATAATCGTATGAAATTTACAATAAAAACCTACCTACACGAAAAAAAATTGTTTTTCGTCAAACTTCGCAAATCTACGGGTGACAATAAAAAAATGTGACAATAATCGTACGAAATTTTAAAAAAAGTCTACCTATAGAAAAACAAAATTTTTTGTTGGTCAAACGACCCAATTCTACGGGTAACAAAAAAAATTGTAACAATAATGGTCTGAAATTTACAAAAAAGTTTATCTACAGAAAAACAAAAGTTTTTGTTGGTCAAACGACCCAATTCTACGGGTAACAATAAAAATTGTAACAATAATCGTATGAAATTTACAATAAAGTTTATCTACAGAAAAACAAAAGTTTTTGTTGGTCAAACGACCCAATTCTACGGGTAACAATAAAAATTGTAACAATAATCGTATGAAATTTACAATAAAAATCTACCTACACGAAAACTAAAATTTCTGTTGCTTAAACTACCCAATTCGTTGGGTGACAATAAACAATTGACACCGCCACTTACGGGGCGGACAGGGGTATTCAAAACCCATCTACAGACCTTTTCATGCAAATTTAATATGTAATATCTCTCCTAAGGCGTTCGAAAATAATTTGTCATATTTGTTTGTTTACCGTTATTTGTTTACCATTAGAAGTAAACAAAAAGTGGGCGATGCTTGAGAAACGTCACTTGTCACTCGGATTCCCCGAGGGGGACGTTCGCCGACAAAGCGACGGCTTAATTCGAGATGTACGACCCTATCGTAAAGCCACTTCTTGCGTTTTTAAATTGAAATTGTGTATTTTAAAGGTTTTAATTAATCTGTTATTGCCTTCGAGGAAGTTATAAGTGTAAACTAACTGCAATTAAAGAGAAAGTATACTGAATACGACCGGGTTTTAATAGAAGACGAAGGAACCTGTGAATTATCCTTGTCATCACGCCGGACTTGGGGCAGTCAAAGTGTGTTGACGCTCCACTTCCCCGTCGAGTAGCAGCAGATAACTTCTCTCACATTGTTAAAATAATGGTATCAAATTTACAATAAAAATCTACCTACAAGAACCAAATTTTTTTTAAGTCGTACCATCTAATATAACTGGTGACATTAGAAAATTGTGACAATAATCGTGCGAAATTTACAAAAAAAGTCTACCTACAGTAAAAAAAAAATTTTTGTTGTTCAAACGACCCAATTCTACGGGTGACAATAAAAATTGTTACAATAATCGTAGAGAATTTACAAAAACAGTCTACCTACAGAAAAACTAAAAATTTTTGTGGGTCAAATGACCCAATTCTATAGGGAACAGTAAAAAATTGTAACAATAATCGTTTGAAATTTACGAACCTAAATTCTACCAACACAAAAATTTTTTTAGTAATAGCCCAGAATGAAAAAAATTTCTTCCATCCCCCTGGGAAAACATTTTTCGTCAAATTTCGCAATTCTACGGGTGACAGTAAAAATTGTAACAATAATCAAATGAAATTTACAAAAAAGTCTACCTGCAGAAAAAAAAAATTGTTGGTCAAACGAACCAATTCTACTGGTGACAATAAAAATTGTAACAATAATCCTATGAAATTTACAATAAAATTCTACCTACAAGTTTTTTAGTCGCACAATCCAATATAACTTGTGACAATACAAATTATTACAATAATCGTTTGAAATTTACGAAGTAAATCTACCTACTCAAAAAATAAAATTTTTGTTGGTCAAACTACCCAATTCTTTGGGTGACAATAAAAATTGTTATAATAATCGTATAAAATTTATAAAAAATAATCTACTTACAGAAAAACAAAAATTGTTGCTGGTCAAGCGACCCAACTCTACGGGTGACAATAAAAAATTGTAACAATAATCGTACGAAATTTACGAAAAAAAATCTATCTACAGAAAAACAAAAATTTCTGTCGGTCAAACGACACAATTCTTTGGGTGGCTATAAAAATTGTGACGATAATCGTATAAAATTTACAATAAAAATCTACCTATACGAAACCAAAATTTTTTTGAACGTACAACCCAATTTTACTGGAGATAATACAAATTGTAACAATAATCGTTTGAAATTTACGAAAAAAATCTACCTACACGAAACCAAAATTTCTTTGGAAAAATAGACAATAGCAAACTGCCCACTTTTAGCGGTGATAATAGGAATTGAAACAATAGCCGTTTGATATTTACGAAAAAAAATCTTTTTGCTCGAAATCTATATATTTCTTTCAAACGATCCAGTTTTACCGGTGACATTAAAAATTAAAACAGTAATCGTTTGAAATTTACGAAAAAAATCTGCCGACACGAATTCAAAATTTATTTTGGTCAAACTACCCAATTTTACTAGTGACAATACAAATTTTAACAATAATTGTATGAAATATACAAAAAAAAATCTACCTACACAAAATCAAAATACTGTCCACTTTTACCGCTGACAATACAAATTGTAACAATGATCAATTTGATATTTACGGAAAAAAATCTACCTACACGAAGTCAATATATTTTTGGTCAAACTACCCAATTTTACTAGTGACAATACAAATTGTAAAAATCTGTATCTTACATCTCATTGGCAATGGTGCTCCGTGATGCAAAAAGAAAAATAACGTTTTCTTTTTAATTTTTAGTCGTAAGTGCGAACAGTCGATAGTCGAAGATTACCTGCACATATTATATTTTCTGAAGAATGAGATAACCTAAATCTTATAATTATTTACGACTAAATCTTTTCCCACTTTTATCGAATACTAGATAGAGACAATATAAATACACATACCAATACCGTTCCATTGTGTTAAAATATTTAGAATTGGCAGCTTCATCAGATTTATCCAACGGTATCTCTTTAATTGCTGAAATTAAGGAATGGTTAAAAGTTTTTTTCATTATTCCAATAGTTGCCCAAATATTCAAATATTGTATAGTTAAAAAAAGGCAGATACATATTAGGAAATCGAATATTCAAATGTTCGAGATAAAATCCCTATTACTTAATTACCAACTTGGATTTTATGGTTATGATTATGTATACTTATTATTCTAACATACATAAACAGTGGTCGCATACATTTAAGTCTAGCGTTGTCCTAATGGTGACTACTATGTGTCAAATAATTGTTTTAGTTTTGACTATTTTGCGATCTATTTTCAAAACATTTTCTTCTTCTCTGGTTCATCGCTCAACACCGAATCATCTGAAATGCCAAAACGTTTTATTTCTCGATGACGAGGCTGACAAATGTTATAAATATTATCTTATTGTTAAATAAAGAAAATTATAACATTATGAGATTCATAATAATACATTCAATATCATAAAAGAGATTATTTACTCTCAGTGGTTTAGTCAACATTACGCCACCCTTATAATTGTATTTTCCAAGAAATCTTAATACGGAAATAGATTGGGATAGTAAATTGCTTTTTTGCCAAAAACAGTTTCTTGTTTATTTATTTTATAATTATCAATTAAATTTTCCTTTATAACTCTGGCAAAAAAATATTTTCTGAATAATTCAATTTACTATAAATTATTTCCCCATTTCAAGGTCATAAAGCTTAAATCTATATACGTAGAAAACTATATAATCTAATTTTCTAAAACCATTTACGCATACTAACTAATTTATCAACAGTTTGGCTTTATTTGATATGAACATATTTAATAATATTAAAAGATGTAATAACAAAATGAAAAACTTTATCTGGAACCATAATTACAAAATTGTTTTTTTGTGTATCAGAGAATCTAAATCTAAATGTAATTTTAATGTATTATAAATATCTTTAATAATGATTTTGGTAAAATTAATTAATCATGTTATATTAAACTGTTTACAACTTCAATTGATTGGCATGAATAGTTGTATCTTATTTTTTGTAAATACGTTTTTTTCTCACAAAAAACACATTTTTTGTTCCTTCTCGGTATAAATTGTATCGGCACGAGAGACTGACGTGTGGAATTAATGGATCGGGAATAGCCTTATGCTAAATCGAGGACTCTCAAAGTTTCAGGCGTAGTTCCAATAAAGTTAAGAGACCATTTGAGATAAAAAAATGTAGTTACAACGAAACAAACTATGAATATTTTGTTGAAAGTCATGTCTCTTTACGGTGTGCTCTTCGGTCAATAATGAAATAACTGTAAGTTTTAACTTATTTTTTTAATATTAAAGTATTTCTATATAATAATGATGAATCACGCAATGGGACAGAAAAAAATTGTGTCGGTTATGGAAATAGTTTCGAGCCAAATGTTGGTTGTCTGTGAGCTGGAAAGATCACACCGCACGACCGGCCCGGCCATATTCCCGAATGACCTCCTTTTATTTTCACAGGAAAGTTTTTGCACCTTCTGACTGACTAATGATTGTTGAGAAATATCTACGGCGCAATTACTAAATTGGCAGTTCACTGTACGTTTTTATGTTTGCGATTAAAAAAAGAAACATAAATGAATCTATATTATAGAAGTAAGTTTTTTTAGAAAAGTTCGTTACTTAACTGGGTATAAGACTTTTAGGACAATATATTTTTATATTGATTTATCTGTAACTCAGCACATATACACCCTCTCTATCATCGCGTGAGGAGAAAGATAGTGTGTGTATAAAATTGAGTTTTGAGTGAATTTTTAACGCACAGCACGCACACATACAGTTGTCTGTCTGCGCATCGCTCGCATCAAGCGTATTGGATAAAAAGTGGCACTGTCACCGGGCAACAATTTCTAATTCATAACGTCAAAATATTTTTGAATTAGCTGCTTCTTTACTGTTTCATTATTTTTTTAAATCATGTCCACTCCCAATGTGGAGCATAATATTTACTCCTAATGCTTAGAAAATGATTTAATAATAAGTGTACTAATAGCATAGTTAATACTATAATTTGGAAAAAAATAATTATAAAACGCGATAACTGAAAAAGTATTATTTATTGACGGTGAAATTTAAGAAAACGTCTTGGTTACTTTATTTATAATTGTTTTAATTTTAAAATAAGTACCTACTATATTAACCGTTATTTTTAAAAAAAATGTCCTTACGTAATGTGGAGCATATGGTCTCCTAATGGAGATATCTCAACAAATGTTTTTCCACGACAACTGCTTTTTACTCAGTTGCTCAACCTCTCTCTTTCGAAGATAGTAGGAATATAAAGATAGAGCTATAAATGGACTCGTGGTTAGCTAATCACTCTCGCTACGCCCCGTTTTTAGTTTACATATATCCATGCCTTTGAATAGAAATCCATAAATCGATTGAAAAAAAACAATCATTGGTATTTGAGTCCGCGAGCACTGTAACCGAAGCCAGCTATGTTGACCACTGCACCACGGACAAGGCACATTCGCCCGACTAAAATACTTTTATTAAAATTTTAATTTTTATAAAATATTATTCGCTACCACAGTAAACTATTCTGAAAAGACAAACTCATAATTAAGGCAACCAATTATTTGGTCAGTATCTAATTCAATTAACCGTCAGTAAATATTAAAGAAACAGTCAGTAATAAATGCATAAAAAGGTCAGTAGAAAAATAGTAATGGTAAGTAAATATTAAAGATACCGTCAGTAAATAATAAAGGAAGGTTAGGTTAGGTTAACTAAGTAAAAAAGATAAAATAATAAATTAGGTTTCATTTAATAACTGACCATTTTATATAAATTACCAACCGTTTATTTTATTAATTGACCGCGTGCATACTGACCATTTATCGAATTAATTAGTGACCTTTTTGATTAATTACTGACCTAATAAATACAGGCCGATAATTTAGCAAAATACTGTGCCGATATTAAGCAAAAAGTGTTGGACACTAAAATTATTAATCTAAAAATTTCAAATGACGACTTTTGGAATATTTAAGCATTTGTCTTCTCCATTTAGTGTTTGAAAGAAAAAACAAATAAAAACAGGTAAACCATGGTAAAAAGCATTGATTCGAAATTATTTTTTAATTTAAAAGTTAAATATTTAAAATTAAAAACACAGCGTACGTAGTAATTAACGGCGCGTAGAACTTTTTACTTAGTTTTAAATTAACTTTTTATACATTTATATACTCGTAAATACGTACCTTTTTTAATTGTAAAAAAATCAAAGGGCGTTCTATTGCCATGTTAAAATATGTGAAGCAGTATACGCAGTGGTGCTTAACAGTGGTTTTTGAAAAAAGTTAAGGTTATACCCGTTAACCTTTCCACAGTCGATATGCTTTGACTAAAAGCAAAAATGAACAAAAGAAAGGGTTCAAGCATTCAGAAATATACTTCTTAGCCATAAAAGATTTGTAAGAAAAGTAGTTAAGTTCTCAAACTAGCCAAAGTATGATTAGGCAATTAATAAGTAGTGTATAAGGTATTTTTCTATAGCAAAAAAAGAATTTGTTTTATATCGTCTATAATTATACTAATTGTAACTGCTAGATGAATGCATGTCAACATTCTTTTCATAATTTTTGATCTAAAAAGATGTAATTACACCGACCATGATTAATCCATTAATGAAGCTGTAATTAGGTTGGATATTACTGGGTTATAGAACATGTAAAATGACCGGTACAACAATGTGGCTAGTCAATCGTTATTTGATTAAATATGCTTATAACTTTACATATCATTAATTGTAGAAGATATAAAAACACTTAATTAAAGTAAAAAACATTCAAGTTTAAAGTCGTGATACTAACAATTCCTGATAAAACGTTTTTGTTTACTGAACACCCTCTATCAGTATTCGCAAGAGGGTTTTCTTAATTGTTTTTCTCATTTAAAGCCTTCAGTTGACACAATTTTTAGTAAGACAGTATTTAGCTAGAACGCAGGAGGGAAAGGAGTATAAAGACTTTTTCTGTACTCACAATATGAATACAAATAGCCAGGAAAAAGAAGGCCCACTTGGCAGGCTCGGCATGGTTTCAGTGATCAATAATGGTACATATAACAATAATACTAGTTTAAAAAATTTCGAAATTTGTGAAACGAAACAGAGATGGTGTTAAAAAAAATCTCTCTAGAACGATAATCAGTCACTGCGCGGTGTCATCGGTCCCACCATGTACCATCTTTTGAAGAAGATGTTTGTTTAGTCAACCAGAAAATCCCTGTCGTAGCTTGGCACTTAATCTCTAGGATATAGAATATCACTAACCCAATAAGTAGATGAACACAATTCAGTGATGTAAGTTATTATATCCCCTATGTGTTTGATCTTTCTCATAAAGATATCTAAATAAACTCAACAAAATCATCAGAAAACAGCGTTAAATTGTCAAACTATAAGTCAGTTTTGGTGAGACTATATTTTTTAGGATTTTTAATAATGACTACAGTGCAAACTAAAATTTTCAGCTATATGTCAGTTTTTATACTATTCATATTAAAGAAATCGTATCTTTAGTACTACATTTTCATATTACGGACCATGAAAAATTGATGATAAGGCATACAAATTCATATGCAAAGCTTAGTACATAATATACAAAAAGAAATTTCATAAGACAATCGTCATCAGCAATAAGTTATTCCTCTGAGGGCGATGGTTACAAATATTACAATAAAAAAATACCGCGTCAGAGATTTATTTTAGTTAATCTTCCATATTGTAATAATGTCTCCATTAATATAAACAAGTTAATATAATTGTTGGATGAATCTTAAATATTGATGAGCAAATAAAACTATTCATATATTATTGCTCACTAGAAAATATTGATTTGAGAAAAAAAGAAAATTTGTAAATAGTAAGTTTTGTAAAAGAGGCTCGTTTTATGATATGTTTTATGCTGAATAGAAGTATATTTTCCTGTCAATAGATACGATAGAAAAACTTTTATACTCCTGGTGAAAAACAATTCAATATTGTAGATCATGTTCTTTAAATGAAAATTCGTCGGGATAAAATTGTGGTTGGATGAGAGACAATTCCTAAAGATACGGTAAACTTCTGAAGTACATTTCCTCTGGCGGATATAAGCAATCGTCATTCCTTTTTGTGTTTTTTTTGTGTTTGTGACAGGGTAAGAAGTATACAAAACTCCGGATTAACATCGGTCGAGAAAAACAATGAAATTGATTCTTACGCAGCTGTAATACGAATAGAATTTCACTTTGCTACGTTTTTTAGGTTGTATTTTTATTTTTTTCGTTTCCACTGCAATTTGAAGTACGTATTTGGTTTTGAAAAAAAGTACTTCTTTATAGATTTTTTGTCTATCAATCAATGGTTGTTGGTCAGTCGTTCATGCGTTAATTGAAATAAAAGTAAGGCTATCGCGTAACGTGTAACTATTTGCCAGTCACTTTCTCTACGCCTTTTCTTTTCAAGAGTGACTAAGGTAGAAAATCTCATTAACACCTAAAACAATTTACTGGAATTATCGATGATAAATTATGGTCACTAGTTTTTAAAATATGATAAAAGCATATCTTTAAAAATTGGATTATCGGATAATAACTTTATATAAACGCTTTTCTACTAAAAAGGTTTTGTAAACTAAATACAGAGTTTGGTTATGTCATAATTATTAAACAATTTACCTTTTTTATTGTAATTTAATAAAATTTCTTTCACTTAAAGAAGCAGAAAAATAATTTAGAATAGTCGTTGTCATCAATATTCTAGGATACAAATGTATACAATATTGAAAGAAGAATAAATAGGACAGGTAAAACCGAAATGTAGACATTATCTTCAAATATTACGTTTTTGTTAAATATAAGTGAATACAAAATATCATAATTGGCAAAGGAGTAACTTATTACTACGTGCACAAAGCGAAAATCAAATGTAGTATGTATAGTAAATGGGTATTAAAAGAATTTGATTTATGGACTTCTGTTTGAATTTATGGATGCTTGTAATATCTAAAATTCCCACTCAACCATCCAGTCCTATAAATGGGGTGAAAGCGAAAGCGATTACCTTACTGCCCTAGCCTTATCTTTCTATCACTACTCTATTCTAGTCTCGCAACTGAGTAACAAACAGTCGTTGTAGAAAAACTTATGTTGGAATACCTCTATTAGGAAGCCATGTGCTACACATTGGCTGTGGACATTTTATAAAAGAAATGATTTTGTTTAACACTGCTTTAGAAAACTATAACCCATTCTGAATCCTCATTCTCATGAATAAATAGGTATAAAATTTTCAAGAGGATAACAACTTTTTTGATTGCTTTACGCAGAAATATTATGCCCATTGGAAGTAATATTACTTTATCTTAAAAAAATATTTTTGAGTCGTTACTTTTTTCAACAAACAAACAAAAAAATCATTCGCTACGGGAATACACTATTTTACAATTAAATTTATGTGCTATCATTACGCAAAGACTAAGTTGCTGGCCCCGAATGTATAATAACTATGCTAGAATTGTGTAAAAGGCGAAACAGTTTACCCATGGGTCGTATATATTATATCGAGACTGGAAAACAAAAGTGGCGTAAGGTACAATTCGGAAAATTCGCAAGACAGCGTAACAACTAAAATAGCAGTACTTTCATAATAATAATTCCTCGTAAATAATAGCACTATTCTCTTTTTCCACCCTCGCGATCCGTCAAGAAGTATTACTTAAGACCACACGAATTTTCTTGTGTGTGTTGAAGTGTTTTTTCATCTCTTTCTGAAGCCTAAAAAATCTTTATATATGAAAATGAAAACGAAAAAGAGAAAATAATACTTGTAATATTAATAAACAAAAACAAATGTAATGAAGTGTAAAAACTATTTAAATTTGACATGGAACATTTTTTTTTCTGATTCAATGTGACAAGTTGAGAAAGATAATGAAGTTGATTAGCAAACGTTGTTTACGCTCTTTTTGTTTTCCAACCCTCGATATGGATGTCATTACATAGTACTCGCTTTATAGTTACTTATAGCAAAGAATTATACTGACACAGCGGAAATGTGCCGTACGCCGACCATCAGGTGATTTAAAAATACATAACATTAAATAGTTATATGCCGCTATGATCAAACTTCTATAATATAACAATAATTTGTTGTATATAATTATATTTATATCATCTTCGGTGAATTTATTAATACATACTTTTCGCTGTGTCAGTTGCTTTTTTTTTACAGTTCGTATTCAAATTTCAAATTTTTGACAGAGAACGTATTCAACTTTTTTTAATGAGGGTTATGTATGATATATTGTATAATGCTTCTTCCTCTCACTCCAGCGTCTGCTAACAATAAATGGGGGCCGGAAAAAAACTCGAGAACAATGCGCTCTTACGATGGAGCGAGTAAGAGTTGTATGTGCATTCGCAGAAATGTGTTTGTAGATGTGAATGCCATCTTTCTATGACGGAACGAAAAATTTTCTAAATATGTTTGTTAAGAAATTTATGATAAAACGTTCAATTTTTCGATATTTAGTTTTAAGATAATGAGTGACTGACGACATATGTTCTGCTTTTTGCCTTTTGGCATTGTGGCCGAGGAGTTAATTAATTCGGCTTACTTAGGGTGAAATTATTATCTGGCTATTCGTATGAAAACGAAGCAGATAAGATAGTGACAAATCCCGCTAACTTTATAATAAAAAAAACGATTGCTTAAAAACCAGTCCTCGTTAAATATGTACTTCTGCGTCAACTGCGTTTTGTTGTATTGGAAGCGGAAACTGCATAAATAATTAAAGCATTAATTTTGAAACAAGAAAATTCAATGATTGTATGTAATGCATAGTTGAAGTTTTATTAAAATAATTCATTATATGTCAGTATGACGTGCATAAAATGCTGCCAAATCAGGTGGAGGATTAAAAAATATTTGGCTTATAGTTCACCATCTTATAGGGTTATAAAAAAAATTGAAGAAAGATAATTTCAAATTTATTTAACTACTTTATTCGATAACGGCTATATGATGGTTACCATTGAAAAGATAGCACTGCGATATGAATTGAAATGGTCAAGTGCAGAAGCTCGGTTTGCTATTGTCAACTCAAATACAATAGAAATTGCGCTTCTAATAGACAACAGAATCAATAGATACTATTTTTGTAAAAAGACATCACCGACTCAATTAAGTACATATCTGAAACAATAGATTCTTTTCATTCTCAATTTGAAATATTTTCGAAAAATAATTTTTAGATTGGCAATACTTATCTCGTCGTAGTCATTATTATCTTATTTTGACACTTCTTTTAACGCCATTTGCTTCTTGGTGCAAATTGTAAAACTAGTTTTTGTAGATTGGGACTTTATTTATTTATTATTTATTTTAGCATACAAGTTTATTAAAATATATTACCTATGTGAAAAAATGTATTACAGTTGAATTGCATGTTTAAATAATTACTGTCATTTAAGAATTAAAAATTGTTTACTGGTAATCCTTAGTCAAATGAATACATGATTCGTATATATTTAAAATTTATTTACACATTTTATGACCTGTTAATAGAAAACATTGTCAATTGAAACAAAAGCAATTCATTTTGTTTTATTTTTAAAGCAAGACTGTGTCTGTGTTATATGTTTTCGCTCATCGTGAGAATTATCCGGTCTTGATCGTTATAAAAATGTCGAAGTAGTACACAAAAATTATGTTTTAGATTTAAAATATAATGCCTTTTTACCAAGAATTGACAGTTAACGCCTAAAAAGTGACGACAGCAATTTTAGCACGGGTATTTAAATTAAATATTGATGACTTGTTGATAAGGCATATAAAATATTTGGTTTATGAAACTAAAATGTTATAAATGACCTCTAGGCAACGTGGAAAAAAGCTTAAAACGTGCTCTTCATTTTTTCATTAAAAAGTCGCATTGAATAGTTAATGGGTATGCTAAAATTTTAAGGGGCTGGAAGGCAGACAGTAAGATTCATCAAATTTCAAAAACATATTTTGTTTACCAGGAAGCTTGCAAAATATTTACATTTTAGGCGTTGAATATTTCAAGAAAACACTTGCGCTGCGTACGAAAATCAACCACGTAACTATTTTATGCAAAGCTGTACCTACAAAAAAATAATTAAATAAGGCACAGTCTGGATAAAATAAATTGCGAGGATAAAAATTATTAGTAACAGAATAAAAATAATTGATCGGATAAATATAAAAGTGTGTTTTGTGGCTGCAGGTACTCAGCATCTTATAACCGTAGCAGATCTATATTTTCGGTGGATTTAATTGTTGATAAATAACATTTTAAATAGGACAAGTGGCTCACCACTATTAAATTTATTTCTCTTGGGATTTTCGTCTCGCAACACTAGTAATTAATTTTGAAATTAATAGTATTTTGGTGAATAGTATTATCATCGTTTGTGTCTTACCCCTTCCCCATGTCCAGTAGAAGAAAAAAACCCACCCTACCCTTCATTTTTAAAATGAGAATTAGAAAAATTTTTGTTCTAGAAATAAATAACCTAGTTATATAACTATGCTTCGTTATATAATTATGCGGAACACGTGTCACATGTAGTAGCACAACCAGTGAAATAACTAAGTTATCGATTCTAATTTTATATTAAAAATGAATTTTCACAAAGTTACCGCCGAATAGATCGAAAAGATTCAGAAGTAATTTAGTAAAGAATCGTTTTCAATAAACCTAAAATTAAAATTGATAACTTTGTTATTTCATTTATTGTGCCTTTAGGTCAAAGAGGTAAATGCTGTGGAAGCTGAGGTCATGAGGTTTTCTCATGACCTCAGCGTCCGCGGTGTATATAAACAATACATACAGTTCCGACGTGACGCAAATGTCTAGGCAAACAAACAACAATCAGTCCGTCAGCATGGAAACTAAAGAACACGTACTTTAGACGTTGATTATTTCAATTTTAATACCGTCATCTATGACGGGCGTTCCCACAGTATCGCTCATTGCTAGCATTTTCATCTGATGCGATGACTGAAAATGTACGAGCGAAAATTGGTACAGCTGAAAAAGGTTTCTTTTTGTTAACAGAAATTTTACGTATCGACGATTTTCCTTTATTAAAATGACGATTATTGGAATGATATTCAATTTCATTGAAAAGATTTTTCACTGCGCTGAAAATAAAATAATAAAGAAACATAATGTTGGGAAGCAATTAAAATTATATAGCTGGGTTGGATAAAAGAGCATCCTGTAGTCACTCAAAGTAAACCAGTTACGCTTAATTAGTCTCAGTGTTTGGCTGACTGAATAATTGATTGATTGATGAACATGCCTCTTTCGAGTCAGCGCGGATCACAGCTACCCACCTAAAAAAATGTAATAGATTGCCTTGCCTATTATATCATTTTCATAGTGAGAGGATAATAATAAAAAAATCCCATATTTTTAGATCACAGACGAAAAATGTGAAAAATAGAATGCGTCGGAAAATATTAGCAAGTCACTGATTGTAAGACGTATTTTTTAACAATTTTCGTTCAAAGAAAAATCATAAATATTTTATTTATTATTCCTAGACTTTTCTAAAAAGAACGTCGTTCATTCAATTTTGTAATTGAGGGTCGGTGAAAAATTGTAGAACATTTCAAATACATTTTTTTATTGATTTGAGTATAATTGTTGTCCAATTTCAAAACCTAGTGTTATAACTTATAACACAAGATTTTCGAGATGATTTAACAATATGTTCATGAATGTCCTAATTTTCAACAACAATTTGTTAATTCGGTTAAAATATATATATATATGTGTATTGATTTCAATAGCAATGTATGTCTTATGACATGTTTACAGAATTTCTGCTTCTATAATTTCGAAAAAAAATACAGGCTACAAGTTTTTAAAAATGGCAGCGGATAAAATGTCAATCCTGTAGTCAAGAGGTTACCGAGCTTTAGTTATAGAAACTTTCAAATGTTGATTTGTCCATCTATTTACGGATTTCTATCCTAATATAATTTTTTTCCAAAAGAGCATTTCAACACCACTTGTTTTACAAGAACTGGCCAGTCACTTAAACTCACACTTTGGAGAGCTAAGGAGGGATGAGTAATTATATAATTGCTCTTGATACGCCCAATTTATAGAATTGAATGAGTGGAAGAGATTTTGAAAACAATTTATGAAAGTGTCTACACAGGGATTTGAACTCGTGGACATCCCCACCAAATGGGATGAATGGCCAAGAACGTTGAACATTCAGTTATAGGATCAATTATTTATTTATATACATTTATACAATTTATTATATATTGGGTATACAGAAAGAAAATTTATCTGTTTCTGAGACGTTAACCCTTTCCCTATCTCTGGTATAATTCTAAGCCATTTATTTCAACCGTATTGCGTATTGGTAAAGGTAATTTAAGGGTATAAAAACATATTAAGATTGGTGTCGCAAGATAATCAAAATGTCTTCAAATAAATCTGGATGCGAAATTGTATTATAAAAGGATGGTGACTAATTTGCAGCACGTGTTTCGGTGATATTATTTCTCTCAAACTGTAGGCGAACTCGGTGAAATAAGTATGTATATAAATTGAAAAATATATCCCAGTTTTTTTTTTCTTACACTTAACTGAAACAAATATTTCTTTGCAAAAAAAAAATTAAGAATATTTTATTTTAGATTGCTACTGTGAAAAAAAGGTTTTCAAATATGAAATATAAATTCAAATAAATAAATAAATAGAAAACTGTTTTTTACGTCATATTCGAAAATATAATATTTCATTTCGTTAATTCGTTATTTTGTTGCTAACGGGTTTTCCCCTCATTCGCAATTTATGTTTTCTTGGTACGATTCCTTAAAAGTGTTTTTTTCCGCTCGAAAGTAAAAACATCTGAACAATTTGAATTGAGCAGACACAATTCAATTTCATTTTTAACGGCCCGACCGTCCATTTTTTTGTGTTTTTAAATAAACGTAACATTTCGTAAAAATATCATCCATTATGTGCATTAAATATTAAATTACATTGCTTTCAGACGAAAGTAGGCTATTAGGGCAGAAAAAGCAGCGGTAAGCATTTTTTAAAAATTGTAATGATATAATTATTTTTCTTCTTTTTCTTGTAAATAACACGATTGTTCGCATGTTTGGAATACTTTGTGGTTTATATACTCACTAATTAAGGCTATTTTAAGAAAGTGGAATAATAATGAAAATACCAAGTAAGATTTTTAGTATTCTGTTAATTGGCTAAGAAAGTTTAAAAATAAACATTGATCTTAGGTAATTTGCGGCTACTTTTTCGCAATTAATTTTAAATGTTAAATAAAAGCTTCATTATTTTTATTACAAATATATAAGAACGAATTGACTTCCACAAGAATCAAAAACATAATATGGATGGGCGGTGTATCAATCAGATAAGTCAACACTGTAAGGTTTTCAGGAGACAGTTTTTTTTTTCTATTTGGTGAGATTTTTCTTTTATTTGAAACACAAAGTTGAACAATATAAACGTTAAATAAGTCACAGAACATTGGTAGCAACAAAAATGTGTGGAGTATTTAAGTACAGAAATCAGAATTATATGGATATTGCCCTCTGTATTTGAAGAACAGGTTTTATGTGTTTATGAAAAATGCCACTTACAACAAATTTATAATTTTACTATTGTGTTTCTGCACACATGTGAGTATAGGTAAATACTTGACAATGATAAAAAAAACTGTACTTATGTGGTTGTTCACCCCAGCCATTGATAAATTATGTTGGATTCGAATGATTTGCGGATATACTATGTATATTTTTAAATAAATGTATACAAACCTGATAATTTTCGTGTAACAAATAAACTTTTTCATTTGTGGAACAGTGCTTTATCATTTATTTTCTCTAAAACAATATAATACAATTATAAAGACAGCGCACTTCTCAATTATGGACGCGGGTCAGTTAGGGACTGGGAAAGTTAACGTAAACCCTACAATTCTAAAATTACATAACGAAAAATTACTGACACGAATTGATCAATATATTCGTAAGGGGTTTTATTAATTGTTTTCCTCAACCAAAGCCTTCAGCCGATAGAATCATCAGTAAGGAAGTACACCCATCCCTCACTTAACTCGGAAGATAGGTTCTGTTAAATCCCCGTGTTGAACGAAACCGTGTAAAGCGAGACTAACAAATGTATAAAAAATAAGGAATAGTTTTTTTTTTAAATCTCCAAAGAAATTACTTTTCTAGTCAATTTTTCTTTGAGATAATAGGCTTAAATAAAAATTAAATGTATTTTTCAATCAATTTCTCAATTTTTTTCAATAATAAAATTTCAGAAATATGAAAATTCTAAGCGTACCTTTAATTACAGGTAGTTTTCGACTCTTCGCGCTTGCGATTACGTACGTTAAAAAAATTCAAGATCCTACAATGAAAGATTTTAAAAAAAAATCTCCATAATGAAAATCTTGTTAAGCCGAAATCATGTTAAGCGAATACCGTGTTAAGCGAGAGATGGGTGTCCTGAGGTAAAATACTTTCTTAATAGGGATAAAAATATTTAAAATTGTACCTATTCTAAAAACAAAAAAAAGCTATAATAGTAAACTGGTAGAAAAATTAAAATGTGATTATTGGGTCATACTTTCAAGTAGATTTTTTCTTATTTTAACCCTAAGCGCATAGGACAATAACAAAGCACTCGATAATTGTCATGAAAAGACTGACACGACGGTTAACAGAAGAACAATTGTTTTTTCTAAGCTTCCTTTATTTCGGGGCAACATTGAAACGGAGATCAAAGAATTCCATTCAATTATCTTTTATGCAAATAGGGTCGGATTTTTTCGCTCTTCCCTCTCAATTCTCCGGTTTCTTTCCGTTTCTTGCGGAGAATAATTCTCTCGGGCATTTAGCGAGAGCGAAATATTCTGTATATATTTTACATCGGGGACTGTGAACCAAACACAAATTTGTAATAATAAAAGAAGCCTCAATTTTATGCCAGCGCTGCGACAATCCGATAAACGAGATTCCGGATAGAATGTTTTAGTGATTAATCTGCTTAAATAAGTGATTAAAATTTCCAGAAATTTTACAGCGTGTTTCTGGTGAATCTCTATACATTGTAGGACAACTTCAATACATAGTAGTGCGTACAAATTGTAATGCTTTCAATTGTAATTGTAGTTTTACGGCATTTCAAAGTAATTGATTCTGTAAATTTTTATTTCGCGATCAATTGCCTAACGTTTTAAACTTTTTTTATACGTATCTATTTATCACTCAATATTAATATTTAAGTCGAAATATTAATAACATATTAAACCTATTGTGTTGTCTTTAAATCGAACATTTAAATCTAATATTATATATGTTTTCCGTATTTGAAGAACTCTATTGTAAAAAAAATATCCAATAAGATGCCATATTCTCTGTATTGGGAAATGAGAGAAAAAAAATATAAGACAGTCAGTGAAAAATAATTTCAGAATATTTAAAATTATTTTATTTAATACTGCTTTTGGAAGTACCGTTTTCTAATACTTATTTAGTAATAAAAATACCCTAAATAAATTAAATAACACACTAAAATATTTCACATTTTAAAACACGATTAATTTTGCACATTTTTTTAAAAATTTAAACTGCTTTATCAATAGTTCAATAATTAAAAAATGCTCGCATACTATGAAAAGTCCGAACTCTTTAAAAAAAAAAAATGCGATTCACAGTGTTTTAGATATATTTAGTGCTTCTTTTTCCTAAGATTAACAGTTAAATTTATAATATTGATATAAAAAATAATCTTCCATTTATCATTTCGACGTTGTTAGAATATATAAAAAAATGCTTTTTATGTGGCTATTGTATTATTTTAAAAATGTTAAATTAAATATGAAATATAAACGTGAATAATTTAATCATATAAATAAATTGAACGAATACAATTCAAATGAAATTCAGTCGATACACAAAACAATGGCGACAAGTTGTGTTAACTTCAAGAGGGAAAAAGAGCATTAAAAATTGGCTGAATCTTTTTTTAGAATAAATTCAAATGAACTCAAAGTTTTATTTGAATACAGAGTACTAGTCAAGTATCAAGTTCAAATGCAATTTAAACTGAAGAATATACTTGCGGAAGTGTGTTGATAATTTTTCATTTAACATAGCGTCAGAAGTTACTTGACAGAATTTGTCGCGCTGTAGTTGTGCTTATGTTGATTGTTTTTGTTTTGAATATAACACGGAATGAATATTTGCTCTCCTCGTTTGAGAGTTTTAAACTTCATCGCAGTTATTCATAAGCATTTCCGGAGTCATTTATGAACAAAGACTACCCCAAGCGTTGCCTTGTTCGTTTCTATTTAGCTAACGGTGGGTTTTTACAGTGTAAAGTAATTAGCCTGAAACGTGGCTAGAATGCAAACATCATGAATACTTCGACCTAATATAAGATGTAATCGTTTTCGATCGATTAGTTTAGGGCTTGCCTCGATAAGTTTTTTTACTATGTTTTTGAATTATGCAACGTTATATGAGTGAATAGATTTGATTCTACCGTCAATACGATTCATATGACACTTAATATCACAAAGCCACATTACCTTTTCCCATTTTTTGGCATCGGGTCACAATGATTATTAATTCCACGCAGTCTGCATCGGATAACGAGCATAAGGAAGACTTTATTGGTTTTAATTGTATTTAATCATCGTTGCGTTATAAAAGGCAGCCGTGAGATCAGCGGGTACAGAATCATTAGTTGTGGTGTTAAGGCAACCAACTTGCGACCCATATTCCAGTTGGTTCTCAATGCTTGGAACGTTTTCGTGATGGCTTAACTTTGCCGTGAATTATATAATAATAAAGAATGTTAATTAATCATTAGACAAATAATAATTCTATATTTTTCAACGGCTCAGCTGGCTGATCAATAAAAACAACGCCCAAAGAAGCGGAAATATTCAGTTTTAAACTTTGTACATAATTTGGCAGTTTGATTCTCTTGTGATGTTAATAATGTAATATTTTTTGTTTCATGTATATTATAGTCCAAGTCAAATGCATGGCACATTTGCGTCAGTTATAAAAAAATGCATTGTCCTTTATTTTACAATAAATAATTATTGGTCTTGACGACATACGTAATGTTTTATTGTTTTTTAATGGAAAAATGAGCAAACCGTATGGGTTATTTCAACAATAAAGTAATAAATTATTTTAATTTCAATTTTAAACGCATTGTTTATAGCTTTGACGAAAAATACCAAAATGTAGAAGGATTATCAAACTTTTACACATAAAGTAAAGTTAAATAAAATGCTACTATCTTGGCGCGATTTAAGTTAAGAAGTCTCTTTTATATTATATTGAAATCGTTAAAACTTCGCAGATTAGAAACCTGGATAGGCAGTTTACGATTGCAAAGCATCTGCCATGAGCTCGTAGGTATCGTACAAGATAACTTGCAGATCAGAAATTGGTACCTACTGATGATTTCATAGCAAAGATAACAACAATTTTTATTTTAATTATTGATCGCATAAAAATAAACATATTTATATGTAATTTAAAACATCGACTGAGGGTGCTTGATGGAATTTCAATATCAAATTTGGGCTATTGAGATTTTGTGCACTTCCATGTATTTTATCACTAACGACCCGGGTTTCGCCTTTCGGCATCTTCAGGTATTCGAGCACACGAATGGGCTCAAACTGACAGACAGTAATTTTTTTTTCCTACCTTTACTTTCCTACTGAAACTATTATGTGGAATCCGCGAAGCGGACTCCTAGTTCCCTGGCTAAAGTTAGTGGTCTTTATATCCTTTTCCCGCATGTAAGCTAGCTAAGTACTGCTATCTAAAAAGATTCTGTCAGCTGAAGGCTTTTGTGTGGAGAAAACACTTAAGAAAAACCCCCTTACGAGAATGATTGTCTTTGAATCATTTAAAAAAGTTCAATTTTTACCAAGAATTGCTCGTAATGTCGGCGTAAGCTTGAAGATCTTACTATTATTATTTTAGACATGCCCAGTCCCTAACTGAAATGTGCGAGCCTGTCTCGTTACTTGAAGATTTATCTCTTAGGGCGACTAATTGAAGACCGGCGTGGCCGTCGGCCTCTTCCGCATCCGCCACGGCTAAAGAAGAATTCCCTGTAAGAGAGGGGGAGGGGGAGCATACGGATTTGGACATCGTCTTGACAAGGTTCTTTGAGACTTTTAGTTGTAGTTTAAATCTTTGTATTTTTTCAGCTTTGAGAGTTGGGGCGAGGTGAGGCCCCTGTTTCAATCTCTCCATCTCCTTCAAATTGAATTGCTTGATGAACACTATTAATGCTATTAAAAAAACTTCTAAGTTGTCGTTCAGTACCTCCCCATAGTACTAAGATGTCATCTACGTATCTGAACCAATAAACGACATTCTTGAAAATGTCTAAATTATTAATTTTGTTCAGCTAAATGGACTTTTAATGTAGCTATATTTGTGATTTCAGATTAGTATTTAATGATTTGCAAGAGGTCCGTAACATTTTAATTGTAGACTCTTTTATTTGATTTATGTATAATTTGTTTGCTAATCAGTATTTTCTTGTCTCAGTTCATGAACCATCGGTTTTATATACCTTCATTTTTACACTCAGTTTTATATAAATAAGCTTGTTATGTTTGTATTTTTATCAGTTGATAATGCTCGTGACGAGCGAAACTGGTCCTGATCATTATAAATATGTGGAAGTAGTGCAAATGAATTGTGTGTTATTTTTTAAAATACTGCGATAGTATTTATCCGTCCCCAAATTCACCGTAAGACTTGATGAAAAACTGCAGCTTGCCAAATCCGGCATGCGCACCACGTATTTGACATAACTGTCAGGTAAGTACTCATTCCTAAGGGCCGGAGTTGCGAAATGACGGGCCTCGCTCGTTAAGCATGTTTACAGTCATTGTGGACTAATGAATATCAGGACTCGTAACACAATGAAGTACCGACTCTGAACTTTTTTAAGACTCTTTTCCCGAGACGAACAATTTAAATGCTTTGCCAAAAATTTTATTTTGATGGCAAATACAAGTAATTACTGGGTGCTGGGTAATAAGCTGTTTTAATTAATGTTTTATTCCAAACATTACGACATGATGATAAAGTTATCATATAACAGGCTGGTATGTAATAATTGTGAAACAATGTTAATTCAAGGCTAGATAAAGGCACTCAAAAGAAGATTTCATGATTTATTTTTGATACTCGACCCGGCCCGAAGCCCACATTTATTTTTCACAGCCCGAAAAAAGCCGGATTTTCTTTAAATGTAGTAGTTCATTTATACTTTTCAAACAATATAATATGTTATAGTTTCCATATTTCCAACAGTATTCATAGTGCATGATTATTTAAGTTATGAATATTGCCTTATGACTGACTCATGATTCGAACATAGCACGAAAGATTTTTTCTTAAATTTGAATTCCTTACCTGGAATCTGAATTGTCTTTACCCACCCGAGCCCGGCCCACGGGTCGGACCGAGTAAAACCCCGCACAGATCTCTATTTTGGATACACAATATTTTTTTGCGTCTGTTGCGTACACGAATAAATCAGAATGTTTTGCAGATATGTCGCTGTTCGTACGTATTTAATTCTTTTATTTTAGATTTTAAATTATTTTCTTTAAAAACCTTCACGCGTGTGCGCTAAACAACTCAACTAAGTTTCATCGAGATCGGATAATTGGAAAAGGAACGCATAGAAAACAAGCAGACAAATATTCATTTTTTTATATATAAAGATTTTAAAAATATTCAACGTTGAAAAAATTACTTTCTAATGAAAAAAGTATTTCTTTGCTTTTTCGTAATCTACTAAAATAGTTTGAACCTCTAAAGCTTCTACGTGCTATTGCTTGTTTAAAATAAAAATAGTATTGTATTTAGCTCATTGATAGCTTTAGTTACCAGCAATATTAAGAAATTCTCTCAGCTTGTTTTAATGTAGTTTAACTTAGTAAAGGTCAATTCAACCAATACTTGATTGACTTTTTCTTAAAAAGGCTATCAACTATATCTTGATGGAACTTAATATTATGAGGATTATCAAGATTTGGTCGTAAATAAGTAAAATAACTATCAGATTGAAATGAAATGATTCGAAGTACCTGTTAGTATTTTATATATATGTATGATTTTAACAGCGTTTACTGTTTGCGATTTTATACTGACGTATATGTGTAATGTTAAACCATGCAGAAGAGATTGTTCTTTATCATTTCAAAAGAATGCTTTCTGACGTGAGTTAAATTTCTTTCTCGAGTTGGCTGACTGACTTGACATCTCATTTACATAAAAATTCTTGAGTAAAAATAATAATAAATTCATCTGGAGGTTATAATTAACAACAAGAATGTCAGATTAAATTCTCGTCTTCAAAAATATTCTTCAAGTAGACTTACTTTATCAATAATTGAGGCATATTTTCGTATCATGAAGACTTCATTCGTGTGCGTGAAATAACAAAGTGTTAGTAAAGTTTTCATGCCTACCTGGTTGCAAAACAGGTAAATGCTTTTGAAATTTTTTTCAAAATAATTTGCACACTTGTAAGCATCTTAAAAAATGAATGAAACTTCTTGCTAGTTTTGTCTTTTTTACTTTTATTCATTGTTATTATATATACTAAAAAGTTAAAAATCTAAATTACAATTAAGTTAGCATGGTAATATTGTGTTCTTGTTACAATTTATCTGTGTTGTTTCAAATATATTAATACAAAAAACTGCAGCTTCTTTTATTAAATATTTAAAAAAACTTCATTCCCATGCAGCCCACTATTTTTCTTATTGTACCATAATAAACAGTAATAGGTGATGACTTTGGTTATCTTCCTGCCCTGCTGCTCTTGAAAGAGCTGATGTGTTAAAGTCATGATATTTTTTAGGTTCTAGAGCGAGATCGTCTTTCATGTGCTAGTTTGATATATGTTAACAATAAGTTGATCTACATACAATAATGATTAAAAATGTCGCTAAAAGTACGTGAGATAAATAAATATATATATATATATATATATATATATATACTTTTGCCTCGTATAACACGGTAATATGGTCAAAAACATTGTGTAATACAAGTCCGTATTATTAGAGGTTTGAAGATCATACAAAATTATGGTATGCGTTCCAAAAATATATCGAAGTTTGTTAATGTTCTTTATTTTTCAAATTAAACAATCTAAAAAAATATGCATTTACGTATTTTTTGAAAAAAACTTTAATAACATATAATAAATCATTCATCCATAATCGCTATCACTTAAAATTCTATATGTTCGACCTTTTTTCACTATCGAAGGACTCTGGAGTATTTTTGGATTTTGGCTTTAAAAATTGTGTAATAAGAGATTGTTTGCTTTTAGCGTATAAATCTTAAAGTATTTCGGAATAATTGGCTAAGATCTGATGTAATTCTCTCTTGAATTTCAAACTTCTTTGCATTATTGGATCGTTTTCTATAAAAAAATGCTGAAACCGTGTTATATAAAGCGTGTTGTACAAAAATATGTCACAATGCATCAACTGTGCTATATCAAAACCGTGATGTATAAAACTGTGTTATACGAGGCCCAAGTGTATATATATTTATATATATATAAATATCCTTAAGCTATAGAAGAAAACACTGTAAAAAAACTGTATGAAAAGACGGAAGGAAGTACACCCAACCAAAATCACCAAATCCTTTATTCTATTGACTTATTTTAAATTACTACATATGATCAATACTGAAACTGTTTTTTTTGGGTTTCAAAGATGTCAACATCTTTTGCTTGAGCTGAGAAAATATTCGGTTTATATGAATTGAAGAAAAGTGTAATATATGAAATAAAAAAATCCAGCGCTTAGTTATTTTATTAAGAAGAAAAAACCGCAGTATTGTTTTTGATAGTCAAGTAATAAAATCGCGAACCACAAAAAATAAGCACTTCCCGCCATGTTTTATTTCACTCCGGTATTGTTTTCTTTCAAACGCTGCCTTCTCCAAGGGAAAATTCTAACTAATAATAAGCATACAAGAACTAATCTGGCAAGGAAATTATTGCTATGTGTAAATTATGCTGTAAAGAATTCTTAACATACCGCCACTTGAACTGAAAATTTTCAGAGAAAATAAATACTCCATAAATTATTCAGCAATCTGTTTTCATAAGTTTGTTGACATTTTAAAATAAGCAACTAATAAAAAATAGTTTGTCAATTACGCTACCGTAATTTCTTGGTACAGGGTGGTAAGATGAATGTTTTAACGAATGGTTGGATAGCAAATAAATCTATAATTTATACGAACTAATTTAAAAGAGAGGCTGGGGTAATAACGGCTGAAAAATAAAGTAATATTTTTCTATTTCGTAATCGAAATATAGATTTACAATTATTGTCAATCCTTCATTCATACTGTTTTATCTTAACCGTATTAGATCTTTTAAGTAGAACTATGACTAGTGATGCGAGGCTGGGAAAAAAATGGCATTTTACCAGGGAATAGACTCGCATGGAGGATTCGGAAAAAAACAATTATAATATTAATGACAACTGTACACATATCTTTTTTAACATTCGGTAAAATTTATTTTAAAAGCGTGGTATTTTTTACGTTTGCCAACATTGTATCTGCAAACTTGAGGTTACAATGAGTTATTAGTTAGGTGGTATAGATGGAAGTAAAGAACATGTTAAATATCTGATCACCAGTAAAATCTATGTGTACTTAAGTACAAAATATTTACGGAAAAGTTTATGTTTTTATTTATGAAGTTAAACTCCGCAAGATGCACATATTTATTTGTATGTCCACATGGACTCAACATGTCGAAAAAATGACAAATATTATTAACTGGTAATTTCTAATTTTCCGTGTTTTTCCCATTTTCCGTGTTTTTCCCCACCATTTTTAAATTCCCGAGTTCTTTGTAACACCAACTATGACACTCTAGATTATTTAACTTGAAAATTTTACGCCAATCCACATAGTGAATTTGAAATAGTTCACTTAGAGAATTAGAGTCGGCCTCCGTATATTTGAAGGCTATCAATGAGATAGGCCTGATGAAAAATTGACGATTGCACTGTTAAGCATAGCATTAATTCAAATAGATGGACCACTAGAAATGCCAAGAAGTAGATTAATATTACTAATAGTCAAATTTGATGTTAGTACGTGATATGAGACGTATGTGAAAAGAAAAAAAATGTAGGAACGTTTTCCATTATACAGATATATAATTTTTTTATTGTGTTTGGATTTTAAAAACAGTAGAACTTTGGGTCAACTCCAAAGTCATACGCGTTCCAACAAAGAAAACTGACATGTGGGTATGGCAATTCACTGCTGAAAATGAATATGATTTTAATCATCGGAAACGTTGTGATTAACTCGTTTTGTCTTAAAGCCGTAAATACACGAATGGCTTTATTAAAATGAATTTTGATTTACACTGGTTAATTCTCGGCTTAGGAAAAAACGTTTTATTTTGGGTGACATTAGATATAGTTAAAAGTTGCTAGGGCACGTTTTCTGTCGTCAATCCGGATTAAAGTTTAAGGACGGAATGTTTTAGTATTTTTTTACTGTTGGCTTTCTTGACTGAAACAACGACAGACTACTGCCAAGTGTTGAATTTGAGACTCTAAGCATTTAAATAAAAGGTATTGCAGTTACATAATATCTATGCTATTTTTTTTTAAAGAAAATGTGACGTCAGAAAGAAAATTGGCATTTAAAATATCACTGCTACTTTCGACATTAGTAGCTTCAATCTGGGATAAAAATTAAAAGTTTGTAATTGTTAAGTTCATTTCAATCGAAATTCAATATTATCTAAAACGCTGTGATTTTGTGTGTCTCAAATAATTGAAAACTATGGTATTTCGTTCACAAAAACTATTTTCTGTGTCTGAACTCCAGTTTTGAAGTTTTGAGAAAATCAAGGGTTTGTAAAATGTTCTTCGGATCAAATGACAATCATTAATAACTATTTGTCAATCAACTGAAGAACTTTAACGTTAGTGTTGTAGTTAAGTCTGTCCGGACACTTCACTATTATTCTGATATTGGAGAAACTTCACTATTATTCTGAAAAATTTTGTTAAATATGGGAATATAAAAACAAAAAACAGTTTCTTAAAGAAATAAGGAGTAAATATGGATGTGCACCATTATTAAACTAATAGAGTAACATTTTTTTAACGTGTTTGAGGTATAATCTCATTTTTCGTAATTTTGGAGTTACACCATTACTATTCTAAGTGACACAATTGTCTTCATGCAACTTTTTTCATTGAAATACCAGATGACTGGCTCTTAAATTCTAGATTGTGTACCATAATTTTATGATATATACCGGTATTTAGATTTAAACCGAATCAAAAAATAGCATGCAGATTCTTTTCATGAAATATAAAAATTTACCATTTCTTTATCGAAAAGTATTTGAAATAGACCGCACTTATTATTAAGACGTCATGGTTGGAAAATTCTTTTTCTTATTCACTATACGTTTCCGGAAATATAGTTATTCACGTTTGTTGATATAGTTCGTTGGGGTTGAAGGGTCGTATAATAACATACATAAGCTTACGTCAACATTGGTATTCGTGCACTGCAAATATTCTCTGACGAAACAACATTATCGCTCGGCGAAAGATAAAATAAAATAAATAAAAAAAAAAACGAACGCGAATAAAAGGCAATATTTTGACGCGGCCATAATAGAATTGTCAGAGGCAACGGACGCTTTCACGTGAAATATTACGCAATTCGTTGTCTTTGTGTTATTACTATTTCAGCCCAAGATGCGATTTTACATATGAGATGTTTTACTGCCAGCACCAAAATGTACAAGAAACTTGAACACAATATGTATTTTTAGTGATTCAAAATAACGCTTTCAATTGTGATAATTTATAACAATGATATTTGAATCATTACCATAATATAATGAATAAACATGTAATTTTGTATCTTTAGCTTCTAATAATTAAAATATCTCTAAGCATATGATAAATACTGCGTTTAGATTTTAGGTATTCCTCCGTTGTACATTTACGCATTCAATAACATAATAATAGTAATAAGAATAACATGCCATTCGGCGCAGCGAGGATATTTTGTCGAAAATCCAAGATAAATTTACCAATACAATCATACGTGTGAGAGTGTGCTATGTACACATTCTGAGTTGTGCAAGTGAATACAATGGCCAACGGGGAACACCGAACATTTTACACATTAGCTCACATATGAATGACAACGCGCGAGACAGAGAGGCCGTCGTTTCTTTCAAGATTGCGCGAGATGAAAAGTGTCGAACGCAAGCCGGTAGCTTTCGAGCCTACGTTTGAGGTAGCTATCTGTCGTCGGCCGATGTTTTTTCATGGTTTCAAGGATACAATTTTAATTATTACTTAAATTTAGATACAAATGATGTATAATGCGGCCGATTTGGATCACTGAATAGATATAGTGACCTCATGTCGACTATGTCGCCTTCAACTTTAATAAATTAAAAAAATGTCTGTGAATATTCTTATTTTTCCGGCTATCAATCACTTATAATCAGTCATAAATGCATGATGTGTAACTCCACCGTAGCGCGCGGATTTATTTTATATAGTAAGGGAAAGGTTAAAGCAGTGTTAGCGAAACTTTTTTACATCACGGCACACTGAGTAAGGGGGTTTTGTTTGGCGGCACACAAAAAAAAAATGCCGCTATCAATGCATATCGACTGTCGAAAGGAAAAACTACGTAACCCACACACAAAAAATATTGTGTATAGCCCAAACAAAATGTGCATCTTAGTATAGGCAACAACACAGATTATTTTTTTATGAATATGTAAAATATAGGTATACGGAAGTGGTGAACTTTTTATTGGTGAGAATGATGCTATTGATTTTTAGAAAGAATTATGCCAAAAGTCCTCTATAAATTTTATAAAACAAACGAGTAACTCCTCATTTACTATCTGCAGCCGTTTCCGTTTTTTCTATTTCTTTTCAATGAGAGCTGAAAAACCAAATTTGCAAAAATGTGATGATTCAAACGGCAACAAAGATTTAATATCTGTAGTAGTCAATCGAGGGTCGTTCTTAATGTCTATTAAAATTTTCTCCTCCGTTAACATCAGGTGTTTGTCGCCAAATCTTTCGAAAGGATTGATTTCCTACCGGTACATCTGATGATCAAGAGATGAGAAAAACTTACAAAAAGATGCAGAAAAGATTTTTTAATGTCCTATGCACTTTTGGCAAAATTTCAATTTTGTCTGAGGTAGCGTATACGCCTGGAAAGTAACTAAGCTCTGAGTTTTCAACTTGTCTTGTCCATAGATCTAATTTGTCTTCATCTGTCGCGGCACACAGTTTTGTAGACACTGCCTTAAAGGCTAGAAAAAAGCTTACAAAAAATCGTGCTTTATTTAAAAACTTAAATCTTGAAACGTCTTGCTTAATAAAAATATTCCTTTAGATAGTATTCATATGCTGTCTTTTGTATAGAATAGAACAGGAGAAAATTGCGTCATTAAAACTACGAAATTTTTTCTTGTTTACTATATCTATTTAAAAAAAAATACATATTATAAGGACTACTTTAATCGAATGAGAATTTTTTGATTAACTTTTTTTCTAAATAATAGTAATCACTGTCATAAAAGTTGAAGTTTTTACGACATTTCTTTAATGTTGTGTTATTTGATTATAAATGAATAAGTGCGGCATTCTAACATCAAAAGGCTCCCCATCACTAGTGTAGGCTCTATTAATTGGTAATGCCTTTTTAGATTTAAAGTCAACTTCAATTGATTCAGCTGATGTTTATTCAATGAGTATAGTTAGCTCAATTACATAATGCTTAATCTATTATAATCTAGTTAATTAAGTAACGATGTAAAAATTTACAATTCGAAAAAAAATTTGCCAGTTATTAATATATCGAAAAGATATTTATTCGCCCAACGCATAAATTAAATTAACACAATGAACTTTTCATTAGCGCGTTTTAAGTACACTACAAATATTTTGATACGTTGGAAAAATGCTTACGCGTTAAATGCAAAAATATTGAACCTTACTTTCAGACTGGAAAGTACACTCAGCATTTCTATTCGTAGGGGTAATTTATTAACCGTAGAAAACGTTATGTGGGTAATAATATAAACGTAGATTGAAATATTTTTACGACGAAGTAACTGATAAACAATCGGTTAAATTTGCCTCATTATTATTATTTTAAATAACTTTATAACAATATAAATTATTCTTCGGTTGAAATAGTTGTCAGATTTGGCTTATGACTAGCTTTTTACGTACAATAATGTGGAATAAAAATCACTCAAATGGATAATCACTATAATAAAATCAGTTGAAAATTGTAGCTCTCTGAGAAAACTGGTTTTGAAAATGTTGGAAATAAAATATGTTTTAAATCTAAAATAGTTGAGTCAAAAAAAATAAAAACATCTTGCACAGACCATACCAACGCAATTATTGAAACGTGTTCATCGTGCAGCCAAACGTTTTTAATACATAAAACACTCAAAGAATTATTGGGATATAAGTAACAATGCATTAAGTTTATTTAACTTTTAGAGTGTCACGAGTGAGTTAACTCGCCAAAGCCTGAATGTAACGTCAGACCATCCATGAGTTGACTCACCGGATTTATCATCGTCATAGTAAGACATCAAATATTTATTTTGACTTTTGTAGTGTAAAATTGTTAGTGGCATTTATTATTGACAAGTAGTGATTTTTTTCCTGTGGTCAAATATCGATATTACCGGTGTAACCTTGCTTTGAAATATATTATTCGTTAGAAAGTTAGTATATAAAAAGTGATGGTGGTTATTTAGGAAAAGTGGCTTAAATTCTGTAGTTATGAAAAGCCTGTTTATGTTTTTTTTGAAAGAGTATTTATTATTTCAGTGTGAAAATATTTACGAAAATCTCGAGAAACATGTTGATTTACAAAGTGTGAAAACAGTGTCCAAATACTAAAATTTGCCTGGCAATAAAAAGGTTAAAATATAGCAAACAATAAAATTAAATTAACAGCTAACATAACATATTCCTGTGTTATAATTGAGCGGTAGCAGCTCCCTGTATGAGTTTTCGAAAATTGAAAAAGCCATTTTCTTAGTCGCAGTGTAAAAGTACAATTATCTTCCTTCACTATACGTGATTTCGCACCCGATAATAATTATTTTTCTGTTCCCTGATCACAAAAGCGTTATAAAGGGTGTTTTTTACAGGTATAGAACTTTAAAATTAAATAAAACATTTAATAATTGTGGTTATGCTCATTATATTGAATTTATTGAAAATTTTATTGGCGCCACAGCTGGCTCGAAGAAAGCGCAATCTTGAAGTCCAATTTTCAAGCACTTTCTGAAGCAGCTGCGGTCATATATCGGCGATAAAGCGCAAATGTTGGCTTCAAGGTCATTAAACGTTGCTGGTTTATCGACGAAGACTTGCGACTTCATATACCTCGGTGATATACATGATCTCGGTGGCTAATTCACAGGTTTCAAAAATGGCTTGTGGACTTTTGTCACTCAAAATCTGATAATTTTGTTTATTGACGAAGCTTTTCAACCAGAAATAAGCCTCATCGCTGAACAAAATTTTTCGGTAAAAGTCAGAACCAGATGCAATTTTTGTTTCGGCTCATTCACCGAAGTTGTGACGACACGATGGCCAAGCGGTCTCTTCATGGTGAAATGACATACAAAACTGAACACAAATCAGCTGTCAGCTGTCAAACTGGCGGTCACTGGAAAAAGTGTTGTCAGTTTAAAAAACAAACGTCTAAAAAAACTCCTGTATATCAGAAGACGTCTACGAGTTTATAATATTTATATATTACTGACGTGATTATAATATTTAGTGTATAACCACAACAAATCTAATACATATATCTCAAAATAAGAAGTACGAAAGCTGTGACATTTAAACACGGAAAAATTATTCAAGCGTATTTATATATACCTACATATATGTAAATATATTATTCTTTTTATATTCGTAAGAAAAAGTAACAAACGATACGATAAAGCTCGTTTACACGGAACAGGTATATTTTCCATCACCGAAAGAGAAATTATTAAAAAAAATGAATGCAAAAGAAGGGAGCAGTAATGATAAAAATACAAAAATGAAGTCTGTCAGATAAACCAGGACCGTACTATGTGGAATTAAGATTTATTTTACGAATATTTTAATTATTTCATCTTAAATATCTTTGGCATATTTTTTTTTTTAAATACACGTGGGGAACGAATGAGATTTATAAAAAAAATGTTACAAAAACGACCTTTTTTTTTAAACTCAAATTTTTTTATGTTACTCTACTAATGAAAAGTGATCACATACTTTACAATGAATTTTGGACTACGCTATACTAAGGCAGTCTTCTCCAACTGGTGGTCCACTGCCCAGTGCCAAATTTTAAGAAATTCGCAATGAAAAAATACTAAATATAGGATTTTTCGCCAGCACGTTTATTTGTATTTTTAGTTATTGTTAAATAAAAATAATTGTTATGATGATGCGACACGATTGCAGCTGCTTTTCTCAAAATCTACCGTCATAAATCTTCTCAGGTACACTCAGGGAGAACCAAAATAATTGCTTTTGGATAGTGAACCCAGATGCAAAACCCTACCCAAATATATTTCCAAGAATTTCATATCGATATTTGTTAGTTATAGTTATGTCCATCTGTCACAATAAAGGATTAAATTTTTTTGCATAAAAAACTATTTCTATTTCAGTATTAGTGGTAAGTGAAAAAATTTTCCTGGTGTAAAAAGGTTGGGGAACACTGAAATAAGGTTCGATGAGAAATAATTCATTTTTGAGATGCAATTATTTTAACTGTCAATTATAAAAATAAAACACAATTTATTTTGTAGTACTTTCACATTTTTATCAGGACCGTTTTCATTCATGCACGTAGTACGAAAAGAAAAATGATTCATTGAAAATTCAAAGTTAGTCGATTGCAGCCATGTTGTAATAATATATAAGAAAACAATATTAGTAAATTAAATATACAATGCAACGTGAGCGTAGCTATTTTGATTAAAAAGGAGTGAACATTTTCAGAATCGGGTGAGTGGGAGTTAGTTTTTGACATTATATACAAAATGGCGTCGAACAGAAATCTTTACATATATGAAATTGTCCGCTCTGGGATTCAAACCCATGAGCATCGCAACAAAGCTGACTACGGATTGTTAATAAAAAAATATTTTTGTATTGAAAATTGTTGCTGATATACTAAAATCGGTATTTAATATTAATTTTAATAAATAAAATTAAGAATTGTGAAATAAATTTAAGCTTAAGCAGTTATTTTTTTACATGTGAAATATTAGCCTCTAAAGTTTCATTTAAATATTTTTTTGGCATTTATCAGTTTTGAACTGTAGGCTGATGATATAATATTTTGAGCTTATTAAAACGTCAATAAATGAAATATCTTTATAAAAGTTTTTGTGAAAGTACACCACTGCTTTAATTTTTTTATAATATTATCTCTAGTAAGTAAAACAAAAACATAAAAACTATGCAGATGTAAACCACCCTCCGCAATCTCTATAATTTCATGACCCTATTTTTTTGTTTAAAACTTTCCCGTTGTTAGCTTACAATATGCTCCAATTTGGGAGCGGACACAGTTAAAAAAATGTTTTTCAGAGTTTCTGAACACGGTTCTGTAAACGAGATAAGAAACTGCTACAAAGAATGGTAGATTTGTTTCAATTTGTCTTTGCGTTTCGTATTAAAGCTAACATAAAAATTCCCCAGTACTGTTTGATACTTTATCATTCTTGATTACTTACTGGAATGACAGTGTTCATGAGATTCCTTATTCTAAATTAAAGCAGGCACAAAAATATCATCCCCTGATGTTAATAGTCAATTACGCGTTTTCATGTTTTACAAAACGCATTTAAGTGACTGATTCCAAACATAAATACTAAATTAAATGTCATTTTTAATTTAGCACATTGTAATTATATGACATTCCCAACTCATTTAAGTAACGAATAAGATTAAAGTATCTTCATTTAAAGATTACGTGACATTACTTACTAAAGCAACTTATTATTTGGTCAGTAACTATTTATATAAATCATAAGGAACTAATTCGATAAATGGTCAGACAATAATTATTTTTGGTGACTAATAATCACCAAATAAATAAAGGTTAAGCTATGTTTAATGGAAAAACTGATCGTTTTACATAAATATCTGACTGTTTATTTTATTAACTGATTAAAAGAATTAGTTACTGGCTAAAAATTGAAATAGTTACTGACCCATTAAATTCAACCCTTACTTAAACTATGGAAAAAGCTGACGTAATTACACCTTATAGAAATTTCGACGCATTACCTTTTACAATTAATTACCTTATATAGTTTTTCCCCCTTGAATAACTCAAACCAAAATTAGCACATAATAATATAATATTATTTAGAATGCTAGATGAATTAAAATGATACCTGTTGTAGGTATGTCTCTTCTAAGCCACTAAAAAATATATATAGATAAACTAAAATCACTTTCAACATAGTTCTGACTGTGGTTTGAATCCAATTAAATTAATTGTTATAAAGAATTGTATAACTAAATACCTTGATAATTTTATCTTATTATAATGGAGTCCCAATTAAATGAAAAAAAATTTAAGTGACATGCATAAATGTTTTTCTAGCAGAAGCTGTCATTTATAACGGATTTACCATCATACCAGTAGCCCGTCGATTTTTCAAGCGTAACTAATGAATAAACTACTTACGTATTATATCCTAATTCTATTTTTACACTATTTCCGACCCCAGTGGGGAATCCTCACAGAAGAAAATTTTTCTCACAAACTTCTTCTTTGGATATAGTAAAGAAAAATGGATAAATCCAGTAAAGGACTGCTAGTTATACATATATATCAATCTATGTACGACCCGTATTAGGGATCGTGTGAGATGGGTGGGGATTAATTAAAATATCATATACATCCATGGCTTTGTATATCGATCTATTAATTGAAAAATAAATTTGCGAATGTTTCCATTCTGACATTCAAATCCTTGAGCAAGCAACAGAATTAGAGTAAAGATCAAGAATATTAACTATTAGGCAACCAAAATTTCTATGTGGGTAAAACCACACGTACATTAGATATAAGGGTATCAGAACATTTAGCTGCCTTTAGATTAAAAAAAGAAACTTCGACATTCGCAAATCACTTGCTAATAGAGAACCATACGTTTAATGCGGATGATGGGGTTAAACAGTTGCATAAAAACATGGGGATCAGAAATTATTTTATCAAGAAATTTTGGAAATTAATAGAGCCCAGTTAAATTCCTTGCCAATTTTGAATGAGCAGCTGAACCTTCCTAATTCTCCGCTATTATATCCTATACGTTGAAACACCTAACAGATGTCACTAAATGTGGAATGATTGTATATATTTACCCATTCGTCGAATTACATCCCGTCAAAACCCACAATACTATTATAATTGTAAAATCACTGGTATTTCTAAAAGAAGTTGAAAAGCGGCAATTCGCCACTCTGTTAATATGGTGTTTACAAAATAAGGATTAGGACGATTCCCAAAAATTTTAACTCAGGTATCAGTGTGACTCTCAGACGTATAATATCTTACCTCGTAAATAATATTTGTCGCATTTGTATCTTCTATATAAACGTTAGACACTGTTTACTGTCTGTCAGTTCGAGTCCATTCGTGTGCTCGAATGCCTGAAGATGCCGAAAGGCGAAACCCGGGTCGTTAGTGACAAAATACATGGAAGTGTACAAAATCTCAATAATCCAAATTTGATATTAGGCAACCATTGTTTGTATAGTTATATAATTTACTATGCGAATAGTAAGGTTCAATGAAGAAAAAAATTAACCATGCAATAAAATATAAGATGCTGATACAAAGTTTTGAAGTTGGGGTATTAATATATTGGGTCTGTGGTGCATTGCTCAACGTCGTTGGCTTCAGCTACGGATCTCACAGGGTCGGGTCCCAGTATAGGCAGGGTCATAAATTGATTTTTAAATTGGCCGACAACAGTTTTACTGCCCGCGCACACATTTTTTAAGAAATATACGTATCTTTAAAAATTTCAAATTAATTTTTTTTTAATAGAAACATGACTAATGAAGAAAATGAATAAATCTTAATATTTTTAACTATGCAAAGAAATAAAAAAAACACTTAACTGTTAAACAAATATTCGCATACATGATATATTGATTTGTGTAAAATTTTTAAATTTTGTCATGCACATGTTGGTTTGGTATCCTCAGTCTTCAGTCTTTCAGCACAGAGAACCTCTCACCGTAGAAGGAACATTGTGCCACTTTTTAAAAGTAGGATTTTCATTTTCGGTATTTTATAAATTACGAGCTTTGCTCTCTTTTTCGATGACATGATCTGTAATATAATATTTATGTTTGTGTTTTTATGTATTTTATAATGACATTGTACAGAGGATTAGCAGTAAACAATAAAGGTGTTCAGTTAGAGATATAAATACATAATTTTACATTCGTACAAATATATTGTTCGCTCTAGCGTAAACCTGTTTTTAAAAAGATCTTTATTTTGTGAGACAAAAAACTGCGCGCAATAAACTTAACCAACATTGTTTCATGAAAAGTATTATATAATGCGACATTCCTCCTTTTCTTCAACAGGTAAAATATGCTAACCTCTCATTTTGACATTAAGCTCTTGGATAAGGCCTATTTCTTTTATATTTTATACTTCAGTATGCTGTTTCGAATAGATAATACTGTTATGCAAAACATTTAGCAAATTTCGAAACAACGTTCCGTTTTGTTTTCGTTTTTCCAAAGTTGGTTATTATTAAATGGAAAAACTTACTACTCGTGTACTTACTTGCTTTGTTGTTTAATCAAACTCGTATCAAATTATATTCTCGTTACAAAGAAATTTGTAGAATATAAAACAGGTATCCAACTTTTAATAGTTAAATAAGCCTTATTTACTCAGCTATTTACATGAGACATAATGTATTTTATTTTTAAATTTTCTATTATATTAGTGTTAAGAATTTTTTTTATACATGGTACCGGTTAGATATGGCTTGAGCTTTACAAGTTTAAATGATTACATCTTGTTGATTACTGTTCGTTGAATAATATTAATATATACAATTGAAAAAACAAATGAAAAGCCAGAGACAAAGTTAAAATTGTGCTAAACAGTTTTTTATGGATTTATGATTTACTGCTAAATACACTTTAATTATATATAAGGATTACTATACCGGTATTATCGAAACCGGGATTCCAGTATTCTCGTGAAATACCAGTATTAACGGTATTACAATATATTACAGTAATATCTGTTTGACCAAGCGTTTGTCCAAGCGTTGAATCTGAACTGAATTTATTTGCAAGAAGATTCGATCAAGACTCACAGATTCAATCATTGATGAACGGGATTTTTAAGAGTCGTTTTACTATTTTTTTCTCACTTCATTTGCAATACCGGTGTTGATATATTCGTCTGGTGTAACAATCACTTTACACATCCATGTTTTGGCTTACAATGTATCTCTGAAAATTAGTGTTATAATATTCTATGCGTTAAAAAATATAATAGTACAAGCGTATCAACCTTTTTTAACTGCCGGTCAAAATCAACCAACATATAAGTATTAAGAAGACGTGTTCGGCCAGTCAGTATTTTCATTTTAAAACAGCCTTTTAGTGAATACGATAAATTTTAATATAAAATTAAATTAAAATTGTAACTTAGTTATTCCACTTGGCTTAAATGTTATTTACTATATTATTTTATTTAATATGTTATTTTAAACAGAACAGGCGGCTCGCCATTATTAAATTTATTCCCCTTGGGTTTTTCACATCCAGGTGCCAGTAATTGATTTATATATAGTGTAACAGTATGTATACCTTACCCCCCTACACACGTCCAGTAGAATGTAATAAAACCTACCCCCACCCTTTTAAGAATTAAAATTATCGTTTACTTTAGAAATAAATAACCTTGCGATACGGTTAGTCTGAAGATGCTTCTTAGAGAAGCGAAACGCGTCACGTTAGTGACAAACCAAGTGGAATAACTAAGTTGTCAATTTTTAATTTAATTTAATATTAAAAATGAACTTCCACAAAGTTACCGTCGAGTCCATAGAAAATACGATAAATTTTATTGAGAAAATTATTACAAGATGCATTTAAACGTTAAAAATAAAAAAAAAATTGTAATACAAACTTTTTACGATAAAAACAGATGTTATTGTCAAACTATGATTTATTAATCTGTGAACTGTATTTATAAACATTCTTTTCGATATCAATGGCTTCCTGATGCTGAATTTGTAATGTCAATTGAGTCAAAGAATATACGCGTCTGAATATTTGGTAGTTAAGCTGCATCTGATCTTCCTTAAAATAAATTTCATGTGTGAAAATATTTTCTAACATGTATATGTAGAAACCGAACGAAGACAAAATAGGAAAGCCAATTTTTTAAAGATGAAAACTTTATAAGTGATACCCAACACGTCAATATCAAGAGACGATGATGCCTGTTGGCAGAGCGGGACAGTGGCACTAACAAAAACGAGGATCGTCTGATTCTATTATCCTTTACACCATATATACTTTAATAAAAAAAAAACAAAATATTGTGCACTTAAGAGTTAAGTTAATGTATATATAAATTTTGACATAAATATTTGTATTATTTTGTCTTAAATTATAAATATTTGTACTAAAATATTGTAATTTATTTGCAAGTCTCTCAAATGGGTCACTTGATTACCCACGGGTCACAGGTTGCTAACGCCTGTAATAGTACATACATGATAACGGCTCGAAAAATATTTGCGAGCATTCGCTTGAATAGATTGTAGGTTTCTATTTCAAAAGTAGATGGCAAGAAAAGAGAGAAATCACAATTCTAAATCTTCCACCAACCTACTACACGTAACAAATAAGAAGAGTGATGGGAAATTTATTTTTACGTTAGTATACTATCATTCCAATATATATATATCTTCGTGTAGGTTGGTTAATAATTATGGCAAGATTTGAGGGCATGTCAGTATTGACGACCATATTATCCCATTTTACTTCCCACACGGGTTCCGTGCAAACAAGGAATACGTGGAATATTACAGTGACTGCAAAATAGTTGGCGTGCAATTTTAATGTATCAGAAAATACAAACCCACTCACTTCAACTCGGGCGAGCTTTCAATGTTTACATGAATGACAATATTGTACAACTATTCTACATACTGTTATATTCAATCGGAAATCGTACAACTTATATTTTCATTTCAGAATTATTTGTTTGCTTATTTATTTGTAAATGAAAATACACCATGTATTTAGACAGTAAATACATTCAATAAAAATACTTTTAAAAATTGAGAAAATAAAATAGAGAGCAATAAATATTATTAATTCAAATATATTTATTTTAGAAATTTTAATCATTTTAACATTTAACCGCTAAAAGGGTTAAGCTCTAAAAAGAAATGAGTTTTAGAAAGCAGCGGGCATTAAAATTTTGTCTTTTTAGTTCATATACAAAAATAAAAATATAGTGATTATTTTTTTATTAAATTTACGATTTGATTTTAATAAATTCTTTTTTCATGACGTAAAGAATACTGAGGTTGTGTTGTTGAATTATTATGCGGTTCTGTAGTTTAGTGGTTAAGGCTCTTGTGCTTTTAACCAAATCGGTTAAGGTGGCCACGGGATTGACACCCCGACCGGATTCTTTTAAATTTCCTTGTAAATTTCATATTCCCCATCATTCATCTGATCCTAAAACCGAGGCATAGTGACAGCTATAAGTTAATTACTAGTCCTTTTATAGCATTTCTTTCTTCACCCTCTAATATTAAAAGTTTATTTTGTAATGCTTCACATTGGGAACAGTAATAGTTTATATAATAAAAAAATCTCTTAAATGTATTTATGTTTTTCCAGTAGTTTTCTATCACTACTGTAAATGGCTGGTGGCAGGATAAAGCACATAGCCCTTGAGATAAACGTATCCACCACCTGATGCAAGAGCTCTGCCGTCTTTTGACACGTTCCATGGCAAAGTATTGTGTACAAAACATCTTATCTCAACAAACTCATATCTTTGAGCCTCGCAGATCGATTGTATTGATAAGACTGACGGCACCTTGCAAGGGAAAGGGTTCAAGATTATCCTGTGTGCATTGGATTGGGGCGAATTTTCCATTTGTTATTTAAAAAGAAAATATTTGCATATCTGAGTTTCACAAATTGAATGATAGAAATCTTGGCCCATTCGTTTCAAATAGTGAATAATGTTAATTACAATGACAACTGAAAGCGTATTTTATTTAATGGTTGTTTATTGTATATAAATCCAACTTCTTACTCAAGGAATAACTAGATAATAATCCTTTACACAAACATACTACAATAAAATCAGGTTTTTTAGAATGCTTAGTGCTTTCTTTCTTTACTATTTTAAATATTTTTTAGTAACCAAACACAACTCTACTTAGCAAAAAAGGCGGTTTTAATTTTGTTTTAAAAGCAGTTTACCGGCTGCTACCTAACGAAAGAGTGTTTGGACATTATCCACCTTTATAAAGATCGTGGGGCTCGAAACAAAATGTAAATTTAATACGATGCGATGGAAAGCAGTGGCATCGAAAAAGGGCACCGCTAAATTGAAATCATAATAATTATTTAATTTAAATGGGAAGATATATCATATTATGTTAAGTTTATTTATGTTGTCATTGTATTTTGCTTCTCAAAAATAATCCCACTGAATTAAAATTTGCAAATATTTTGTGACACTGTCCACTCAAAATGTGTTACAAGTGAAAAACTAAGAGCGCATCTAAAGACACGTTGTTTAATAAGAACTGGTTTTATGTCACTCTCTCGAAAGAGGAGAAATAGAGAAGGATGTGGTTAGGAAAGCAGTTTTTAGGACACGATTGCGAGTGTGTAAGGAGGAACGAAAACACTACATACATCTATGTCTTTGTGTAACAATCAATATATCGTCGTTTTTCTGGAAGAAAACACTATATCGAAAAAATGTCATATTGAGTTAGTCATGCTAAAATGCAAACTAAATGAAAAATGTATAGCATTTCAAAAATTTAAAAAACTTCAAAGTGCAATTACTCACAAGTAGTATTTTTTAATATAATTTAAGACATCCACTGAGGGTGCTTGATGGAATTTCAATATTAAATTTGGATTATTGAGATTTTGTACACTTCCATGTATTTTGTCACTAACGACCCGGGTTTCGCCTTGCAGGCATTCGAGTGCCTGAAGATGCCGAAAGGCGAAACCCGGGTCGTTAGTGACAAAATACATGGAAGTGTACAAAATCTCAATAATCCAAATTAGTATTTTTTAGTTAGTGTATTCTTCCAGAACAACGACGATATGAATGTTGCTATCCAAGGGTTCCTTGTCCCACAGCCGAGTAAGACAAAGTTATAAAAGAACTCACCACTATGCTACCCAGATATAACATGCTTCCGTCAGAGATTAGATTCTTTGAAGTTAAAAATACTGAAATACCGTATATGATTCAATATTAATGTATCTCAATAAATAAATGGGAAAATGATTAAGCAGCTGAAAGAGTACGCCGAAAAGATTTGTCGTTTTACCTGACTAGAGCACACGTGCTCCGGATAGTTGAATTGTTAATATTCCATTTCTTATTTCAATAACCAGAGTTTTACGATCGTAGGAGGTGGTCAAGTCATATAAGAATGTCGTAAGTAGAAAAGTTATGACAAATCGGATCCTTCCATGCTTGACTATAGGATGTACTGAAAGGATCATATATCGTAAAATGACTATTCGAATATTTTGATAGTCTGATAAATTTGAATCTACGTACTGCTTCTTTGGTAAAAAATAAAAAATCTTTTGTTTTATTTTTAAATTATTAATGTAAGAAGCTCTGCAAAATTTAATTATGAATTAAAGTTGCCACATGTTTTTCAATTTGAAAGAATCGTTTAATTGGGTCTAAAAGTTTGTTGATTATTTAATATATATGATGAATTGATTTAAAGATACTTTACTTGAAACATATATTGAAGGTTAACGACTTTGAAGAGACTTTAAAGTATGGTGCAAAACGACTTGTAATGTAGATAATTGATTATAAGCCATTTAACAATCATAACTTTTTCAAATACGGGTGGGATACAACAATAGATTAAATCATTATGTGTCAGCTAATCACTTAATTTTTATTGTATATCACGGAATATGTGTATCAAATATATAGCCATGTTTTTATCTACAATTTTATAACACGACGTGAATATTATTACACGCAACTGAAAATTAAAGATTCAAGCTGTTGAAAGCGAAAAATATCAAAGCAAGAAGCTCTAGATTTTTATCATTCGGCCATGTTAATCTTTAAAGAAACTTAATTAAAGTTAAAGAAGACGGTGGTCTATTTCTCTCAATTTCTTGAAAAGAAATGGCATTACGTGTCTAGTACGTTAGTTCTTATGGTTTCTGCGGACGTTGCAACATCACTGATGTATGAAAGTACAAAATATTACGATTTCATTTTAGTAGAAAAGTTTCAATTTACGGAGTAAATGTTTCAAGTTATTGACGTTGTTTACGCTGCACTATAAGCGAAAATGTATTTTTTAATTTCAATAATGGAAGCGAAGGAATAAAAACAATTTTCTTAAGTAAAACTACTCTCATAATAAATATGTATCGTCTCCGATGTGGTTATATTCAAAATAAATCATTGGAAATGTGGATGCACAATTGACACTCTCTACGTATAATTCCGTATCTGGAAACATGACATTTTACAGGAGAGCGTCTCAAAGATTCAAAATACAGTTGCAAAGTAACGGCTGCATTTATCTTCTGCAAAATTGGGACAGTGCTATTATTTTAAATCTAGTTTCTTACTTAATATAAAGTTTTGCTTCACTTCAAAGTTGGACTTCAAAGTCCAATTAATCGAAACTAGTATTTTTCAGTTTGTGTCTTCTTCCAGAACAATGACGATACATTATTTGAATGTATTAAATGTTATATAGAAGTTTGGTATTAATTAAATCGTGATCAAGCAGTGTATACAGTGAGTAGGTAACAAGCAAGATTAAAATGAATTTTGAAATCACGTGAATCTTGATTGCTGTAATAATCCTACGTTTGACAAATTACGAAAGAAAACTTTTGTTTGTTTATATCAGCCCAATTCACCATAACAGTGACACGATCCAAAAAAATAATAAACTGTTCACTCATTATTAACTCTTCTTTTGGTTTATATCAGTTCCAACGGCATCTGACGCTATTCACAAAATAAAAAATGTGATAAGATAAATAACATTTTACATTGTTAAATTGAAATTATTAACATCGTTATTACACTTGTTGTGAAACAATGGAAACAACCAAATTGTCACGGAATACATCGATACTATAATATGAAATTCTACAAATTTTGCTTTGGGCAGTTTTAGTGTGAAACCATTTATTTCATCGCAGATAATCCACTTCTGATAATTTAACTATTGTTTTTGTAATTTATATAAAACAAAATCACTGATATTTGCAATCCATATTCAAAGTATTAGAGAATTAGGCAAATTTGAAATTAGTATCAATAAATAAATTTAACATTTTACAACCTTTCTTATTCCGTTTTCATTTTAATATATAAATGGTCAACTAAAAAAAATGCCTTTAAGGTTTAATATAAAAAATAATATTGTAAAATAACTAATTTCACTTTAATACAACAGCTGTTAAGCAAAAGTTTGGAGAAAGATATGAAAATCTTAGTACTTTTTGTATTTGTGTGTATTGGGTATTGAGAGATATCAGTTTGAAGTTATCATATCTTATGATTACAATTTACACATATATCCGAGATAGCTCTGTTTGATTCATAGTTTAATTTATTTCTTGTGAGACTTTTGACAAATCTACTGACTTTTTACGTATTATAGATAGAGTGCGCTTTTTGAAGAAAAGCTTATGTGAAAAATGAGAATTTTTTTTAAAAGACATCCACAACGTAATTAAAAGATTTTTAATAAATAATTGTAAAATCAGTGAATATTTTATTATTGAAAACGAAGAGTCTTTTAAAATTGTGTGGTACCTATATTAGTATGTATAATGATAAACTCAATATGCAGTAGATATATATTTAATTTAAGACATCGACTGAGGGTGCTTGATGGAATTTCAATATCAAATTTGGATTATTGAGATTTTGTACACTTCCATGTATTTTGTAACGTTCGAGTCCATTCGTGTGCTCGAATGCCTAAGGATGCCGAAAGGCGAAACCCGGGTCGTAAGTGACAAAATACATGGAAGTGTACAAAATCTCAATAATGGAAATTTGAGATAGATATTTGCTGTCCTTCGCATAGTAATTAATGTGTTTTATTAACAGAAAGTGATTGGATTAATTTATTAGAAACACGTTTCTCATTGTTACATACATTGTTAATAGCATACACATTTAAATTAGTCGGTATCAGGTCTTTAATAAGACGGTATTAAATACACCAAAAAGATATTGAGACCTTGTTTAGACGTTAGCAATTAAAATAGTCAGGAAGCTGATAGCTCGCTTTGCATAGTTTAAGTATGTAAATATATTTAATATGGTGAGTTATCATCGCAAGGGTGCGTGTCAATATTGTTTTAAATTCAAGATTCAAAATATATAAGGCTTAAAAAATATAATCAAATGTCAACATTTCACTAGAGGCATATCAAATGTAAAATCACATTCGCTCGTTGCTCGCATATATATGATGAGTACATATTCCCTTCCGTGGGCTGAACGAGAATTTAATGCGATCGTGTGACGAAACCTGCAAGTGACATTTCTAGGAATCTGCACATATAGGTTTGTACTGCCAAACCATGCGTTACCTTTTATTCCACAGATACAGCAATGTAAAAAGTATTAGCCTGATTTGTTTTCTCTTCATTATGATTTAATTTATTTATTTTGCAACGTGAAGCAATAAAGAGATGATTTGCAGCTAAAGCAATGAAGAGATGTGTGGTGTGTTCATGGAAAAAATTTCGTGGCGTGCAAGGTACCGCCATACATACACCTACCGGCAGCTAAAAGGTTAAATAAGTTATAGGGTGCAAGGCGATTGGCCCTAAAGCTCTCGACGATTTTTCAACAAAATAATTAAGCATTTCAGTTAGTTTGAATGAAATACAATACATGTATACAATTATACATAAATTAAACATTATTATATCTTTATAAACGGTCTTGTTTTCATACAATACAATATTTTTACACATATCATATCTCGAAAATTATGCTAACCTAAAATTATTAATTTTCTTTACTTACATTGTCAAATGTTAGAATAATATTCGTCAAAAACTTATCAATTATTTTTGTATAAAGATAAAAAAGTCATTTGAAATTTGTCCGCGTGGAACTTCGTGACACGCTTTTTATATGATCGTCATACATTTATTACATACTATATGCCACGATTTATTATTAACGATAAACTGAGTTGAAATTTCCTATCACTAACCAGTCTTCGCTTGTAATAATAAATTGTGGAATATGTAATTTATTGAGGACGTGATTTAATTATGATTATTTCCATTCGGTTTCCCTTACTGAGCAAAGTATTCGTCGCAGAAATTTATTTTTAATAACATGGTCACTTTCTTTTGTACGACGACGATACGATTTTAATTGATATAATTGTTAATTTTAAATATTTTGGCTCTCTGCTGTATAAGCATTTGAAATTATGCGGAATCTGAAACCAAACTTTGGTAGAGAAACAGCGGCCTAGTGAGTTAACATGCAGAATTCGTTTATCTGCTTCATTTGCCATCAGTCTTGCGTTATTGGTTCGAATGACGACGTTCAATAAGCTCTAATTAACTCAGCTTTAGCAAACATTTCCAGACACTCACCTGTGAAATAACATCAGATTACGTACATAGAAATTATTTTCATCTGACGTATTTCGTTTCACGTTAGTAACATTTATAACTTATAACTGATAACTTGGTTACCATGATACAACAAATTCTCTTAGATTAATTAATATTACCATGCTTGTTTTTTTTCCATAGAATAACTCAAAAAATAAAATTAGTACGGCCAATTTGGGTAACTTTGGCCCAGTTCTGAGGGTTTTTGTATTTTTATGGTTCGCCATTGCATTTATGTGTGGTATTTTTCTACACAGAAATGAACTAATGTCTCAATTTATTTAAGATAGATAGATTTATTGCTATAATTGATATATAAATATAGATACAACAAGGTGGGCCAAAGTTTGCATTCAAATCGGGTAACTTTACCCCAAGATACAAATAATCACTATAATTACTATAAATTCAGTGATTTTAAAATCTTGGAAACTTTTCTTTATGCTTTCATATATTCTGGAAATAATTGAGATGGGAAAAAATATACAACATTTGGTTTACAGTTTAGTAATACAAATTGAAAATATGGCTAATCCAATTTATTTCAAGAAAAGTTTTTAAATTGTGTTTTATCATTCCAAGCTGTCAAACAAATTCAACAATAAAACAAATTATGTTGCATATTAGCTCGTATTTTTACCACCAGGGGCTACTCAATAATTTTGCTTAACTAAGACATATTCATATGGCATTAGTATTATTATGGTATTATAACAGCATAATGTGAAACCTTTTTCCATGTAGTGGGCCAATTTTAGATCGATGGGCAAACTTAAACAAATTGATGGTACGTAAAATATTATAATTTTAAATACAATTTATGATGTTGGAATTCTTCTTTTTCGTCGTATTCCTCACTGGTGAGGGTCGCGGCTTCGCCTATCGTAACAACTCCGTTTTCCTTGACGTTACTTAGCTACTTACTCCTGCACTCCACTACTCTGAAGTTTATCGGTAAGGTGAGGCTCGTGGCGTCTTTCGCCTGGTCACTCCAGAGAGTTGGGATCTTTCCGTGTAGCCTTATGCCTACGATCTTTCCTGTGTCAACAATAGGCTTCCGGGTGATGTGGCCAAAAAAGCCCAGTATGTCTCTTGTAAATATATACGGCCGGTCGTCTATCCTGGATTTATAACACGTCCAGGATATTCGTCCGTGTTGGAATAAGTGAGATGATATATTATTGTTTATCTCTTCTAAAACAGTATAATATATATAGCTAAGCTAAACTAAGTGTTAGCGTAGTTATAAAAATGACGTGAAGCCGACATAGCTATCAACAAACTGATAAAAATCTTGTAGAACTGAATACTTTGTTATTATGATACCCGTTCGTTTCAAAGTAAATAAGTTATATTGTTTTTTTAATAATGTTCAATGCGGTTATTTTTGAAATACGGTACAAAAACTTCAAAAATTGAATTCTAGGGAAGTAGTTGAAATATACAAACAAAAATTTACGAATGATTAATAGAAAAAAATTGACTGCCAATAGATACTATGCAATTACTATTAAAAACTAAATAATATCATGATGTCTTTGCCAAAGTATTGTTCGAAAAAGCAGTGTTTCCAATTAATTCGTGTACAAATCTCAATGAAAGAATTTTATTTCTTTGTTATATAAAAGTCATATAAAAGAAATATGATTTTCACTCAGAAAAAGAAAAATGATATTATTATTTTAAACAAATTTGAGAGTCTGCGGATCAGCTCGATATATTGCTTTTAGATAGAGCCACCACAGACGGGAGTATAAAATGAAATTCAGCCGCTTAAAATAAAAATGCTACATTTTACTATGCAATATTTTGTTTCGATATGAGGTATGGAGATATCAAAAGAAAATACTTCGAGAAATTTCATCCCGGGTGCATTATAATCCGAACACGATATTTTAAAAGCATTCAAGTTATATTGGGTACGAAAATACGAGTAGTTTAATGCACATTACATTTGTGATGTATTCATTTCTACAAAGTTTGGAGATATATTACGGAAACGATTCCAAAGTAATCATTCGCAGTATCAATCTGAATGCTTGAAGAGTAAAACGGAATTCCGATAACATTATAATATGGATATGAAAGAAAGTAAATACTCACAGAAAACGTTTTCAAAATCTAAAAGGTAATTAAAATTCTTTTCGACTTTGCATTGCATATATTTAAAATTAGTGGTACCTGTCATGCGTTGCAATTCCACTCAAAGAAAGAAGGTGTTTGTGGTTTAGTTCCGTTTATTGAAGTGCTTTTGGATGCACAGTATTTTTCCGAGATGTCGCTGTTTGTACGTATTTGATTCTTTTTTTTAATTTTAGATTTAAATTTTTTTTCATAAACCTTCACGGACGTGCGCACAACTCTCCAAAGTTTCATCGATATCGGAAGAATGATGAAGGAACGCATAAAGGAAAATCAAACAAACATTCGTTTTTATATATATAGATGTACTATCTTTACTACTCCAACCAACATTAAAATTTGCTTAGCAAAGCTAGTTAACTGTTAATTTTCGGGATTTAAACTATTTTATAGTTGAAAAAGGTTGCACTCTTTTTAAAAATTAAGTCATTACCCTGCGTAAATTTAATATATCATTTATGACGTATCTTATATACTATGCATATATAAAAACAAAAAAAAATTTACGTTTTTTTTTGCACATCTGGGTAATATTCACCGTGAAAAAGAGAAATGGGTGTATTATTCATGGGTATATCGATCAAGTGAATGAGAATTTAATTTATAAAAAAAATAAAACAAAGCTCTAATGAAGTTTGCCAAACCTATAAAACTATCTAAAAACGTAAAAGAGAGCGTTTGCTTGAACTCACCGCGTCCACGCGGAATATGTCGATATTCGAAGCTACATCGTTTGAACATTGTTAAACCTTTCCTCAGTGGCAATTGAACCAACGGAAATAGGGATTAAGTATATCTAAAAAAAAATGTCTTATTTCCTGCGTGAAAGCTTTGTTACAAAGTTTCTTTCAATTAAATTTGAATAAGAAATTGCTCTACAATCGATTTGGCAAAAAATATTTCTGCCTAACATTTGACTGATTTGCAATGCCACTCAAAGAAAGTAAGTGTTTGTGTTTTAATTCTGTTTATTGAAGTGATTTTGGACACAATATTTTTTGTTTTCTGTCTGGTGCGCACACGAATAAATCAGAAGGTTTTCCGAGATGTCGCTATTTGTACGAATTTATTTCTTTATTTTAGATTTTAGATATATCTGGATTGTGAGGATGAATTTTATATAGAATAAGACCTACTGTAAGTTAAAAATTAAAAAGTTGAGAGTCGAGCTCGGACCGGCCGGACCTGATTGTACTATGCTTATATCCTTCGCGCAAGAGCAAGCGGTAAGTTTTATTGGAATCGGACGAACGGTATGGCAGTGCATAAGACACGAACAAAAACACATTGATTTTTATTTATTAGATAATCAATTTTCGTACACATCACTATGCTTTAAAATTTAATCTCCATCACTTTTTCTAATTCTTTAGTTATTGTTACAACCTCATTTTTTTGGTGAATATTTTTACAAATTTTAGTTAGCTTAATTACGGAGAAAATTAAAGTTAACTTAAAATGATGTTTCGTAGTATTTGCTGCATAATATTTTTAAAAATTCTTGACCGGCGAGGGATTTAAGTAATATTTGTGGACTGGAATGTTATAGGTTTATGGTGTATGTTTCAGTACGTTTGGAAATACCATACTATAAAAAGCGTCAGTTTTGTACTATATTCAATGTTTCGTGTTACATTGAAACAGTTTTTCCTTAGAGTAGTTTCAATAACTCCAATGTAACAATCCAGCGTCGGAGAAAACGATCGGTATTCTATTCACGTATTCGATTTATCATGGCGAAAATTGTAAATGTTGTACAAGTTGTGGATGCGCTCTCGAGTTGAGCAAGTGAGAAAGACTTGAAATGCAACACGTTGGTAAAATTTTCACGCTATCTGCTGCCAAAGTTATTTATTATTTGCGCGCTAGCTCTTCAAGAAATTTGAATAAAATCCTTTGGAAATGGAATTCAATTTTAGTTTTTGCCATGATGTATCACTTACCAAAAACAAAAGCATATGTATGAATAATGAGATTCAAAACTACCTACGAAATATTTTTACTTTTATAGAATAAAATGTTGTTTAGTTTCACAAGAATTATAAAATTAAGTTGATAACGTTTTGGTATCATATCGTCTTCAGTTCCTTTGAAAAATATACACAAAGTAGGTCAAGTGAGATTTTTTGTTATAAGAATATGTTAATAAAATAAAAAAAACCCATGTGACAGCACGACCACACAAAGGTGAGGACAAAATTATACAATATTTGACATACCAATAAATAAAATTAAAGTTGAAGTACATATTGTAGAAGGTATTTATTAAAATCATCAGAATAGGACGATAAATATATTTCCCCTCATTTTCTGAAATTAGTCCTGTGATACTGTCAACCACCTTTCCGCATACTTTTCAATATCACCCGACCATGTTGGTAAACGTCCTTGCGGTTTCCCTACCTTCCTCTCAGTAACCCACCTCCCTCTGTATCCTTGCGGTCCGTCAACTCCACTCGACCTCTCTCTCGGTCCGTCCACGTTTGGTGTCCTGACCCTCCTATTTGTAAAAGAAAAACATTGTTGGGAAATATAGATCGTTATTTAAAATATTAAAGCCGCAGGGGTCTATCGCAAATAACGTTTTCAAATGTTTAAAATACGTTCAACATTTTCGAGCAAATTAAATACGCGAGTTTTTATACCGTAATGGTGAACGTTCATCAGGAACCGCGACCGGGATTGCGTTAGAGTCGGTCGCTTGATCGGTCGGGGAGCGGTGGCTGCGTTACGTTATTGTTACCATCTGCCTTAATCCGTTTATTGCGTTTCATTTCGCGTGACGATGGGTGTAAAGCGAAATTTAAAGACCTGCAAGTGACATTTTTTTACTGTCACCATTTCGTTTTGAATTCAACTATGTAAAATTTTGTCGGGTTGAAATTTATGCATTTTGAAAATGAGAGTTTAGTAATCGCTAAATTTTTGTAAATAAATTATTGGTATTATTTGAAAACATCATTTTTTTAAAGAAATGTAGTTTAGCTTAACTACTATTTTTGATGAAGTATACACATCTAATGATGGGATCGTTACCTCAACACTTTCTCTACATGACTTTCCAGTATTGGATATTGTATATTTGAATGTATGAATGAGAGCAGAGCATGCATGCATTTGGATGCAAACAATAAATAGATTGCAAAACGAATGTAAGAAAGTATTCCTTCGGACATTCAAGCACGTGAACTTTGCCACTCAGCTATCCTATATTTGAACTAACAAAACAAGAAATCCACAAGTTCATGTTCCTAAAATATCAAATAATACACTGTATTTATTAATTATTATTGCCAAACCAATTATGAACAATATTTAGGTACTTTACAAACAACAATTTTATTTGTCAGCAGTTAGTTAATAATAATTAGACATCGTTGGTTTATCCATAGACTTAAGTAAACGTATGTGAAAAGTTGACTGTTTCCGTATTACTGATGGTGTATCGATGGCGTTAAATTTTACGTTAAAAGTTTCGAAAATATCATGCGATGCTAAAACTCCCTCAATACCTTATGCATGGTAGTAAAATGTTATCACCGTATCTAAAACAAAAGCGGCGGTCGCATAAAAGTAAATGCTCGGTATGATATTATTTGAATGATCAACACTTTTATATTACTGCTATTTCACGAACGAATGGATTTCGTAACGAATTATATTTCTAAACCCGTTGTTATACTGTTAACATGTGTACTGCAATATATTCTTTCTTTTAATATTCTATACCAAAATTGAATGAATACCAATACAACACAGGCATCCAATTAGTCAGAAAAAATAATAACCTATTTTCGAATTTTTATGATAAAATATTCGGTTAACTGGAGTAAACAAATTTTTTTTTATTATTACAATTTATCAGTAAATGACAAATCTTAAATTTGGCAAACAAGAAATAATATTATAGTCCCAAAAAATGCTAGATAATTTTCATCCGCTTTGACGACTATCATTATTTTTTGTTTATGATTTTTTTTCTTTTGAAGTCTCACAAAAAACAGTACAAAAAAGGTACTGCTGGAAACAGAAAAACTGATTATATGATCTTTTATTATTATTTTTTGCATGCAGTTATAGAACATTGATAGCACACGTCGTGTACTTAAGCTCATATAACGTTATCGTAGAAATTATCCATTTGAATTTAACCCAATATCGTTAATTTTGTATACATATATTAACCCAAAAAATATGTCTGTTCTCATGATTAAGTACTGAACATGTTGCGTTGTAATTATCTATTCATGAAACTACTTCGAATTCCGGGATTTGCTTAGTATTAATTATGCGATGTTATTAAATTTCAGGAAATTTTAGACTGTTTATATTTCAGCCATAAAAAGATTACACAAAACTTTTGGTTTATAAGCTTACAGAAGCGAATGTTGTTCACCATTATTATTTTGTTTGGTCATAGTGGAAAATTGTATGAATATTTCACGGAATTTTAACAAAATTAAGTATTCAATAAAAAAACGTGATTCGATCGAGTCTATGGAGGATATGGAGGCTACGAATGTTCATATTAGTAAATAATTACATAGATACAATAAATTTTCAAATTTTTTTTTTGAACAACCACACGTTTATGTAATAAATCGTCCGGCCTTCGGTGGATTGTTCGTTTTGCTTAAATACATAGCAACTTTATTACTAGAATTATTGTGTAACGAAGTACTTATTACACATTTTTTTTACTTGATAACTTCATTCCTAAAAATTAAGATTAGAAATGTTGAAATAATTCGTAGTTCTATTGGGAACATAAAGATCTACCATATTCAAAGACGCTGTTTCTCGAAAAAAAATATTCTTGCTAAACAAAAAGAGTTGTTTACGCAATATGACTCACTATGTAAATTCTGTGTTTATAAGAACCTTTATCACACCCCTATAAAGAATCACTCATATGTCACCTGGTATAAGATGAAATATCACGTTAGATTGGCAACTTTGTTGGCTGAGCTAAAATAAAATTTCCAACGGTAAATTTATTAAATAGATTTATGAATTTTTGCTCAATTAATGGGTGTATATATTACAATGTTTAAATTTGCTTACCTTCCGATGATAAAAATAGGGAGTAGGGAGAGCGATTAGTTACTTACTTATATTTCGTTATTATCATTGCCCACTATAGAAATGGCTTACAATTAAATGCACTTTTGTTTAGATGGTATTCACTTTCGTAAAGATAGTTTTCACTTATAACAAATACATTTCACAAAAAAACAAAGTATTGCACTTACGAAAAAATATTATCACATAGACAAAATAGTTTTCACTCACACTTTGAAATCGATAGTTTCACAACGCTGTAATGAAATGTCACTTATTCTTTACTACTTGCAACATAGGATTTTCTAACATAGACTAGTTTACTTGTCGCAACTCTATATTAGACCGCCTGTATTGTCCTTGCTCCACTCATTAGAATTTATTCACTAGTATATAATAGGAGTGGTATTTATGAAGAAGCAGGGTTCTAAGTGGACATGCAATATGTTAATACAATTCATTTCAATGTCCATAACATACAAAATTAAAATAATCCGTTTCAAAGTCAAGCTATCAAAATTAGTCTGTGGTACTTTGTTAAAAGAATCCGTTTCGAAGTGAAAACTATTAAAATCAAAGTTCGAGTGTACTAAGTTAATACTATCTTATACAAAGTGCCAACTATCGAAATAAATGTTCAAGTGTACCAAGTGAATACTAGCTTACACAAAGTGCAAACTAACGAAACAAAAGTGCAAATGTACCAAGTGAATACTACCTAACACAAAGTGCAATTATTTATAACCCCATAGAAATTGAGGTTAAGTGACGGAATAAATGTTAATTTTTATAAAGCAACGTAAGTTGATATGCTCTATCAAAAGACCATATGGTCATCTACGGAAGCGGGTATGGTCAAAAAGTATTCTTATGACTTCTTAAATCAATATTTCTTTCAGATAAGATTCCTGTTAAACTATAAAATAATTGTAAAGCAGCATTAGGAAAAAAACATACTTATTAATATATGAAAGCATAATAATAAATATATTCATAGTTTTTACCTGGTACATAGTTAAATTAATAAAAATGACTTTGACACATTTGAAAAAGAAAATAATCATTTATTTCTTGCAATTTCGTAAATGTTACTTACGAAGTTTTTTTCGTTTCATTTAATATGCATCAGTCAATCTATGTGTGTGAATTTATAAGAAAATATCTAGCTTACACGCTACTGACAAAAAATATGTAAAAATAAAATACATGGCATAAAAGTTGAATATGGGTAGTGGACCGTTCAAAAGACCCTGAATCTTGATACAACGCCTTTACAGCTAAATCCTTTCATGCAGGCGTGGGCATCAGTGTTTCTCAAATGACAAGACGTCAACCAGCGTCTGAATAATATATAATGTTTGCTGATATTTGTGGCGGAGTCGTATATACTTTATTATTCCATGTCGGCCTCTGTGGTCTAGTGGGAAGAGTTTTATCCTGGCGATAAGGTTTTCAAAATCAAATTTTTTGAGACATCGCTCTCCTCGAATTGATCTAGGGCGACTTAAAAAAACTTTCATCGAGTTTATTTAATGTGATTTTAAAATTTCAAATTATTTGACACATTGGGTGTCTGTCTAAACACGACGTCGTACGTCGGAAATTTATTTTTTATTATACACCGTGAACCGCGACCCTTAGGTCATGAGAAAATTTCATACCTACATGTGATATGTGATAATAATAACGATTTGCTTAAAACTCAAATGCATAGCATGTTCTATGAGTTCTCTGGGCCATTATATTATATAAGTTTACATACAGATTGTTGGTATTTTTTTATATACATGTATGTATATACAAATTGTTTAATAAATGATATATTTTTCCGTTCTTGTAGCCGAGTTGTTAAAGTTTTTGGTGGTTTTTCCTATGATATTCGGTTGCTGGGTAATAGGCTTGAATTCCGATGTACATTGATTTTCCAATCGATTTCTGAATCTATGACCAAAATTATGTAATGCTTGTAAGGTTTAAATTCCTACCCACATAGCTCATATTTGTTCCTTAAAACGGCTCGTCGATAGTTTCACTCCCATCCTCATATCCTTGGCATTTCCATAAAGAGAAGGGCTGCTAAATAACAACTTTGTGCTTAGATATTTTATGAGATTTATAATATTACTTGACAAGAGGTCTGTAAAAATCTTTAGAGTTTGCAACACTGACATGAAATATATATTTTTATTTTTTTTACCATTTGTTCAGAATGTGGAGCATATGGACTCCTAATGGAGGTATCTGAACAGAAGTTTTTCTATGAGAACTGCTTGTTACTCAATTGCTCAACCTTTCCTTTTCGAGGAGAGTAGGGATGGAAGGATACGGGTAGAAATAGACTAAAGGATAGCTAATCGATTTGATATGCCCCGTTTTTTAGGATCGATACGAGTAAATTCTAGACACCACAAACATCCATGCCTACTTACCAAAATCCTTAAATCGAGTGGAAGGTCAAGTTATGAAATTTTGATTGGGATTTGAATCTGAGACATCCGTAACCGAAGCCAACGACGTTGACCACTTCACCACGAATTCGACAACTAGTAAATACTCTTAAGCAAATTTTTTAGAGATATGACGGCCATTCGGAGCGAACGAGGAAAAGTAATAACACTATTCAAAGCACTTTAGATTGCCCAGTCTCTAGCTGACTTTCTAGGGTAGTTGCGTGCATAGTCTCTTCTTTATATTCTCTAGGGCATTAGCTGAAGCATCGATTTCCTTTTAGATATTCTAGCATCTAGCATCATAACCAAATACGAGGAACGTCCAAGAATATGGGCCACTCGGGTACATGATCAACATTACATACTAACAGATGATCTACAAAATAAAATATAATAAAAAAATCCTGTCTCAAGGGTGTGTGACAGTTCAAAAATCCCTGCCACAGGTCATTCCGGTCCAACAAGTAGCTGTTTATCTCTACAACTCAATACCCATCTTTCAAAATATCGAAGGTCCACAGCAGGAATATCCAACCCGCGACCCATGGGTCATATGCGGTCCAAAAAAGAAAGTAATCTGTCTAATAAAATCATTAATATATATTTATATATTTTTGACTCCATTTTTCAGTAGTTATAACCACTTTACCCCAGAATTTACAAATCGACTGTGGAAATATAAAAGGACGTAACCCACACACAGAAAATATTGTGTATAGCTCACACAAAAGTATACATTGTGATTATCAAAAAAAAAATATTTAGAAAAAACGGATACGTCCTTTTGTATTTCTACAGTTGATATATTTATTTAGATATAGTGTATTAACACGTTTTGTGTAAGTCAATATTTTTTGGTGTGGCTTACGTTCTTTTGAATTTCTAGAGTCGAGATGTAATATATATTTTTGCAATCAGACATTTAGTGTAATTCATGAGCAATTATTTATTAGAAAGTGGGAATAATTAGAAGCAAAGTTTCTGATGAGCAACTCGACAATTTACTATTAACTGCAACCACTTATATCGAAACAGACATTCACAGTCAAATATCACATTAGTTTTGTGTAGCTAGCTTTTAATTTTATAATTTAATATGTATGAAAACATATGATGATTTATTATTTATATTCATTCTCTGTATAGAATATTTAATATGAGGCCCAAAACAATTACTCTTTAATCAATGTGTCCCAAAGGAATTAAAACGTTGGACATCCATGTTCTACACAATAAATAAGAAAATAACCTTTAAGAGAATTTTCGCTTCAACTGTTTTGTATCTTCGACAGTACAAAATGTAGGTAACATATCGTACTATTGCCGGTCCTGTACCTGAATAATTAACGCTATTGAACGTTCGTTTGATTTGATTGAGGTATCCACAGGTTCAAATTTTCAATATCATAAATTGATTTTTGATTTGTAATCACAAATTCTTCTCGTAAAAACTAATTGTGTCAAAATGATCCGTTGGGAGTCTAGATGCTTAACCTTAGGAGTGGACCTGATTGGAAAATAAATGTAATTATTGTCTACGTTAGGTAATTTGATGAAAAGTCGTTAGACTTAAGATACTGGCCTTTGATAATAATTGAAATGCGTATGATATGAAATAGTAGACCGAAAAATCAAACAAGTTTGGCACTTTTTATAAGTTTGAATAATAATTTTCAAAAAAAATGAAAGTTAATTAGGCGTTATAAAATTGTGTTTCGTATAAAAAATGACAATACTTTGATATAATTTAAATTTCTTGATGAAATTTCAATCTAAAATTTGAATTGTTGAAATTTTGTATATTTCCATGTATTTCTTCATTAACAACAGAGGTTTCGCCTTTCGGTATCTTCACGCGGTTCAAGATTATTAAAGGCGAAACGGGTCGTTAGTGATGAAATCCATGGAAATGTACAAAATTTTAAGAATTAAAATTTGTTAATAACTTTAAATAGTCACAACTTGGAAATGAATACAGTCTATGTTCAGATAAAGTGAAATTGATATTAAACTTAATATTAACAGAGTTAATGTTTTAGCAATAACATACTTAATATTATACAATTTCATGTTGTTAATAAATAAATAAATTTTGACACACTCATTAAAGAAAGAAAACTGTATAAATGTAATTTTCGCTTTAGGTAGTGTTTTGACTATTAAGCTTTATTATAAATGTTAGATCATGAATGTTTATGTGACGACCAAAGCATATCTCATTTTAACCGTGTTATATTAGAGTGAGAAAATGGTGTTCTCGACTCTAACGATAAATTGGTTCTCTTTCCACGAGAAATTCTTTTCGTGTGAAAGCGAAAAATCTTTCTAATTGTGATATATACTTCCCTATTAGGCGATGATTTACACCCTCTCACTAGATTCTGGCTTATGTGTTGTGCACTTTACTTAGAGATACATTATATTACAGTACATATACGAATCCACACAAAAGACAAAGGTCACAAAGAAAAAAAAAACAAATTAATTATGATGAAAAAGCAAAAATAATATTACAGAAGAAATCGTTAGTTTATTTTTCTCCAAGAAAAATTTTCTTTGATATTTACAAAATTTCCAATTATTTTCAGTTTTCATACGTAATGGTGATGGATATAAAGAAGGAGAACGAATCATACAAATATTAATAGCAATCAATTGTTAGTTAATATATTTTTTAAAAAATCGTTATCTCAACGTTTTTTCCAAATTTACCTTTCACCCACATACACACGAGTAAAAAGAATTATTATTTAAGTTCTCAGTATTACTTGCGAAAACGGCGTGTTTTCGTTGGTTTTAATCACCTGAAGTTTTGAAGCTGTTCCAGGTTTCATTTTCATAGGTCTGAAATGATGAAACCTGTAACTGTTCTGTATCTTCAAGTGATTATCACCAACCAAAACACGGTACCTTCCCAGGTTAAGAATTATACAGATTATTGTTTTTGTTTGTATCGTCCCTCATTCCACGCTCACTAAAAGAAAAACCCTACTGTTCATTTTTCGTATGTCGTCAAAGTAATTAATAATATTATTGATTGAATTGCATTTACTTGGTAGAACTCCATTATTATAACAAATTATTTAGTTCCACAAATTTTTTATCAGGTAGTTGATAGCTATTTCGGCTCTACGCCATCGTCAGAACTATACTTAAACTTACTTTTGCTTAGCTATATATACTGTTTAGAAGAGATAGACGATATCATATCATTTCACATATTCAAACATCATAATGTTTATTTTAAAATTAAATCATTTAATATTCAAGGTAAAATAATTGTGTTTTTAGAATAATGTCATTTTTTAGAATCGTGTCATTTTTGTTATTACTTCACTTTACAGTTACAGTTTTTATGATTCTTAATATAATCCATAAATTTATAATGATTTCATTTAAAAAAATTTTAAACGGCACATTTGCGTGAAATATTTGTGACACAGAAAAGGTTATTTTGATTTTTGAGCCTCGGTCAATACACCTAGTATTTAAAACTGGGCTGTTAAAGGGTTGACAGGGTATTGTAGCTTTGAGTAATGTGTCATAATATAAGTTTTTTGATTCCCTCCTAGAAACGTGCTATTTTCTTTATGGTTACTGTAAATAAATCAATTTATTCAGATAGTATATAAGCAGGAAAAGTTCGTTAATGAGTTTGGCCCAATTTAGCAAGGAAGTGTTTTGAGCTTCTTATTAGTTGGTTATGCTTACACGCACGTTTTCCATCTCACTTACACAAACAAAGTCACTTACAAACACGTATACGTCGTGGGCAAATATTATTTTTGCAATACCCCTCCAAAGAAATGTCGTTTTTCTTTTTTTAGATAGGTTACTTGCTAATGAGAATCGCTGGAACAATCCGTCCTTCCGATTCTACATTTTACGACATGAAACATCGAAAATAAACGGGCAAGATTATAAAATAATATTCTTTTTATCAAGCACATTATATGAAAAATTATTTTTTTATAAAATATTAATTTTTGCTTCACTTATTCCATATTTTCTCATAGTCTATTCCTACCTTCAGTTGAGTGAAATCGAAACCATCAAATAAGTACTGAGAGTTGTTCACCCTGTAGCCAAGTGGTCAAGGCTGGGCTGGGAAAACATTCACACATTGTTTTCTATATAGATTTATTATTTTATACCTTCCCCCATCCATTAATGTACGATCATGAAAACAAGGCCGTACAGATAGCGAGTAGGTAGCTACCAACCGTTACTCGCCTCCCTCTTTCATCGCTTACCTTCTCCGAAGAGAGAGTAAGAAATTTTGACTAACAACCAGTACTCGGCATAACAAATTTTGTTGAGATTTTTCATTATCACATTATATAACTGACATAGGAACCGACACAGTAGTAAAGATGATCAAATTGCGTTTTATTTTTACAAATATTACTTTCTAATATTATACTTCTACCAATAATTGACAATAGATGTCAGTCAATAGTTACTGGAATATTTGAAGGTTACTATGGCCTTAAAAATAAACTAATCAAAAAAAAAAACACAGTAATACTCCGAACTTTTACACAACGTTGAAGAAAATATGTGAAAGTAGAGAATTATTCCAGAGACTATTTTTTGCGATTAACCACACGTCATATTTCATTTCGCCTTTTTATTTATTATTGAAGTTATTAATTAGCAGTCTTCATAAAAATATCCACTTTAAGGAAACGCGGTAATGTTTTTGTTCAAAGTTTTCCATACCACTTTAAAGTTGGACCAATGAACAGTGGATTTAATGATGTTATAAATTTCCAAAGTTTTATGAACTTTTAAAAGCTACATAATTTATAACCTCTCTTTTCCTCGAACTTTTTCAATTTGTAAACAAGAAAATTGATTTCAGCGTCTTTCAGAGAATTACAATAATTAACATTGACAATGGTGAAACCATCGATTTAAAACACCAGATGTTATTTTAAACGAAAACATACTTCTTTTTGTTATTTTATAAGCGATTGATATACATTACTATACGTCTCGTTTATGTTGTTATGGCTTCTACCTTTGGTAGAATACTAAAAAAATGTATATACAAAAACATTTATAATAGTGCCTATATTACACAATATTTTATCACCATTATGAATGAACCTTAATTACTTTTAATAAATTTTTTATTCCACTACTGGATGTGTTATTGTGTGGGACAGCTTTTCCGTTTTATTTCGGACTAAGATTTTAAATTTAAACGTAGAATCAATTATTATTCATTAATAGGATAAAATAACAAAGTATTTAGGTGTTGAGGTATTCGATATTTAAAACCTTTATCTAGTAGATTGGTCTCTTCGTCAGAGAATGTAACTGAGGACATATTAATGACCTCCTTAATGACTAAACAAATATTAACAAATCACCCTTACTTAATCCGTTACAAGAAGCCCATGTAATTACGCATAAAGAGTAAATTTTCAATACACTTATTTTAACGACTAATTAATGATACCAAGTAAGCTCCTTTTCTAAAAACAGAATTAGTACCATAAATGATTTAATTTTAAAATAAACATTATGATGTTTGAATATGTGAAATGATATGATATTGTCTATCTCTTCTAAACATTATATATAGCTTAACAAAAGAAAGTTTAAGTATAGTTCTGACGATGGCGTAAAGCCAAAATAGCTATCAACTATCTGATAAAATATTTGTAGAACTAAATACTTTATTATTTTATCCTATTATAATGGAGTTCTACCAAGTAAATGCCAATTCAATCAACAAAAATGAGTTTGACATATTTTATATTAGTGATTGGTTGTTATTTTATCGACTGCTACTATACACCTACAATATTAAAAACAAAACAAAACCCAACGTACTTATATTAAAATATTGCGAAACTTTTATCGACAATTTTCATTTACAAAATAGTTTGAAACAAACCCAAATGTTTTTACAGACGATGGTATGTATTTATATTAACTTTTAAAATCTAATCTATCATCTAATTTAGACGTATTGATTAAAAATGATTAAATAAGTCAAATTATGTATAAAATCAATCACAAATAATGCTTGTAACTACTTGTGTTGTTTAATGTAAAAATGATCAATTCATTTTTACAGAAACATCAATCTTCTTCGACACAATATAATAAAAAATATTATTTACACAAAAATGACGTCAATAAATGTCCTTTTGGGTTACAGTTTCTAACAGTTTTTTTAATTTAGAAGTTGACCATTTTTTTGAAAATAAAGTTTAGTTTTAAAGAATTCAGTATATACATTTGAAATTTTTTATACGACGTTTTTACAAACATATGTTTGTCATTGAATGGCATCATTTTTTAAAATGGCATAAGAAAGTTTCGTACCGCATATTTGATTGAAAAAAGCGAAATATAGATTGAAGTAATTTTGATTCCAGACTACACATATCAGACATCAATAATTATTGTCGAAAAAAATTATCAATTTAGTGAAAATAAGATATTTTGAATAAATCTCTGAATGTGAACATATGGGAATGGTTTAGAACAATTTGAGTATATCCAGGTGTTTTTTAGTTTTTGATTTACGTAATTATTTAATACATGCCATTATAAATTGTATTGGCAAAGTTCACGAATTGCACAATCAAGGCATGCTATTATTTATACAGAGCCACTGACACATTGACAGCTCGCACACACACACTCGCGCACGGAAACGCACGCGCTTTGCCACGCACACTCGCACTCGTCAAACGCTAGGGCTGTACAAATATTTTATTTTTATTGATTAAAATTAATTTAATTGACACTTTGTTAAATGGTGGATCGTATTAAATTATTTTTTCACGTAATATCAATTATTAAACATTTTACCGATCCCGTAACTGGCTGGTAAATGCTATAGTTGTTCATTCTATTCGGCTGCGGTGTCCATTTGTTCAAATCCCATTCAGACGATTTTATCAATTGCTTTATGGATTTATGAAAAATATATATTTATTATTATTGTTATTGTTGTTTACATTTGCTTCCACTCATCCGATCTTAAAAGTTTCAGTCACTGAATAATAATCAATTTTCGTAAAATAACGTCTGTCGACAAGCTTTATTGAGAGTCCATATACTACGTATTGAGTGTGGTTATTGGTGAAAAAATAATCGAGATTAACATAAAAATGAATATAACACATTGTTCGACATCCCTATTCCGGCCTCATTCCGGGATTCCCGCAAATCTATAAAATTTTGACGGCGGCATTTCACGCAGCGCCGTGGCCCGTAAAAGTCGCCCTGGAGTTCCCGCCCCATTTCTCCCCACCTCACCTCTATCGAGCCCAGGCGCGAGGAATGTAAGGGAGGAAAATTGTTTGCGTACAGACTTAGACAATTCGACATCTCAAAATTTGAGAAAGGTTTTTTGATTTGCTATTTACTTGGCAATATTACTTTACTATCAGGCGTAAAAAAATAGCACCGCATTTAAATCCATAGAGAGTGATGATAGTTCAACATAAATTTCGATATGGCAAACGAATTTAATAACCTTCTTATTGAATATTACAGTGGATCCCCGATTCAACATATTTGAGAACCCCGATCAATACGGGAAAGACAACCATAAATATGGAAGACACTAGTATTTACACTGAAATATGAAAACATATGTTATATTTAGTGCCAATTAACAGGTGGAAGTGCTTGAAATTATTTTGTTTGATATCACATTAAACTTTATAAATCAATTTACATATATACTATATTTGATTTGTCAAAAGATATATGTATTCTATAAATTTGAAAAACTTTGATACTGCCATCACGTTTCTAATATACTTGTCTTAACTAGCAAACTGCGTATCTACATTTCAGAAAAATTTTCAGGAGAGTTTTAAAACGCAATAAATTTAGTTTTAACCAATGTCATATTTGCTTTCGTTAAAACTGAATTATTGGAGTTTTTAAACTCTCCTTAACATTTTGCTGAACTGTAGTTTTTTGCTAGTTAAGACAACGATATGTATTTTTATTGGCTTACATTTTCACTCTCAGAGATGTAAACCGTATAAGTAAACTAACTAAAAAATGTCTGAAATATTTCAAATGAATTTCATATTGCAAAGTTATTGAACAATTATATTATTATAATATTTCAAAAAAAAAATATTTTCATATTTCCCGGCTTTAAACTAAAGTAAAAATACTTTTACATCGATAAAAAAAATGCAATATTAAATTAGCTAAAAATAAATATGACTCATCATACAAATTATAACACAAATAAATGCGTTTACTATAACGCTGAGGGAAAATCTTTTCAGTGTGTATATCGTTGTCTTTTGAATAATACGCAGGCGCATTTTACCCCTTCGCGCCTACGGACTGCTGGTTCCAGGATTTCATTTAGGCTTCACCAGAGGTGAAGCGGGCCTGACAACGCCCGCAGTCTTCTCCGAGAGACTTCTCAAAAACATCGCGATTAAAAATATCGCACCTTTAGTATGAATCTGCCAGAGCGAGGCCGATGAGAGACGGATCTTGCTTTCTTGTGGATTATTCTATTCAAGTTTCTCCAATGTAAAATACATTTATTATTCATATCTAGAGATATATCTAGAGATATATATAAATTCATTCATTTTGTAACTGTTATATTATTTACTTTATTATTAAACAATAATTAAGAAATAAACAAAACATATTATGTAACTTTTATATAATAAATGAAGATATAAAATGTCTTTACACAACATAAATATTGATTTCCATTTTATGGTTTTAACTGTAAATTCTTGGTGGAAAGGTATTATATTTTAAAAATAAAACACAACTTCTTTGTAATATTTTTACATTTGTAGTAACAGTTTCGTTAATTGAGATCACCATTAACAGTTTTCTACTGTACTGAAGTAGTACTAAACAAATTGTGTTTTATTTAAAATAAAAAGTAATAATTTTTTCAATGCATTGATGGAATAATGTTCAAGCATTATTGGAATGATGAGAAATTTTATCTTTATGCACCAGGTCAAGAGATCGGAAATTGCTTGCGAAAAACGGATGTTGGCCAAATGACATCGATGTATGAACATTCAGAAAAGTACGATGAGAGATTAAGACACATCTAGATACAATGGATCGAGCTATAGAACATTGATTAGAAGAATAACAAACAAACTTGTATACTGTATATAGGTTTTCTTCTTATATCTGATTTTTTAAACAGATCACGCAAATATTAAACATCGATTTACTCGTAACTGCAATTTCATTAGTATCAATATATATTAAGACAACTTTTACATTGCTATATATCGAATATGATAACTACATGCAATCAATTATTGATTGAGAAAGGTAATCTTATTGTAAAATATTTATTTCATCGAATTTATGAGTCGTTCAAAAGCTAAACACCGATATCTCCCATATGCAATATTAAAAGTAACTGACGTTTTTGTGTATTACGTTTTAATTATATGTTTTATAGATAGTTTATTTCGTCCATAGTATTGTATTTTCAATTAGGAATGACATGTACATTGTATTTATTAACCAGTCAACTACTAATTGCAATAAATTTAAACGAATTAAAAATCCATATATTGGTTTGTTACTTTTAACAAGCTACATTTCATTGTATATTTAACGACTTATAGTACATATGTGTTCGTATGTTTTTGTTGTATTTTGAAAACATGTGGACTTTTTACTTTTTGGTGTTTCATCAAATAAAATCTTAAATATGTTAGAATAGAGTTCCAACGTTTATTTCTGTAGACAATGACAAAAAAGGCTGCATTCATTGGGTCCATAACTATTTTAATTTTTAGTCAGTAAGAAAAAATAAATGGTCAGTAACTAATTCGATAAATGGTCAGAATACACGTGGTCAGTTAATAATTTATAACCGACGGTCAGTTATAAATTAAGCGGTCAGATATTCGTATAAAACGGTTGGTTTTTTAATTCAACCTTATCTGTATTTATTTACTCACCAAAAATAATTATTAACTGATCATATTGACTATATATCAAATTAATTAATGACAACTGAAACAAACCTTTGCCGACAAATACACCTTGAAAATATTTAAAGTGGGTGTCTATTAGTATTTAAAGTATTTAAAAATGTGTTATAATTCTAAAACACTATTTTACTTGATGCTGAAAAATTTTTATAAACACTCAAATAACCCATCATCTAGATCAGGGATATGAAAAATTTTCATGTTTGAAGGCCGCATTTAAGTAGCCTCAATAAAATGGTTCCAATGAAAAATTTTCAAGACGATTTTATTGTAGAGGAGGTAGGTCGCATTGGAGAGTTGGATTGGAAGTAAATCATGAGAAATGCAGTAACCATTATAATGTATGATTTTATTTGCGGCTGTAGTGTGGCGAGGATTATTTCATTGAATCATCCTTCTGCTTATAGAAATTTTGACATTATTCTTTTTTTTCAATTGTGTTTCAATATCAAATTGCAGCCGGACTTAAAAATGTAAAGTTCTTAAGACATTTGAAAGTTATTCTACACATAAAACATGAGCGTGAAAGCCGATATTGTAGTCCTAATACTATGAAATACTCATAATAAAATTAGGGCATTTAATCTGATAGGATTTTACGTTGAAATCGGTTCAATTTTCTGGTATTTTATTACATTTAATATATAAAAAAAACATAAAATAAAAACACATTTGACGAAATTTTGGAATGACTAAAAAGTTAGTATTTATGAAACTAGAAGGTCACATGTGGTTTTAAGGTTCCCCACCCCTGATTTATAATCGATTCAACAAATTTGTACAACGAATGCTTGAATATTTTTGGGTAGTACTTTTAGGTTTAGTTTTATGGTATATTTGAAGGTAGTACTTATGAAACTAAAAGGGCACATGCCGTTTTAACTTTCCCCACCCCTGATTTACAATAGATTCAACAAATGTTTACAACGAAATAGTTTGAAAATTTTTTTATTGTTTACAGAAACATATATTTATTAATAAATACATATTTTACCGCAATTAATCTAAATATTTGAAAACATTGGTCACACTTTGGTTGTCAAGATAAGTTATCTTAACTTCTGGCAGACTTTTCTCTTGAGTATACCTAGAAGTTACGTGACTTTTGATTACTTACCCTGTTGTGGGATTTATTCTGAAAACTTTACCATGCCCCTATCACAATTATAATTTTAAACAATATAACATCTACACAGGCGTTTGTGAATTTTTTAAAAGATTCATTACCTAATACTCGGGGATTGTCCTGTTTCTAACATGTTTTAAATGTTCTGAAACCCTCGTATTCAAGCCATATTAAAAATATTTAATCACTTACACCAGCATGTAAAAATAAAAAAATAAAATATTATATGTTCGCTTTCTTACAGTACAGAAAAAGTACAGAAAAACCTCAATATAACGGGGTTACGCACGCGAGGGGTTTTCCGTTAAATTTAAAAGTCTTTTTTTATCGAGAAAATAGATGACATCATATATTGATATAAAATATCACGAACGTTTCCATAAATGTGATACAAAATATAAAATGTACTGACCTGAGCGTGGCTGAGCGGACGTAAAATCATCGGCCGAAACGCGTTGAAAATACTGAAGTAATGCAATAATGCTTATTATACACAGATAATTGTTTTAGAGTGAGAGATAAATCTTGAGTTAAGCCGGTTGCCTTAAAACAACAAGGTTATATAATATTCTAGCGAGGTAATCTTGACAAAACCTTTTCTTTCAAACCTTGAGTCATTCAGTTCTTTTAAACCTCTAACCACCGTCGATTTTTGGATGTATTATGGCTAAAAATTCTTTCTTTTATTGCATTTATTTTTCCATCACCCTTTTTTTCATTACTAATAATAATTTTGAGGTGTTTTTCACATTTAACTTTAATATAGATAATCAAAATTTAAATTTAAAATATTGGAAGTATATGGCATAAAGATACTTGATTTGAGTAACTTTTTAAAAAAATAAACTTTCTCTGATTTCACTATAAAAGTCAGTATGGTTTGGCAAGTTTTCCTTCACGTCACGGCAAAATTGGGAACTGAAAATAAATCATAATCACGCGTTGAATTTTAGTTTCCGTTGTGAAATGTCAAGAAGTCCCAAATATTCCATTGAATTTAAACTGATAACTAAAGCACCAAATTTTTTATCCTACCTGTAGCCGAGGGTTCTATGATTTGCCATGCGGAGTCACCGATTTGAATCCCGACACGATACTTATTTACACTGATTTTTCAATCAGTTTACGGATTGTACTCCAAAGACATTGATTACTACGCTATTTAAAATCCTTCCCGCTTACCTCTAACCTATACTATATCGCAAAACACTGACTACCATTTCTAGGTCAACGGTGCTATTTTCAACGCGTAACATTATTATTAATGACTAAACTGTATTTTGTGGGTGTTACATGACGTACATTTCAAGGTGATATTTTCAACTTTCAACATTAACTGCCACCAAAATAACGCGAACATCTAAATGATCCAATGTTAGTGGCCTCCATCCCGGGTGAAGTCGAGTAATAAATACTTCTTTGTTCATAAAAACGAGCGGGTTGCATCCGTATATCTTTGACCTATGAAATAATGATTGAAATATGTATTTATATTAGGAGTGGATATGGAAAAATACTAATTGAATATTCAAAACGTTTAAAAGATGCCAATAAATTAAATGTTAACTTATATAACGAGGATTTTATTCTTCATATTTGCACCTACGCTTCGTAATCTATCGGTGTCATCTATCTTTACGAGTGAGTACAGTGTTTTTTAGAAGGATTCAATAAATATGTTGCGATCTAATGGGTGTAAATACTGTACGTCCCATACTCGGTACGGAGGGTATGATTTTTCATTTCTTTTAAGTCTCGAGGCAATTTTATGAAACGAGCTGAGTTGTTCAAACATTGTGGTACAATCGAGTTTTTGATTGGATTTATTGAAGTCTAAAATAACACAATTCTCCCTTTTTACTTTTCCACGCGCACCATCACAAATGAGCTTGGGAAAATGTTTACTTTTACTTTACTAAAAGTTAAATTATCGGCAATATTATTCTGTGGGAAACTAAGTTAGTATCAAATATTGTTAATTCATATCGATTGAAGTGCGTAGTTATAATTACTAGACCAGTGTTTTAGCGGTAGCTTAAACAACCCTTAATGGGGTTTTTAGTAAGTGAAGCGTTTTTTTTTTAAATTAAGAATTTTGACGGCGTTGCTGATATCAGTCATCTGTCAATCCTAACGAGACGGATTCGTTCATTTTGTACGTCAGTGTATAATAGTTCTTTAGATTTAAAATCACTAACAATAGTGTAATCAGTTACAAATTTGTTTTCCGATTTGTTTAATGTTACTGTGGCAAAGAAGGCGATGGCTTCTCAAATGTGAAGAAACACTGAGTTAGACGTCAGAGCTTGTTTTTGAAAATTGCAGAAACATAATCTCTGTTTACTACTGCCGTCCAATAAAATTTTATAAATGTACTTGTGATTGTGTACACCTGACCTGCAGATATGTTATACTGAACCATGTCATAATACAGCAAACTATCCAACTAGTGAACCGTGTGAGCAGACAGTAATACTGAACCTTTTTAGGTATATATGATCTAGAGCTTTTGCGCTGGCCGAACGGAAGTTGATTAAATTTACTCTCCGAACGTTGTCTCTGGAACAGAATGTGAACAATTCGACGAGATGTGGAGCAGAAATGTTTGCGGAACATACCGTTTCTGCTCCGGTGAGTAATCATATAAATCATAAGATTTTTTGCATTTATTGACTCACCAAATACGGTATGGTGCACTTTCTGTGAGGAATAGAACATATCTATAGAATTCGCCGTCATTGTTGATTGATTTCAACAAAAGATATTTATTTAGTAAAATAAAACAAAATAAAATAGTCTTCATGATTTCATCTTTTTGTTTAGAAAGCAGCAAAGCAATATTTCTTTTAACCATGTATGCTGCTTATATAAAAAATGTCAACAGAACCTGCTCTACGAGAAATGGTTTTGATTCAGTAGCTCAACCTGTATTTTTTGGAATAGAAGAATAAGACTCGAATAGCACTGGTGGAAGAGAATGTACACAACAGATAAATATTTTTAAAATGCGTACTATGAAAGATTCAAACCTTTGTACACATCAGCCAAAAAAGATGACTTGGACTTCTCGGCTGATGATAATAGATGAAATCACTCAATTGTATTATTTAAGGCTTGCCTTTAATTATATTGCGCACGTATTTACTTTGCATTGCTACATTATAGTAATATAAAAAACAGTATTCTTTTTAGTTACATGTCAAATATTGATGGTTGCTGTTTCGCCATAGCGCCATCGTTAAAATACTTCAACTTTTTTGTAATTAGCATATTATATAACTCACCTAAGGTATACAGACAAAATACGAAAAAAAAGATATTGTTACTAAACCCATTCCAATTTGAATTAAAAACATTATGATACAATGTAAAATAGTGTCTGATATTGACTATATACGGATAGTTATATTTTAGTATACCCGTTACTAATAGGCTTCCCATAAAACATTTGAACAGAATTTTTTCAATTTCTCATTTCATGAAAAGTAAGTGACCGAATTATTGGGCTAGGATCAGGGTTTTCAGACGTTTCTATTTGGGCGGCACAGTCGGCAAACGAGTTTCGCATTGCCTCTAAAAATCTCACCATAACAAAATTTGTATATTTACATGCAAAAATGTACGTATATAGTTAAAGAGGCTCGCTTATTTTTAGATGGCAGACATATTTTGGTACAAACTAAAAGCTCGGAAAAATACTTTTATTAAAACTGATTATGTTTGTATATTTCTTGCATTTAAATTGAAATTTAATTACTGTAATTGTATCTAATCAATATATTTTAATACTTCTTCTTTTTGATCATTCGAAATAGTTATTTTGGAAATTTAGGAACTCTGGCTAGGATACTTGTTGTTAGATAATCGCTCTTTGTACGCCCTGTTTTTAAAGAACGTAGTGGGGAGGGTGAGAGGAAGGAAGTGTGAAGGAATGATAAAATACATACTTGTTGTTTACAAGCCATTGGATGTAAATTGAAAAATTGTCGTAAGTAATACCTAAATGCTGTTGGGCTTTTGTCCTACTCGGTTTCGCGGCCAAGGGATCAAGATAATTCAGTAAAAATGTAAAGCATAGTTTTGCCGGAGTCGTGATTTTAGGATTGCTACTCCTATTTTGTGTGTGTGTGTTTTTTTTCAATAACTGTGTAAAAACGTCATTATTATAGCTTCTATATTGTTAGAATAAACTTCTGTTAAAATTAAACACATTTAAAACAGCGTTGGTGTTGTCGTTTAAATACATTAGAATTGTTTTATTTTACGTATTTACATTCTTAATAAAGTCTTAAGAGTTTAATCAAGCAATCGTCAATAAAACATGAGAAAATAATTAATACAATTTCAACAAATGTAAACTTAGCAGAAAATTCTGGTTACTTAGCTTCAAGACAAGTCGTTCGTTGCGATATAATATAAACCAATGGCCGTTTCTGTAATGGTTCTTCACAGGGTATTTATAAAATGAATTTAAACATATTTAGTATTGTATTTTGAACCCTTCCGTATTCATGGTGAAACAATGAGTTAAATTATCTCTGAAATATGTCATACAAAAAATTGAAAATGTTGCTATTTGTAAATAGAATAGTTTTACATATAATTAAACATGAAAATACATTATAGTTTTGTACGTCTTTGTATATTTAATTATAATTCGAAAATTTCGACAATTTTACCATCGAAAAATACAAAATTATTGAATAGTATAGGATTAAGTATAGTAAAGTGACAATCCGAGATGCATGAACTTGCAACCGGCACCGAGACACATCTCGAGCTTGTTCTGCTATGAAGAATTTTGATTCTTTGGTCTTTCGATAATTTCGTATAGTTTGATATGTATTTCAGGTTTTACACACGAAATATGGCGTAAAATAATTATTTAATACTACATAAAACCATATTTCACTATTTGAAATTGTTATTTTACTTTATAAATGCGTTTATATTACAAAACCCGAAATGTGACTGCATGATATCCTAAGGGATTTTTTAGCATGAAAGGTTAAATAATCTGCATATTGTTAGATTTTTAAAATTCTTTTGACACTGCAGCAATTGAATGTGTCTTATAATAAAAGTGTTCGGGTTACGTATATTCTGTCATGTATAAAAGCACAGTTAAGGTATCTGACATATTATCTACTTTGAATTTTTCTAAATAAATTTGTTAGAAATTCAAAACCGTATCTCTTACGAATGGAACAACAAAAGTAATTTATTGAGGGCATCAAGACCATTACACAAAATAAAGCATGAGCATAACTGTTAATGTTTAAGACTTCAGATAGTTAAATAATTCCTTTTTTTGTAAACAAGTATTCCAAATTTTAAAATAGTCGAGAGGGTGAAGCTTTGAACTATTTTTTTCGTATTTTTGAAATTATGTTTTGGTGTGAAAATGAATTTACAAAACATACTCATCAATAGTTGAAAATATAATTAATGATATTTGTAGATAAATAACAATGCTTTATTTGAAGAAAAATACACTCATGTCTACAATACAAAACATTTGAAATTTGGTTTATTCAAGTAATAAAAAACATAGCTTACGATTGCTAAACGAATATCTTACAACTTGGTGACAGATGCTGAAAATATGACAAGTGAAATAGAAAAAAAACATGACCACTTCACGTTTGCTTGGGGTGGCAATACTGGCTATATGAAATTATAAATAAACTATAAGGGGTTGAAGTTGGTAGTATGAAGCTATTTGATCAAATCGACGTTTATATTTAAAGATATAATTTATTACTGTCTACTTTTTTCATATCATACGGTATGTAAGGAAAGAAGGTATTATTTTTTCTCAGGTGCCTAAATCTATACTGTTTTGTGAGCAGCGTGTAGTACATAGGGCTTAAAGGGGAAGTCCCAAATATCAACGGTCTACAAATTTATGTGCAAGTAAGTGCTTTTCATCGCCTTTTAGCATACAACAAGATAGGAATCGAATTCCAAACAGTCAAGTTGCGGTGGAAATCGATCGGTTGCGGGAAACTATTTTGTAGGCATCTTGTAAGTAATGCTAGAATTCTCTCAAGTGGGTGGTGGGGGCACCGTAGTGCCACTTTGTGACTTCGGTTTAGTTGCTAACTTCAGAACTTGTTCGTAGGCGCAAGTAACTATGTAAGTTAATACTTAGATGCAGGTGCGCATTCACGATGTACTCGTTGAATGTTAAGTGTTTCAACAAGCAGCGGCGCAGGCGAACTTTTTTTTAAAAGCTATGGCTTTATGTATTTTTCAATGTATGTCCTCTTCTTATGCCAATGGGTATTTTACAAGAGCTGGAAGTAACCTAACAAACAGAATTTTTTGTTTATGTGCTATCACAGAGGGCTGAACACATCACCTACATGTGAATTTAATATATTCAAAGCATGTAATATACATCCAGATTTCTTGATTCAAAAAATATTAGTTTTGATCTTTTTCTTATTGGTTTTTTGAACAGTCATATCCCATCGTTGTGTTGAGAAAACTAAATACAAGCGAGGTTTTTAAACAGATTGTGGTACATTATAACTATTTGTAATTCAGATAATTAACCTCTCTTTTCAGTGAGGGTGTCACTTATGAAATGAGTAATAGTTAGGTAATCGCTTTCCCTAATCCTCATTTTCATCTAGCTTATTGGAAGGACGATATGAAAACAAACAATTCAAAAAATGAAAACGTGTCTGCTTCGGGTATTCGAACCCGATGTTGCCCAACTGAACAATAAAAGAGCCTTAAAGCGCTTATGAAAAACATCCCTTACTTTTTATTTGTTTGAACAATAAAAACTTGAAAATGAACACAACCTTTTTAATTAAAAAAATGATAACTTATTCATACATTGCTGGTTTATATTTTATCATAATTATAATATACTGACGTATTTAAGTATAATAATAAAGATGAAGTTGCTATCTCTCGTAAAGTTAAAATTATGTTGGAGGTCATATTCATTTTGATATTACTCGTCTTTGTTCGGTTAATCTAATAAGTGTTTTATACCTGGAGTTAAAAAGATAAAAAATCTTAACTTCACGAAACATTACTTATCAAAGTTAAATTGCCTTTATAGTGAAACAAGTGTTGTTACGAGCTCGAGGGTAAGAAGTTTTGTTCCTTTACAAGTGCCTAAATATATTGTACTGAAGTAGTTTTATAGAAATACCGGTTCTTGTTAAAAGTATTTTGACGAAAGAATAATAAATAACAAATAAAAGGCACTCTATTGGTTTTACTACGCCATCTTTACCGGGCCTGTAGCTAAGTGATCAATATCGATCTCTGCGTGTGTGGTTACTACTGCCTCAAATCCCAGCACGAACATTTTCAAATATTGTTTTTTTAATCGATTCGTGATTGAAGGTATGAATGACTGTGATGTTTAAAATCCGCGTTTTTTTTTAATCTCTGAAAAAAAATAAAGTGATTACGGTAGATTAACTTCTGTTAATATACTGCGATTGAGAGTTTATATCCTCCTCATTGGTAGTGGTTATGGTTTAAAATAAATATTTTTTATTCTTTCGGTACTTAATACTTATTATTATTTTTAATTAATTATTAAAGGCTTACAATTAAATGCCCTTTTGTTAAGATCATATTCACTTACATAAAAATAGTTTTCACTAATAAAACGAAACAAAACCAAAGTGCAAACTGTCGAAATAAAAGTTGAAGAGTAAGTACCAAGTGAATACTATCTAATATAAAGTACAATTATTTATAACCCATTTTGAAACATAAGAACTTAATATTTAAAACAAATGTTTGAAGCATCAGTCTTAAAGATGCGATATTTACGTATTTTAATTGTTTCCTTTGAAGTTATTCATGTTACTTTGCCGAAGAATTATATTGTGTTTGATTTTTACTGTATACATTGATCGATTCTATGAATTTTTTTTTATGTTATGGCCGCTGTTAAAGTACCTTCCTATAAAAACTAAATGTGTCTATATATCATAAAAGTAAGACTATTTATTTTCCTACCTCAACATTTTTCAATCTTCGAAAGGTTTTATGTTATTATAAAAAATAAAGTATTATACATGAAGTAGTGTAAAAAAAGTATTCCTTGAAAAGGTAAAAAAATATCCTCTGGCAAACCCCTTATCTAAATATTTCCCATGCCAAACTTTTGAAAAGGTGTTTCATTTTAAGGTGCTTTTTGAGTTTTGTAACAAATGATTAATGGTATGTTTTGGGTGTTTCATTATTCTTATCGGTTGTTAACAAAATAAAAATTCTCTAATGGTTTCAGAAACAGCAGTACAAGGTTGAGAATTATTAAAAATATTAAAAATATGGAAAAAATCTCATCGGGATTTTTTCCCATTTTTATTTTAAAATTCATAAATACATAAAAAATTGGTTTGAACACTGGTTAAAGAATGAGTATCATTCCATTCTTTAAATAATAATTTTTATGATACCCTGAAAATAAATAGATTTAAATGATATCAAATAATGCACTAAAAAAACGTTATTTTAAAAATACTAATTGTATAACATTGTACATATCGACGGTGTTTTGAAGAATTGATGTAACCCTCAAAATAGATATTGTTCAGGAGAGAGTAAAAAGTGTTTTAACGAAAACATTATATGGTAAGTTACGTTATGAATCTTTGAAATGCATTCCTATAATTTCTCATGTTTGCAGATACGGGATTATACGTAAGGAGTGTCGATATACCAGTGGCTTACATCAAGTGGCGGGTCAGAATTTTTAAATCTAAAACCACTGTCAAATGATGTTTCCCTTCAAAAACGTGGTCAATTCATTTTTCTAATTTACATCATTTGGCCGAGGCCTGGTCTGTCGTCTTTAAAATGAGATTCAATCATTAAATCACTTTCGTATTTTTTGAGGGTTACATCAATTGGCCAAAACACAGTCGATATAATTTATTCTCATTAAAGAAATAATATTATATAAAACGTCTAAAATATTACGTCGTGTTTTTATCGTCGCCCAAAAAGCAAAATGACACTTGTGACATGTTGGTGGTATGTAGTAATGAATGCAGTTTTGTTCGTATTTTAACCCTTACATGGTAAGAAAAAAGATATTCGCAAAACAAAATGAAAAAAAATAGCTTGTGTATTTGGAAACTAATCTTCAATTTCTGTATAGCAAAATGTATATCTTTTAACTTAACTATTATGGGTCCATAACATAAAGCATTTTTAATTTGATTTTAAGTAATAAATATTGATAGGAGAAAGAAGAAATATAAAATTGTGTTATGTTTTGACATTAATGTGTTACTAAGAAATAACCTTCACGTCATTTGTTTTCCATTCTTAAAACAGTTAAAATACGTTTTTTTCAAAACTCAATTTTTGTTCAAATGCCAATTTACGTTTGGGATGAAGATATTTTGTACAACTTTATTTTTTTTTATTGAAATCTCTTATCTTTTTTTGAATATCCTATCTGTTTCCAACCAAGTGATAAAAACGTTGTTAGATAATTACTAGAGCTCTCAGATGGTAATAATTTTTTCTTGAAAATTTTCAAGGAGCAAATGTAAAATTAATATTTTACTAATAAACCACTATATGATTAGTGGCTATCAACCAGCGTTTCGTAACAGCTCTAGGCATCATTCTTAACTTGGTTGTAATAATTGCTAATTTATATTTGAAATGTTCTGTGATTTTCAAATATTGCTACTATTTTATGCACAACACGAAATTTGTTTTGTACTACTCTAAATGTTTATAATTATTAGAACTGATTTAGCTTATCTCGAGAATTACCAGTTGAATATAATGCCTCTCTACCAATGATAAACGATTGCTAAATTCAATATTATGAACTGACAGTGAAATGAAGGCTCAGTGAAAAATTTGTGGCAATTTAAAGAGTTGGTTACAATTTTGTTTAATAACTACGCAAAATATGAATGTTTTCAACGGCGTAATAAACGACAATTTATTAAAAAGATACACACCGAGATAAAATTGTCTGTAAGATGAATAAATATCATTTTACATGTGTCGTGAAGTGTATCCTTCGTCGAAAGCAATTTAAAATAGTAGTAGTTAGCATCCATGTACCTGTCTATAACCTTTCAAAATTTTTTACGATACTCTTTGCCTTTTCGCTCCAACAATCACTCTTTGTACTGGTGTATTGTCACATCTGAAAATGGTGAAATCAGATGCATTTTCCTATTGTGAATAGGTCAATTTGTCACGTGGCTGTAGCGCCAACATTGTGAGTATGTGGCGTCAATTTTACAGCTCACTCTCCGGGTTCAGGGATACAGGTCGATTGAGTGTGCGATAAAGGGAAAGGTGGTTCTCATTTTGTTGTGTTCCACCCCTCACTTTGACAGTATCAATTACTTTCGGCGCGGTTTCTTCACCCGACGTTCGCAGTTCATCGCATCCTGCGCAAACAACAATGTGCCCAAATACAGCTTTATATATCTATTCGCTTTCCCACACGGAGCGCCTTCATTCAATATTGGCAATTGGCTGCTGTTTACTGCCATGGTGAATTTAAATTAGTTGGCAATAACAGGGAGAGTAATAGCATCAGTGGCGGAAAGTATTGATAATATATATACATCAATCAAAAAGTATTAACTAAAAACTGTAAAAGGATGTTGCTGCTACAAACGGGCATCACGGCCTGTTTTGCTCAATCACGTTCAAAATTAGACTACTTCAACATTATTATTATCAATATTAATAAAATGAAATATATTTTAAATCAAGTCTATGTATGACTATCAGTCGTACCTGCCGGCCCCGTTGCAAATGTAAACAACATTTCATCTATGGCAAATTACACGGCGTTCTATAGAGAGCGAGCGGATCTTGACTCAAAAGCGCGACCATTATCCGCATTCTCTTTTATCTACTGAAAATTATGATGAAAACAGTAACAATTAAAAAAAACAAATGAACAAAGATGTGTTTTATTTGATCAGAAACCGATCAGCGAGTAAAAACTTTAAATACAGAGAATTTATATTGTTTTCTCACTGTTTGATTACTGACTGCATTATTTTTGTAGAATCTTTGGTAAAAAAATAATAAAAATAATTCATACAAAAAACTATGATTTACATCAGAGGTTTTCAAACTACGGCCCGCTAGCGCCACCAATTTGGCCCGCGGTAGCTGGCCGGACATGTCCGGTATCCGGTCCACCATAGTATTTTCACACAATTAAGTAGTGAGGTTGGCGGAATAAAACGCCACGAGCAAATTTATGCAACTGATCAACCAAATTGTTTTTTAAAAGGACGTAATATGAGTGTATAAATCAGACAGAAGCTGGTTTTCTCCTTGTCGGCTATCGACTATTTCCGCCGCAATGAAATGTCCCTGGCACTTACTTACCCGTAAGTACCAACCGAGCGCATAATTAAAAACTACAGTATGTCAGTATGATGAGCTAGCTAGGCCTTGGCCCTTGAGACTTAGTGGAGGCGTCAGTGTGGCCCTTAGGCTAAAATGTTTGGAGACCCTGGATTTACATCAACACAACAAATAAACAGTTTATATTTTTGAATGCTTTGTGATGTATAACAACGGAAATTCATTTTCACGTCGCTGAAAGAGCTACAGCAATTCAAATGCAAAACAACAAAAGATCCATTCGTTCTTGATAACATAAACCACCAGGCTATTATTTAATATTTAAAGTACAAAAAGAGACTCACTGTAACTGAAACGTCATCTCATGTATAGCTACAATTTTTCAGAAGGGTTTTCAGCTTGAAGTGTGTACATTGCTTTACACAATGTCAGACAGAGTCAATTTTAAAGCAACGAGTGCATTCTTTGTATATGCGGCTGAGGATATGGAAAATAGGAATATTCCATGCACAAACTATTTTAACCATGCCCTCTACTGATAAAATATCATCGCTGTAGTCGATTCCTCGAATATCTGTCATAATGCTATATATGTTTGTGGTTTATTAAAAATTATATCAATATTAAAAGAAAAATCTTTACGTTCACGTTTTTTTGTTAATAATAGAACAGCATTCCTTTTGAAGGATTTTGATAGTATATTATTCGAAATTGATCAGGAGAGAGTAAAGACTGTTTTTATCGAAAACATTATATGGTGAGTTTTGTTATGAATCTTTGAAATGCACTGGTACTGTAGCCACCCTTAAGCTTTTTTCCTAATCGTTACGAAGTCAATGGTTTAAATCCCAGTATAGACACTTTGTTACGTTGACTTTGCAATTAGTTTATGCATTTGCATTACACAGATGTCTGTGATTTAATTCTTTAACATCCATATTCTCTCCGATCCTGTAAAAAAAGTCAAAGGAGAAATAGAGATAAGCTTAGTATATTACTTTTTACAATCAATTCTTATTCTGTCTGAAAAAAGAAGCTGGGTTACTAAGTTACTCTAAAACAGTATTTGTTAAGATGCTCCATTAGAAGCTCATATGCTCCACATAGTTAGCGGATATATTGCATTCATTTCAGTATCAAAACTGAATTCATTTCTGTTTGCATACATTTTGTTTTATTAAAGAAGGACGGTAGTAAAATAAATATCTTGCTGATTACATTTACCAGACTTAGAAATTCGCCGACCGACCGTTGCATGTGTCTTACTCTCAAAGGTAACAATACTGCAAAACTAATCGTCCGCTAGTGGTGATTCAGTTACTTAGAAAACCCTAATAGGTTTGGCTGCCGGTTGTTCAGTAGACTTGGTGACAGGAATATAATACATTGGATCTAATTCTGGATCCGTTGGATGAACTGCCCGGCTTTAATCTCCCCGTCAAATGCTGCACGCTTTGTGTCTAGAAGAGTTCTGCATATGCCGAAATTTTATAAAATTACTCGGTCCAAGCCCGACATCTTCAGGCCCAGCCCAGCCCCCTGAGTCTCAATATTACATTTGTAACCCGAGCCCGACGCTAAGCCTAGATTTATTTTCTTCAGCCCGAAAAAAGCTCGATTTTCTAAAGTTTTTTTTAATCTAAAGCCAATATTTTACCTCGTAAATAATATTTGTCGTATTTGTATCTTCTATATAAACGTTAGACACTGTTTACTGTCTGTCAGTTCGAGTCCATTCGTGTGCTCGAATGCCTGAAGATGCCGAAAGGCGAAACCCGGGTCGTTAGTGACAAAATACATGGAAGTGTACAAAATCTCAATAATCCAAATTAGGAAAAGAGTTATTAATAAATTTTATAATTTTATGTTTTCAATTCGTATAAAATCATTTAAGACCGTATTAGCATTACAATATTTTTGTTAAATTTGAAATCTATTAGTAAAAATTAAATGTTGTATAGAAATGTACGTACTGTATTTCCCACCGCACATGTCATGTAATATTTATAGCATGACCTATCTGGCGTGTCCGAGTAAAGTGACAGCCCAAATTTGCTTTCGACACCTCGATTTATCGCTTCTCTGCGTTCATATTTTAACTTTTCGTATTGTCAACATTATATATTACACATACTTATGCGGCTACGCACTTGTTTGTGTGCGTATTGGCGGTGTAATGAAGACTGGTCGCAGTCGTTTTGCTTGCAAAGTCGTAGATTTAATATTTTTCAGCTTTTTCATTTTCTTCGGTCTTCCGTCTTTAACTGTTGAGATTTATCTACGTTTAGCCATAGTGAGCGTTTTAACAGATCAATTGACTAAAAACGACTCGCAATGTAAGGGTTAAATTGACAGATAGATGCAGCCTTAAGTAAAGATAAATCAAAAAACGTTTCGTTTTAACAATTTCTGGACAACATACATTTCTTCACACAACGAGTTTCATGTCATTCTAATTGTATGTCAAAATGCTTTAAACAAGCTTTTGAATTTGGAAGATTGAAAACTGGTTTTCAAAAGTTTCAGGCAGAGAGTGCAGTTGAGCCAGTGGAGTAAGTTGCTATCTAATTGTTGTGTAGAGTTGCTACTCGTTGTGTTTCTTGGTCACGGATAACCGAAACTTTAAGTTTACTATCAGTTGAGTCCAAATATCTCACTGCATTTACAGGAATGGTATAGTTGCTATACCCTATTCAATAGTTGTAGATAGTTGGCGGGCTAGGGCCATCGTTATCTCATTTATGACTAGAGTTTTCAAAGAAGTTTAGTTATACGAAACAAGATTTTGAAGTCAATTGAGAATTATATAATCTAAAAGCCAAACAATAGAAATAACCTCAAAGGGGAGTAAATATTAGGGCATCCGATCACGGATCTGTTTTGTGATCCCGGGATTTTGGGATTTACAATTTTTCAATACCGGGATTGTTCATGAAGTTTAATTTCATGTTTTAAGTTGTATATTCAAAATTAAATTTGTGTCTATTATTGCTACAATTTGAATGAATATATATTATGATTTTATATTTTGTTTCGGTGATGGGAATATTTTTATTTTATTTTTTAAAAATCAGACTCCACTTTTTTATTTACTGTGCTAGATGATAATTGAAATTGATTTTTTATAAAATAATGCAAAAAAATATATAATTTAAGATATCGACTGAGAGTGCTTGATGGAATTGCAATATCAAAATTGAATTGTTGAGATTTTGTACATTTCCATATATTTCGTCACTGACGAATGCCTGAAGATGCCGAAAGGCGAAATACGGGTCGCTAGTGACGAAATACATGAAAATGTACAAAATCTCAACAATTCAAATTCAAAAAAAAATATATTGTTATTAAAATTATCTGTTCCTGTCTATGGCAGTTACGAAATATGAGAGACCACATTACATTTATCATCGTTTCCATTACAAAATTATATATCTGTAAAATCAAAGTTTTCGCGATACCATAAAAACAGTTTAAAAAACATCTTTATCTTATTAAAACCATAATAAAAAACACGTGATCAAAATTAAATATATATAACTATAGTGATAGAGGGTTTTGTTTCAATTCGATTCAGTAACTTTTTTAAACTGTTTTTATACTCAAATTTTTAAAAAAAAAAGATATACAATTTTGCAATGGAAAAAACGAGATGTATTAATAATTATGTGTTAAAAAAAGTGTCATATAGAACAGTCATAACAACCCCTTCTGCTTTAATACGAAGCGTCTTATTCAAATATTTTAATAAACTGAATTCTGAACTAAAAATTTACAGAATCATTATCATCATTTGAACACAATAGAATTAACTTTTGTAATAGTAATTGTAAAATTGGCAATAGTGAGTGTGTGAATAGAAAAAATGAAATTTAGTGCTAGTGCAGGGGTGAAGAACCTTCTGTATTTTGACTGAAATAAAAAAATACATAAATAAATATATTTCATTGTTTTCCTTCATTTAAAAAATAATGTAGATACATTTTTATGTATGTTTCATAAATGCGGCCTTATTTGATTTTAAGATAAATGAATGCGGCCTTCCGACAGGACAAGGTTCGTCACCTCTGTCCTAGTGCCCATAAATAAAAAATAATCGTGTTCTCCTTCAGGCTATATCATGTATCGCCATTTAATTGGAATGTATAAATATTCAAACGTACCAAATAACACAGACATATTGCCAAAACGGAGTTTTACGGAATATTTGTTTTGGAAATACATCACTTTTTCACAGTTATTTTGCTATTTATTTTTTATCATTTATAAAATGATTGATTTATTACGATAAAATGAAACTTTTAAATATATTTTTGTGATTTGCTTCTAGATGAAACATATGCTTGGTAATAAAAAGAAAGTTAGTAACTCATTTTTTATGAAAATTAATACTTTTGTAAATTTATAAAGTTGAGAAAATATTTTTTCCTAATTAAATGGAAAAGCGAAAATATTTGATATGAAAAATAATCACCAAAAGCTATATATAATAATGTCAGCCTTTGATATAAAATTTTATTTGACTATTTAAATTATCCGGTCCAGTAGCCGACTGTACAACGGTTCTTGAGCATGCATCCTTTTTTGGTTTTTTTGTCCACGGGTTATAAATTCACTTTTTGATCGATTCACGGATTTGTGTTCAAAGAATTTCTGTAAAGTTAACATTCCCCTCCTATCTAATCGATCCTAAAAATTAGGCGCAGCATGAGCGATTAGCAAACTACACCTAAATTCAAATTCTTATCCTTCAATAATTACCCTCTCCGAAAAAGATAGGTTGAGCGACTGAATAACAAACAACCAACAACGAGCCCATATGCTCTACATTAGGGGTCGACATGTTTATAAAAAAAAGTGTCGTTGTGACTTTCTTTATTTATCATAAGGATATTATATCCATTAACTATAAATACGTTTTTAGAGGATTAATATCAGCCATCAAATGTAGAAAATCTGCATTTTTGATTACACGTTGAATAATGACAGATACGAATTAATCCAATAATATAGGGTAGCACAGGTGTTGGTAGAAAGAGATTATCTTGGATATCCAACTTCTTTAAGTGGCGTAACGTCCAAAACGTAGGTGGCAGAGGCCATTTATCGAAATCTGACGCCGAAATGGTACGCTAAAATCCGGTGACTGGCTCCGTCCCATAAATTCATTAGTTGATTATTAGGAAAGCTGACTGTAATAAATGGTGTGACTTGTACTGATTGATTGAATAAAATAAATTTACAGAGTCGTGTCATGGATAGCTGTAATGTTGTCACCCATTTATACCTGATCGTGGTGTGAAAACAAGAGTGATTACGCACCATGTAGTTAATTATTTTTTATAGTAAAGTAAAGGTGGCCAACTCAGTAGATGGCAATTGTTTTTTCCTAACTCATAATGTTACCCTTACGCTTTACAATGTGATAGATTTAAAGAATGCGAGCATCAAATTAGTTCTTAGCACCTATTATAAAAATACATTTATAGTATTCCATATGCTCTACAATCGTAACGGCTATGGTTAAAAAAAGCAATTGAACTATTAGTATATTTATCACTGCATTATCAGTAAACTGAATTATGTAAATTATTCGTAGAAATCCATTAAAATATGGTAGAATATTTCGAGGGTATACTTGACAGAAAGCATTAAGCCATAAGCACATGTTTCTAGATAATCGAATTTAAAGTATTATTAGTTTCCAAAATACTTTCTGTCTCTCAAGTACAACTGGTTGTTATTAAAAAATATTTTTGAACATTATAAAGAATAATCTTTTTGGCATAAAGAATTGTTGTCAATGAGTTATAGTTTTCTCATGATTTTTGTTATAATAAAAAATAACCAATAACCAAATACTGTTTTTTTTTTCAAAGTATGATTTCATGCATTCTAGCAGTACGTTGAGTACAAAAAAAATCAAAAACTGATTCAATGTGTTTTGTCAATATACCCTCGATGTCATTGTTGTCCACTGCTACGAAGCATATGAGTCACTGAGAAGCAAAAATCGATGTGTTCACTTTGCAATGTTTTTAGTAAATGACGTTTTTGTGTTTCACGCAAAATTTTTAGTTTTAGCGGTACTTTATTTTTTCCATAGTATTGCATTTACAATAAAGAAAATAAAATACACGTTTAGTAGTCAGTAAACTACAAATTGCAATATACATAGGTGAAATAAAATTGAATATATCAGCATTTGATTGATATCAAAATTTGCATATCATTAAAAGCTTAAACTTTTTTTTTTCTTGTACTTTTGTCAAGTTGTGTGAAATGTTGCATGGTATATATACGATATTTTTTTCGATTTTGACAGAATGTGGACTTATCGGTTTTTGCTTTTCAACGCCTCATTACATAGTTTTAAAAACTGTGCATATACATTGCTATTTTAAATAATATTCTATAAATTACACTGAATAGTATTAATGTTTATTTTTAATGGCTTATATTTCTCATCGATCAATCCCATCGTTCAATCCCAATCGTCAATGCCATAGCTTCATCACTATTCTTCCCTTAACCACCACAAGAAACCGGTGATGTGACTTGTGAAGTTTGAAAGAAAGTAAAGTTAAATAAGAACGTATGAATAAATTACCTCTATTATTTACCTTCAAAGGGTATGTATTTAATTTGCCAAATTGTACTGTAGATTTAATACGATTTGATGTTGTATATATTTAAAAGGAAAAGGTGTTGTTTACACTGCAAAAGGAATTGGCTGGCGTAGCATTTAATCCTCTCGTTCAAACACCTCCCACTTTATCCTCTGAATCGACGTTTCTCAAACTTTCACTATCTCTAACAGTAATAAAAATAAAGCGATTGGTGAAATCAATTTTGCATCACATGACACGTCCTTTCGCTAATTTTATATAAGCTGATCAAAATATTTCAATCGTTGCCTTAGTGATCGATGCAATTTCATTTTGAACATGAATTATTTCTAATTATTATGTTAGATTATTAAGCCTCGATAATTATAACGGACTAATGCTGTGAAAAGGGTGGGTAAGAGAGTGTACCTTAAAACCGACGGTTATTTATATTAAAAAGTATATTTTTTCAAAAGACATTCTCAACTTTCATTGTGGTACAGTAAAAATGGCGACCATCAAGTCAATAAAAAAATCAAATTGCTTTGGCAATACATTAGGAAACTTACGGTTTCTTTGTCTTCAAGATCAGTCTTTAACTAAATCCAAATTTTTCAATCATTAACAAGATAATGTACGTAATACATTTTTTACTAAATCTAGTAGAATGTTCTTGAGCTCTTCTAATTCAGAACACATGTAAATGAATACGAAATGCCGACAAAGTTACCATGCTGCTGGTGTATATAGTTAATTGTAACAATAATAGTTATGTGAAATTGATTGTTAATTGAGTCATCTACCATATATCTATAGAAACTTTATTTATAAACTGTATCTACGACAAACTATTTTTTAAGTCATGTCCACTTCCAATGTCGACAATATGGCCTCCTAATGGTGGTATCGCAACAGAAGTTTTTCTACAAAACCATCTTATTACTCTGTTGCTCAACCTCTCTTATTTCCGAAGAGAGTAGGAATGAAAGGATATGGCTAGAACATGACCAGTAGTCAGCTGATCGCTCTTGCTTTCGTTTAAGATCGGATGTGTGGAAGGAAATTTTAGGAATCAAAAACATCCATGAACAGAAATCCATAAATTGATTGATAAATAAATTTATGAAACCGTTCAAACTAAGACTCGAACCAGTGAGATCCGTAACCGAAGCAACAAAGTTGACCACTGTACCGTGGAATCCACGCACTAAGTCTCATACATTAGTTGTAACAATAACAGTCGTGAGAGGTAAAATTTATAATAGTTCTGACATTAAGCCGAAATACCTATTAACTACCTAATAAAATTTTGTAGGACTAAACACTTTGATATTTTACCTTGTTATAATCGAGTTCTATAAAGTAAATGCCAATTAAATCAATAAAATTGACTCTTTAATTGAATCAAAGATAAAATAATGCAAAGACTAAAAAAATACGTGTAACAATTTTTATACCCGAAATTTTTGTATGCCGATGTTACAACGGATACTTTTTATGATTAAAATTTAATTGTAATCATGTTGTATTATACATGATAATAAAAGCATACAATCCTGAATTTTAACAAAACCGTTTTATCTTGCTGAAGACACGTTTTCAATTTAATATCATGTTTGAGGATTACGTACGACCTATAATACTTACCTGTAAGAGAACAGATATAGCTTCGTTGATTCTGTGTTCCTGTCGTCTAGTTAAAAGATAGGGATTGCGCCTGGAATCTATTTAATAAAAGTTATGTGTAATCGCAAATTTCAAACGATATCAATAGTTTGTTTTGTCAAATGCCTGACTCAACACTTTTTCTTTCGGAACATGTCAGGGGCCCAATTTTAGAAATCGGATAATGATACAGTATGCGTGAGTGATCAACACTGTTGGGGGTTCGTCCTAAATGGTTATTGTATCCACGGGTTTGTATATGTACGAACAATTTTATAAATTGATTTATGGATTTGTGTTCAAAGGTATGGATTTATGGGTTCTAATTCATTAGCCATAAGCCATCAAAACTATACTAACAGTAGGCACTGCAAAACTGTTTTTCTAAAAGTTCACTAGTTGCCTTGTTTTGATTCTGTAAATAATCATTATGAGAATTGAGTGGTGAAATGGACAGCACTTGTGTATTTTAGTTATATCTTAATTATATATATGTATATACACAACTGATAATATGATTATATTTATTGTTTTCATTCAAAGAATCAACAAATTAATATATAGCTTTTGTGGCAAAGTACACAGCAAGCCCTGGTTAACCGTTAAATTTAAAGCTTTTGTCTCATTGTGTAGACTCCAGGCCCGTGGGTATAATATATATATTTACAGGAAACCAATATACAAAGACAAAACTTATATATTAATAATATATAAGATACTAGAAATTGTCTAGTATCTAGAATATTAATATCGCTAAGGAAGCATAAACATAATGTTATGGTAAATTCACACGAAAGCGTCAAACAAAGATTTAATTCTTCACAAACAATATGTGCTATAATAATAATAAGGCGACTTGTAGAATGGAACTTCAGCGGAAACAAAGCGAGAAATGGAAATCCTTTATAATTCTTATTAAAAATATTATTTATCAGGAAATTACTGCTATTTGCCTTATAGCTCTTCATTTTCATACTTTTAATACACAGATGATGAAATATGTTTAATTTATTTTAATGGCATAACGACGGCTGAAAAAATGAACTACAAAAAATTTGTTAAGTATCACCTAGAGTGTTACGTAATCCGATTTTGGGACTCATTGTAGATGTTAAAAAATAATTCATATTTCAAGCTTAATCTTTCTAATCGACTATATACAACGTGTCCCTCGGTTTGTTTATGTAAATACTTTTTTATAATACCTAAGGGGAGTAATCAATATAGACGGTTTAAATTTCGCATACTACGTAATTATGAAGGTTAACGCCCCGACAAAGCAGTCACAAATGCAAGTGATGACCGATGCAGAATCTGCGGAAACTAATCAATATAGACGACGAAAATTCTGCCTACGTAATTAAAAGTGAAGACTGATGCATACAACAATACAGCTCGACGACGGATGGACATTATAAAAGGATCTAGATTCTGTGGTCGCTCCCTTAACTGCAAACACTTCTTCGGAACCATATAACCATTACTTTAACTACCACCTTATTCTCAAAGATAGATCTCTTTAATAATTTAAAATAAGGAATTCAATTCCTGAAGTAGTGACCCCGACGTGATTCACTTCCGTGGGATTCGGTTCCTAAATACATATAATAATGAATACATATTTACATTGTATGTATTGTGGTCTCCTTCTTACTCATATTTCGTAGGTGCCGTAGACAGGAACAGATAATTGTGACAAAAATATATTTAGTTGTTTTTTTTTTGCGTTATTTTATAAAAACATCAATTTCAACTTTTAACAATCGATCAATAAAAAAATAATGCCCATACCCAAAAAAAGATATATCCATTACAATCAAAGCAGTAATAGACACAAATTTAACTTTCAATGTAAAATTGAAAACATGAAATTACTCTGGGAGTGAAAAATTGTTAATTCCTAAATCTCGGTATTACAATAAGGGTCCGAGATTGGATGCCTTTGACCACCGCCAAATTCACCAAACGTACAAAATAATTCAATAGCTTTAATCATAATGTCAAGCCCATATTCTTGTTTGAACTATCTATGATTTTATGAATTACGAATCTACGATTAATGAATATATTGTATCAATGATAAATTAACAATAGTATCGTTTTTACGCGTTGACATTTTACACCTTAAAAGTGATAATTAATTTTCGAACACTATAGAATCCGATACGATGTTTTTATCTTTATATCTTTCGACAATGATTAATATTTAAATTGTAAGCTGTATTTCGTGGTATATGTAACGTCACGGAGGTTATCTGTTTCATATTTTCGCTGTGAGGCTTAGACCGCCTTAAGAGTTTACTCCGGGTTGCTATGATGACAATTAATAGACAACAGTACGAAAAAATCATAGATGCCAGATAATGTAACTTTGGGGCTTTGAGACATTTATATATTGGGTTACTACGCCAATGACCAATGACCATGTGACTTCAATAAAGTTAGCGTATAGGATAGATTAGTAAAAGTAATACAAATGATGCTCCTCTTGATTTAACTTATACTATATATGAATTGCTTACAATTAAATGCACTTTTGTTTAGATAATATTCACTTTCATAAAGATAGTTTTCACTTATAAAAAATACACTCCACAAAAAATTATTTCTCACGAAAATAAAGTGACCCCACATAATAAAGTATATTTTAGCAATGAAGAAATATATTACACTTACGAAAAAATATTTTCACATAGATAAAATAGTTTTCACTGAATATAAATACTCACACTTTGAAATCGATAGTTGCACGAAGCTGTAATGAAATATCACTTATTCTTCTACCCTTTATTAGGCCTTCGACGTCCGTGGCGCAGTTGGTAGCGCGTTGGTTACGGTTACGGATGTCTCGGGTTCAATTCCCGGTGCGGACGGCTTTCATAAATTGATTTTTCAATCGATTTATGGATTTCTATTCGTAGTCTGAGTGTTTGTGATGTTTAAAACTCCCTCCCACCTATTCGATCCTCACGGGCTTAGCTAACCACTATTCCTGTCCTAGCCCTATAACTCTATCCCTACTCTCTTCGATAAAAGAGAGGTTGAGCAACTGAGTAATAAGCAGTTCTCATAGAAAAATTATGTTGAAATACCTCCATTAGAAGACCATATGCTCCACGTTCTACTACAACTTAGCTTACTTTGCTAAAAGAATACGTGACGTCCTAATCATTATAAATATGTGGAAGTAGAACAAATAAATTGTGTTTTTTTTTTTAAATATAATGTCTTTCCACCAAGAATTGACAGTTAACACCTTAAAAGTGATAAGTGGAAACTATTAAAATCAAAGTTTGAGTGTAAGTTAATACTATCTAATCCAAAGTGCAAGCTATCGAAATAAAAGTTCAAGTGTACCAAGTGGATACTGTTTTACACAAAGTGCAATTATTTATAACCCTATATGAATCAGTTTCTGGTCAACGACAGTGATCTCTAAGTCCAGTTCTAAGTTTTACCATGATTAGCAATAATAGCTGTACGAGGAGATGTGATCCCGAATAACATATTAGAGTATTCAGTTCTAAAAAATATATCAGTTTCGACTTCATGCCTTCGTCAGAACGATGCTTAAACTTAAATTATCTTAGATATATATATATAATTTAATTTAAGATATCGACTGAGGGTGCTTGATGGAATTTCCTCAAGCACCCTCAGTCGATGTCTTAAATTATTTCAATATTGCTAGTACAGTAAGATTGACTGAACTCTACAGTAAATTAATGTTAAAATATCATGTTGTTTGTCAAAATTTATGGTTTAATATCATATATAATTTAATTTAAGATATCGACTGAGGGTGCTTGATGGAGTTTTATTATCAAATTTGAATTGTTGAGATTTATTGAAATGTAAGAAATCTCAACAATTCAAATTATATATATACATTATTGTTTTAGAAAAGATATACAATACTCACTAATTACAGCATCATGATTTTTATTTTAAATTAGAATATTAACGTACTAATTACGTTTTTAGAAAAGGAACATGCATGGTATTATTAATTAGTCATTAAAGTAAATGCGTTTTAATTTTATTTAATATCCGTAATTAGGTGAGATCTTTATAATATATCTTCTAGAACAGTATATTATATAGTTAAGCTGAAATAAGTTTAAGCATAGTTCTGACGATAGTGTGAAACCAAAATAGCTATCAACTAACTAATACAATTTTGTAGAACTGAAAACTTTGATACTATATCCTATTATTTCCTTTCAAGTTGTCACAATTTCATTTTAACTTAGAAACTAGTTGGTTTTGATTCATTGTTCAGTCACCATCGTGGTCGATGTGAGAATGTCATTTAAAATGTCAGCACCCTTTGAATGTGTCATCTTATAACAATTCCACTACAATACGCCACCACTGCCGCCCACAGACGGTCGAGGCTTCTGTGTAAGTTTCTACCCGCACCGAGCAAATATTTAACCGGACACCCCTTTAATCACCCGTGCCCGTGCCCGGTTGAGTACGTGCGTTCAAGCACATTCAAAATACAACGCCCGGTTGAAGAAAGGTTGTCACAAACATGTAATCCATTTTTGCTACATCTATCTCGTGATTAAACACAATACTCACATGCCGATTCGCCTTCAGTTACCCTAGATTTACAACAATAAAATAAATGTTCCAAGGACGTACACATAGATTCAGTCGGAAAATCATTTTTAAGGCCGCAATATCCAGTGTGGATCATGCTTGCGCTCGCTATTCGTTGTCATATAAAATCATTGTTCACCTCATTATCACTCTGGCGCTGTGTGCAAGGGCTTTATTTATATTCGGGGTGGTAGTTATTATCTCCTTATTTAAGCTGTCATATAATATCGTCGTTGTTCTGGAAGAAGACACTAAGTGAAAACTACTAGTTTTGAGTAATCGGACTTTGAAGTTTTTCAAATGCTTAAAACTTTTTTATTTAGTGTTTTCTTTTTCTATATAATATAATATGTCCCTATAAAATGAAGCACCATTATATTACAATGAAAATGAATACTTCATATTATTTGGAAGAAAAAAAACGGCTTTAGCGACTATATTAAAAGTGTTTATATCCATAAAGAGGTTGTAATAAATCAAGAAGAATCTAAAAATGCAATAGAAACCGTACCCTTTACATGACAATTAATAGACGTAAAAACTAAGATTTCATTACTTTTTGACACACTCTGATCTTTTTGTGAACAATTGTAGTCTCAATTTTATATCGCAGTGCTAATTTTTGTTTTGTAAAACCACTGCGTCTAATAAATAAGAGATATTAACCGGATCGAAGTGGCGTTTGTATTGAGACCTTCCAATTGATGCTGGACACCGACAACCAATCATTCGCCCCCTTTCGACTGGGCATTCTCGTTTTGTACTCACATTTTTATAAGATATCATAACCTTTTGGTCCTGTTTGAGACCGAACCACCGCAAGTAGTTCCGTATTACAGTAAGATATTCTCTAAAGAGATAGTCGGCATAGTGTTAGATGAAGTTAAATATTTAGTTCCGTCAATACAATAATTCTCTTGAACAATTTAGACGTAAATGTCCGGCCAGGAACTGGCTTGTCCAAAATGAAATTGAAAATTGCTTTATTTCCATCCACTAAGGCACGTTTGGTAAAGTTTTAAGTGTCTGTCTTCCTTCTGAAGAAGCGAAATAATTCAAAAAAGAAACCCTACCGTGAAACAGTCGGTATTACAAGACAGTGAGGGGAAGGGATTTCCCCGATACGTTTCGCATTTCATATCGCCAATGGCTTTGACGTAAACGTGATTGCGAGTCCGGTCGTTTCTATAAATAAACGACACCGCGTACGTTAAGGACCGCTGAGAGACTGTGGAATGTGGACGTCGGCTGTCAGTCAGCCGTAGATTAAACGACCTATTTATCTCCAAAATTTTAATAAATTAAGTCACATTAATTATGTGTTACTTACTGTGCACTAATAAAAAGACCAACAGAAACCAAACATGTGAAAGTGACAGAAATAATAGATAATCTTTTTTTAATTTAAGATATCGACTGAGGGTGCTTGATGGAATTTCAATATCAAATTTGAATTGTTGAGATTTTATACATTTTCATGTATTTCTTCACGAACGACCCGGGTTTCACCTTTCATCATCTTCATTCGTTCGAGCACACGAACGAACACGAACTAACAGGCAGTAAACAGTTGATATCGTTTATATATAAGATAAGATGTCAGCGTCCGTGGCGCAGTTGGTAGCGTCGCTGGCTACGGTTACGGATGTCTCGGGTTCAATTCCCGGTGCGGACGGTTTTAATAGATTGATCTTTCAATCGATTTATGGATTTCTGTTCGAAGTCTGAGTCCTTCCTCTCACCCATCTCATCCTCAAGGGGCGTAGCGAGAGCGATTAGCTAACTACTAGTCCTGTCCTAGCCCTATCCTTCTATCCCTACTCTCTTCGAAAAAATAGAGGTTGAGCAACTGATTAGCAAGCAGTTCGCATAGAAAAATTTCCGTTAAGATACCTCCGTTAGGAGACCATATGCTCCACATTGGGAGTGGAATTATTATCACTTAGTATACTTACTACATAGATACCTGGATTAATCCCAACACCGACAACAATGACCCTTAACCCTTGTTGAGAAAACGAACGCATTATGGGTGGAATGGAAGGTTTTAATATGCAATTCGAAGAACTACCTAATTATTCCATTTGTCAGGGTGACCATGGAACGATGTTTTAATCCAGTGTTGGGATTAATCCAGATGTCAATGTACTTTCTAGACTTCCTAGATATTAATTTGTCGTATTTTATCTTATATATAAACGATATAAACTATTTACTCTCTGTCAGATGGAGTTCATTTGTGTGTTCGAGATACGTACAAAATATCAAAAATTCTAAATTTAAATTAGTTAATCTTTCATTTTCATCAGTGTCTGCTCTCAGTGTGCAATCTCTCAATAGAACTTGTTTTAACTTACAAGTCAGTCGATGAATTTTCTTTGAAGAGGATAAGTAAAGAAAGATACAGTTAGTATAAATAAGTAATTATCTAATCATTCGGATCGGATAGGAGGTCTGTGAGGAGATATTAAAACATCACAGTCGTCTGTACTTTTTCCTAAAAAACACAAATCAACTAATAAAATGTTATTATGTCTATTGGAGGAATGAAACTATCGTATTTGAGTAACTTGAGTTATATATAAAAGGAACGCGGAAGTCTCATTAACCATTTATAGGGCAAAATTAGTTTTTTTCCGAAATCAACTGCGAACTATATTATTTCCAATTGTGTGTTAAACAGTAATTTTTCCATGTCCGCTCCCAATGTGGAGCATATGATCTCCTAATGGAGGCATCTTAACAGAATTTTTCTACTAGAACTGCTTGTTACTCAGTTGTTCAACCTCTCTTTTTTCAAAGAGAGTAGGGATAGAAGGATAGGGCTAGGACAGAGGATGGGATGAGTGGGAGGGAGGACTCAAACTACGAACAGAAATCCATAAATCGACTGACAGGTCAATCTATGTAAACCGTCCGCACCGGGAATCGAACCCGAGACATCCATAAAAGTAGCCAGCGACGCTACCAATTGTGCCACGGACGCCGACATTTACTCAGTAAAATTTAAAAAAAATTATCACTTGTGGTGGTTTATTTATTGAAAAAAAATACTGCGAATCGATAAATAATGAATAGCTTTTCCCCCAACACACAATATAACCATAAAAAATATGATTTGCAAATTCAAATGTTATCCACAAATCTTGTTCCAGCTGTGGCTGCCAACGCTCAATGATCGATTTATCAACCACTTTCGAATAATAATTGTTTGCGAGTGATTTTTACACACTTTAAATTAGATGTTCGATAAATACACTACAGAATTTATCGATATCGTATTATTAAGGTTGATATTTATATGGTCCATATGGTAATCATAGCCTTTAGAGGCGGTGGTCGATACATCGACCACTTTTGCGCTTTGCTCTATAAAGGGTTGTCACTGTTGAAAAAAATAGCTTGATACTCTCCTTTATATGGCCTAGAGGTAAAAGGAAAATACCTATCGCACAGCCATTAAATACAGTATAACCTATGCAGTGCTCTGAAGGTTTGTCATCTGAAAACGTGGTCTACTATCTACCTATCTGCGTATTCGTACCCTCATCATATTAGTAAATGAAGGACTAAACGAATGTGAAGAGATTGGCGTTTGTAGGGACGCGACATCGCTAAATTCCCTTTACTTACAAGTATTTGTCGGAAAATTTAGTTTAAAAAAACTTTTTGTTGTTTTTACATTAAACTCTAAATTTAACATTCATATAAGACAACCAGTTTCAAAATCACGTTGTAGATGTGACATTTAATTTTGTCTACAGTTGCTTGGATCTGAATAGGTCAGAGATGACGAAGTAGGCAATATTCCCTTTTTTCAGCTTCTCTGCGAGGTCAAGAAACATGTCATTATTTTCAGTGACGTTCGTTCTCAAATACTTGGAATTTTGTACGTTGATTATACGAGAATATTTTTAAATAGAGTATGAAGACTGTAATAATTGTATTGAATTACGACCTTGAATTAAGTTTATTCATGTTTCATGAATTCAAGACTTTCGTTTTATGAAAAGCAAAGTAATTTATTACGAATAAACACAAGAAATTATTTCATTAAGTTTTCCGGTTGTTTGTGTATGCTTGTAGATACATTGTAATCTTGATTTTTGTTCAGCATCCGATATGTGGATTAGTACATTATTAAACAACCTTGTGATAACCTTTGGAGTTTTCAAACAGCTCGGAAGCATGTAGGAGATGGGTTTTGTTTCAAATTACCTTGGGTAGTTTTTGTTAATAATGTAAACTTCAATTCCTATGAGTGTATTAGAATAAACATAACCACCATTTTGTGTTTCTTGTCCTTCCCGGGGGCTTTCAACTTAGCTGTATAAATAAAATACAAAAAGTCTTAGCGTACCAGAGTCGCTGGGGTGTAGAAAAGTTATATTTTAACTTATTGTGTACTAACAGCATCAAATTTACTCATTCGTACAGTCTTTCACTTTGTTGTTGTTCTAATTTAATTTCACTTTTTGCAGGAATAAAAATTAACTGTAATATAACTGCTACATGTCTGTATTTTGAATATCGATATTCCACTTCAAATAGCGCGCGAATAAATATTTATTTCTAAATTAGAATCGTATCGTATTTTAGCATTATCCAGGATTTACCCAAATCTGCTATTTTTTCAAAGCATATCCGTTTCACTCCCAATAAAAGAATTTCAGTTCACGCCAAACAATTAATTTGGTTATAAGAAATTATGGTCCAATACGTTAATTAGGAGCTATATTTTCTTATCATCGATTTTTTATTAAAAAAAATTCCAAATAAATTTATTAAATAATTGAATTCATCTGTTTATGGAAGTGAAGGAAAGCTTTGCCATTGAATTAACATTGAGTAATATTACATGAAGTATTGTGGAGTGTTAAGCTCTGAGCTCGACATTCTACAACTTGGGAAGAGAGCGTCATTAATTTATTGTGATTTCAAGTTGCATTCAATTCACATTTACTGTATTTTGTAAGTTTCGAGATTTTCATTATATGATAATGTTATTATGTTAGTGAACACGCAATAAACGTCATTTGGATATAATAAAAACTTCGAAATTTCGAGTCCGTGGTGCAGTGGTCAACGTCGTTGGCTTCAGTTAGGAAAGTCTCATGCTCAAATCCGGGTACGGACTGTTTTATAAATTGAAATTAATCGATGTATGGATTTCTGTTCGTTGGCATGAATGTTGTGATGTCTAGAATTTTCTCCCACCCATACGATCCTAAAAACGTGGCGAAACGAGAGCGGTTAGCTAACTACTAATGCTGTCTTAGCCCTATCCTTCTATCCCTACTCTCTTCGAAAAAAAAGGTTGAGCAACTGAGTAATAAGCAGTTATCGTAGAAAAAGTTTCTGTTGAGATGCCAACATTAGGATGCTCCACATTTAAAGCGGACATGGTAAAAAGTAAAAATAATTATCTAACAGCATTAAAAAAACAATATTTGAAGACAAGACCACAAAAACGAATAAGCATAATAATTTTCTGAAAGGTTTTTGAATTAATTTTATTATACGTCTTTATTTTATTTAGTTGTGGTAGACTTTCAAATGTTATAACGGTCGTTTTTAAATGTATGAGAAGCGCTTTGAATTGATATATTTCTTAAGATACAAAAAATTTAAAGATCTGACAATATTTCGCTTAGTATAACAATAAGACGCATGCTAAAAGTTTATCTTAAACAGTAAGTTACCCGCTCGATAAAAGTTGAAGAATTCCGAATATATAAATACCATCTCTGCGTGAGACGAATCTTGATAAGAAATAAACCACAAGAATGCACGGTTAACTTCTGCAAATATTGGTGCAAAAAGAACGAAACAATCTAGAAATTGATACAGTCAAGTGGAAAAACATACAGACAATGTAGTCCTTGTTAAATAAGGCACAGTTGAGTTTACGTTAATTTCGAATAATATATTCCACTTAGAAAAGGAACTTATGTTGATTCAACAGTCGCATTAACATATTTTTTCACTAGATGTATATCAAAATAATGAAATTCTTACGGCGAAAGCATGCAAGTTTAACGTTTAAATGTTAATGCTCGATTTGACGATTAAAGAAAGCTGCAGTTAGCATATCGTCGTTGTTCTGGAAGAACACTAAATCGAAAAAATGACATATTAAGTTAGATTTACCAAATTGTTCCTTATTTAAAACTCTATCGTATGATAGAAGAAACTTTATTTTATAAAAAAACTAGTATTTTTTACCAGGCTTCGCTCAAGATAGAGGAAGCTTATATAAGGTCATTTAGATAAGTTTCTAAAATTCATAGTGTAGTCAGTGTAGACACATCACTCCACGTTGATGTTGGCATCAGACATCTTCAGAAGAAGGGGATTGCATGGGACCATTCACCGATTATCAATGCTTACATTATCAGATTAAATTTTCACAGTTGCTTCAAAAGTTGAAAATAAAATTACAAATTTTCCACGATAAGCTGTATCGGTATCATTAATAATCGCATCTCTCAAATGAATACATTCATCGACACGCGAGTTCTTTTGATTCTGTTTTGATAAATAATAATAGTTCCGTCTCAATTTTGGCATACATGTCAACCAAAGTTTTCTTCAAATTTGCGCATTGTCAATACGATATCACATTTCTTAATTTAATTTCCAGCAATGATGATTGCAACTTCATTTACTATTGGTGCGTTAAAAACGCGAAATGAGGATGACACTGATTTAAGTTTTATTATTTTAAATGATGAATAAGTTTCCACTCACTCTTTTGATTTTACACAAATTTTACGATTCAACCATGACCAATAAAGACTTGTGACGTTTGTGCTATTATTTATAGCTACTAAGCAACACGAAGCTATGACGATTACAATCACGGAATATTTGGTATGAAGCGGTTGCTACGCAGCGCCTGTTGTTTTTATTATACCGAATTTGTAAACGTCAAAAATATAGCGTTTTCAGTTTGAGGTTAAAAGTTAAATATTGAGAGGTAAAAGTTGAACTAACAATTGCAGCCAAAATGACGTGTGAAAATTTCACGTCACCAATGTACGCCGTTTGGGAGGAGTTGTTGTGACCGACAGACATACAAACATACATATTCCTACATGTATTTTGTTCTATATAGTAGAGATACTTTACTTAAAAACGGTTTTGTTCAAACAAACAAAATGACAAATGTATGGCATTTCAAAAATTTGACAAACAGTCCAATTACTCAAAACTAGTATTTTTCAGTTAGTGTCTTCTTCCAGAACAACGACGATATTTTCTTTAGTTCCTAATAGTTTGATTGGTTTGAGTTATTTTTGAGCACAATAATTTCATTGGAAACAGCATTAGGAATAAAGAAACATTTTTTACCATATCCGCTCCCGACGTCAAGCATATGAACTCCTAATGAAGGCATCTTAACAGAAGTTTTCTATGAGAACTTCTTATTACTCAGTTGTTTAACTTGCCTTTTATCAAAGAGAGCGGGGATAGAAGGATAGGGCTACGACTGGAATTATCTAATCGCTCTCGCTACGCCCCATTTTTGAGGATCGGATGGGTAGGAGGGAGGTTTAGAAATCACAAACATTCATGAACAAATCGATTGAAAGATCAATTTATGAAACTGTAGGCACCGGGACTTGAACCCGAGACATCCGTAACCAACGACGTTACTGCGCCATCGAGCTGAGTTAGGAAACATAAATGTTAGTAATTTAGTTTTTGTCCAGTCTGTACATAAAATGTATACAGTAACATAAAACAATCACTTACTTAATGAAAATATATATTTGTAGTTAAAATGTATTTTCATAGTCTCAAACAGTCTTCGATGTGACCATTTAACTCTCGTTAAAAGTGAAGTTCTAGCAACTAAATGCCAAAAAAGAAAACCGTAAACTTTATTACTGAATATAAAAAAAACTATCATTGCCGGGTCCGTGATTGAGTGATCAACTTCGTTAGTTTCGGTTGCGGTCCTTACTGATTCGAACCAAAGTACCGAAAGTTTTTTTGAATAATTTCTCAACCGTTTTATAGTATAAGTTTTGAAGGTATTAATGTCTAAAACTCCCGTTTACACTCATCCGATTCTAATAACGAAGCGTAACAAGATCTATTAACTAACCAATAGTCTCATCCAAGCTCTATCCTTCAATCACTACTCATTTCGAAAAAAAAGAGGTTAAGCAACTGAGTAAAAAGCAGTTATAGTAGAAAAACTCTTGATGAGATTAACTCCATTAGGAATCCATGTACTCCACACCGGGAGCGGATATTGATTCATCAGAAATCGTAAGCCAAATCAATCAATAAAATGTGCTACAAAAAAACCACTACAGTTTATATCGCATTGCCAAAAACACACCGCTTGCAGTCAGCTATCTTTCTCATTATAACGACAGAGGTAATCGAATTGCTTTGCGGGTAAACTTATTTACCACTTTTCTGATTTTTCAGTTAATCAATTATTTCATATACCATTAATTTAAAACCTTTTTTCGCGTTAATTTAAAATCTAAATGCTGTTTCTGGGTGAATCAGTGGATTAGAATATGTCATAAAATAAAATACACACTTCTACCAGGCTAAAAGTCTCATAACAATATTGCAATTCCGTGAAATAAAAATCTTATGAAAGGAGAATATTAATTAAAAAGAGATCAAGATTAGAAGGAGTACAAGAAGAAGTCGTAGACTGCAGGAGACCCTCCAGCATACAATGATGCTACGCCCACGATAGTAAAGATACAAAAACATGCAGTTATTACTTTGCTCGTAGCAACATCGTAGCCGTTCGTAGCTTGTTGGTACAACCGTAGCGCGGCAAACAAAGTTGACAAAGCTTTAGTGCATAATAGTTTTACCATTTCAAAAATACTTTTGTTTGCATAACATGAACGTATGAATGTGAATCGGAAGACTCTGGCGGTTACTTTTTGAATTTACGTCGACAGTAAAATTATGAGTTGTTTTTGATAGTATTGCGGGAAAGTTTTTTGTGAAAAACAAGAGAACTGACGGATTTAAAAATAATATGATTATTTTTTTTGTTTACATATTAAAAAAATCTATCACCATTTTCAAAAAGGCTGTTCTAAAAGAAAAACACCAAACCAGCATGTACGTATTTTTAAAAATAATTTACTTGATTATTACTTCATTTCATTAATATTAATGTACTGTGGTCTCCCTTCTTCTCATATTTCGTAACAATTTTTCTTAAGTGACGACAAATTAGGAGCGCTTCTTAAATGGATGGAGAACAATATTTTAAGGTTAAATTGAAGGAAATGTCCTCTTTTTGGATACCATCCATAATAAAACCTAACATAATAATGCAACAAATAAATTAAAATATAAAACTATTTTGATTTTTTTTGTAAATGGCTTATTTAAAATAAAAAAATACCATCCAAATTCTCAAAAAGAATATTAAATTATATATACATTACAATTCAAGCAATAATGGACATGCATTAAATTTTAAATGTACAATTACAAGTAATGAACAATCCCGGGATTGAGACATTCTGCATCCCGAAATCCCGGGATCATAAAATTCGAGATTGGATGCCGTACTTGACATTGATTGAAATAATAATGAACTCTTCACTAGCTTTCATCGAGACATAGTCTATGGAAACTTACAATTTAATAATTGCGTCGTAACAAATATCGTAGTGGATCGCATGTGACCCACGCATTTCGGGCTATGCATCACTGTACAACGTAAAGACGAATATTGAGAATAATGACTTATTTAAGCTATAAATTTGTCATATTTTACAAAAATCGTTTTTTTTTACATTATCTGTCTTTGCATATTGTGTACCAACAGAGAAGCTAAAAGATCGTGACTTATCGTAGTTTGTAATAACTAAAGGTAGTTTGTGAATTTTTTACTTTTATTTTTATCATTTTAAGTGTTGCCTCGCATTTCAAACTTATAATATGCCATTTGAAAATAAATAAACCATAAATAAGATAAAGTTGTCGTGACATTAACTGTTGAAATAAATCCATTATACGTCAATATATTCGCAAAAGATTTCGTAAAAAGTTGAACAATGTTCGATTTTATGTTTTGAAATCGAATGTTACATACGTAAGAGGTTTTACCAAATTTAATTTACAAAATCCACATTGAATTCAATATTTGAATTACGAATTTACATACACATGTGAAGTATTCGTAAAATACAACAAGGAAAAGGGATCCGCACACAGAGACAATTTTTCCATTCAACCGATGTACTGCCATTTGATTTATTTCGGTACTTTTCTATCATGAATGGGAGTAAGAGATTCAAGCAAATACACCAGGCTGCCCCCGTACTCAGCACCCCCTTTTCCGTTCTACGTCCTGACCTACACCCCTCTCCTTTCAAATACAATCGCTCCCTCTTGACTCATTGAATCTCGAACGCTTTATTATTTTAATTAAAATTTTATGCAGTCGCGAATGTTGTTGTACATTTTTATGCAGCCGAAACAAAACAAAATGTTTTGAGCTCTGCTATATTCTTTTGATAACGCTCACTAAGTAATAAATATATATTATAGAGTCAGGTATCTAAAAATTAAATATTTGTTGTAAATTATGACCGTTTACATTAAAAGCGTTGGCTAGTGTAAAAGTCTGAAAAATTTAGATTTTTTTGTAATAAATAAATTTAATACAATTCATCTTTCACGACTTTTCTGTATGGAATACAGTTTTTTAATAGATACTGTTTTGTCATTGATGATAATCACATGAGAGAAACGGCTCTACTCGACGGGAAGGTGGAGTGTCAACACACTTTGACTGCACCAGGTCCGGCGTGGTGACAAGGATAATTTACAGGTTCCTTCGTCTTCTAGTAAAACCCACCCGTCATTTTACTTTCTCTTTAATTGCAGTTAGTTTATACTGATAAATTCCTCGAAGGCAGTAACAGATACACACACTGAGTTAAAAATACACAATTTCAATTTAAGAACGCAGCAAGTGGTTTTATGATAGGGTCGCAATTTTGAACTAAGCCGTGGCTTTGTCGGCGACCGACAGCCAGCTCTCGGGTACGCCGAGTGCTAAGTGACCGTTTCCCTAAGCGTCGCACGCTTTTTGTTTACTGCTAACGGTAAACAAATAACGGTAAACAAACAAATATGACAAATTATTTTTGAACGCCTTATAAGAGACATTACATTTTAAATTTGCATGAATAGGAAGAGTCTGTAGACGGGTTTTGAAGACCCCTGTCCTCCCCGTAAGTACGGGACGGTGTCATACAATGACTCGTATTTTTACAATCTTTAGGTTTTATTGTTAGTTTAGACTTTTGTGCTTTTTTATACTTGTATATCTAAACATTCACCCTTCCCTCGTGTAGAACATAGAACATATAAAACTTTCAAATAAGCTGCAGACAAAATTCAGACCGTGTGTTCACTTTCAGGAATAATATGACTCACCTTATTATCTCAACCTACTTTGGTGTGCTTTGAGTGCATCGTAATTAGGGCATATTTTCTGAGGCTTTTCACCTGACTTGCTACCTTTACGTGGATTTCGATCAATATCCCACATGGCGATGTTTTCGATAAAATCCGCTTTTTCAGCCTGGTTATTAATCCGTTCATATTCTCTTGTTTCCAATGTAACGACAAGTATGGCACTATCGTCATAAGTAATATATGAACTATGATTTTAACAATTAAAAAACAAATCACTTTGGTTGGATTCACAATTTATATTTTATTGCTTAAGAATATCAGGATATACCTTTGCCGCTAGCTGGTTTTACTCACGACCTTTTAATAGCACGCGTATCAGTTAATTAACTGGCCATTGAGGAAATTCGATAAATTAATCAGACAGTGTAATACAAAGGAGCGTAGTCGTATGGAACACAAGTTTGGTTATTGGAAAATGAAATACGTAGTGCAGCAGCTCCATTTATTAGTTAGTTGACGTTGGCTGTTTATGGTAATCTAATATGACGTGTTTATACGTCATTGGTAGCGAGTGAGTCAAACAGGAACATAATGGTGCGAGTCGTCCAGAACGACAGTTGCGAAAGAGATGGGCAGCATCATTGTAAAAAATATCTTTTATACAAAATATATCTTTGTGTGTATATGTATAAAAGCGTGACTTTAAATGCATGCGTGAATGTACAGTAAATGGAGCGAACGAATTTTTTTTTCTAACTTCAATGCGAATAAATATTGTACTTAATGTCAATATATAGTAGATTTTCAAGAATATATATTATCATTCGAGAGTGGTTGACGTAAATACATATAATTTTTACTTTTATTAAGCCTATTTCTAGTTGATACAAACATACAGTACATTACAATTTTAGTCCTCGTTAGTCCTTAGGTATCCCCTTAGTTATTATCAATGTTTTGTTGAAATGTCTATTCTTAGCTATAAAATACAAATAACAAAATTTATATTTTATTTCACTGAAAGTTTTTTTGGATTCCTCCATCCTTTTTATCGTATCATATAAAAGATTTTTTTTATTTAAATGGAATTTGTATTTCTCCAGACGATAGACCTTGAAATAGGTAGAAGTTTTATTGAATTTGTAAGATATTTATATAAAGCCCATATTTTTTAAAATTGAAATATTTCTATTTTGAGTTATACTGAAAACATATTATAAAAATTAAAATGAAATCATTGCGTTGAAAAGTATTAGATATTTTATTAAAACAATAAATAAAAAAAGTGCTTAACAGGAAACAACATAATATGATAATATTTTTAACGAGGTAATACGCATTCAATGCGATAAAACACAGCCTATTTAAATCAAATTTCGCATTTGGCATATTTATTTATTAATTCAAAAAAAAATTGCTGTATGTCAAATATACTTATATTAACATTTTCAACATTATTTATAAATTAATAAGCTTACCGATGTGTGTCATGCTAACTGAGTTTTTATTATTAAAATATTAAATTACGAAAAAAGCATACAAAATGCTATATAATATTGTATACTATTTCAAACAAGACCATTCCAAAAGTGGAGCCTCTTGACAAATGGAATCGTTACGGGGTCCATATTTTAAAATGCCGTTCTCCTAGCGATCGTAAATTTTCCATGTTCAATTTAATGATCAGGCATTAAAGATGATTTCATTTAATGTTCACTACAAGACGATCCCATCAGATTAACAGAATTTTATGGATAAAATTTATTTCATAAACTGAAAAGGCGTTCATTTTAATTACCTAAATTAGCCAAATACGCTTTGAAGACAATTAAAATATTTTATAAACACTGTTGAAAAAAGCAATAAAAATTAAGATTACTTATTGAAACGGATTTAAGATAACTTTATGTGGACTTTTGGATAAAACATAAAATTTATATAGATGATTAATAATCAACGTGTCAGCACATTTTGTGGTTTTATCATTTTTAGCGTATTATGAAGTTAGTTACAAATGATCAAATTAATTAACTATTGATTACAGTCAATATGGGTAATTTTGAGCCAGTTTCGAAGGCTTTTGTATTTTTATGGTTCGCCATTGCATTTATGTATGGTATTGTTCTACATAGAAATGATCTAATGTCTTTTAAGATGAAATTTAATCAACATAAATAGATGTCAAATTTGGATTATTGAGATTTTGTACACTTCCATGTATTTTGCCACTAACGACCCGGGTTTCACCTTTCGGCATCTTCAGGCATTCGTGTGCTCGAATGCCTGAAGATGCCGAAAGGCGAAACCCGGATCGTTAGTGGCAAAATACATGGAAGTGTACAACATCTCAATAATCCAAATTTGATATTGAAATTCCATCAAGCACCCTCAGTCGATGTCTTAAATTATAAATAGATGTATTGTTATAATTGATATATACATTTACATAAAATAAGGTGGGCAAAATTTTCATCCAATTCGAGTAACTTTGGCACACGATACAAATAATCACTTTAATAACTACAAATTTAGTGATTTTTAAGTCTTGGCAACTTTTATTTATGCTTTCATATATTTTGTACAAAATTGAGATGGGAAAAAATAAACAGCATTTGGTTTACAGATTAGTAATACAAATTGAAAATATGGCCAATCCAATTAATTTCAAGAAAAGTTTTTAATTTATGTTTTATCATTCCAAGCTGACAGCTTACAAATTCAACAATAAAACAAATTATGTTGAAAATTAATTCGTATTTTTGTCACCTAACAATATCTTTGCTTAGCTAAACAATATTCATATAGCATTAGTATTATCATGGTATTATAACAGCATAATGTGAAACCTTTTTCTATGTAGTAGGCCAATCTTAGACCGATGAGCAAAATTACCCAAATTGATGGTACCTAATATAGTATAAAAATACAGGAACAATGACTGATCCTAATCCTATAATAAAATATTTTGGAACTTTAATACGTTACCGTTTCTAAAATATTCATGTATGCCTTTTGAGAAAAATATCATATTTAGCCTTTGGTGTTTGAGATGTTAAGTTTTAGTATAATTAACTTCAGTAGGTTATATATATTATTCGTCGATTGTTTTGGGTTGCTAATTTGAAAGATCTGTTCCATATCACACCCGAATCCTGCAGTATATCCTCAAACCAGGATCTTTAACGGATTACCTTACTTATCGCTTAAATGAAGGTAAGCGTGATACTTTACACAACTAAACGTAAAGTAAGACAATTTATATGATGACGAAAAGGTAGTATTTATTTTCATTGAAAAAACACGATATTTCTTTAAATAGCAAATTCTCAACAACAATGATGGATACCGTTAATCGTTGACATTCATAGGAATATAAATGATGATAAATTACAAAGACGAAACAACCCGATATTATCAGAGGATAATGTAATGTGCCTAATAAAATAATTATTTTTAGGTCGCTGGACAAAAAATGTCGCTTTTTGTCATCAGTTCATCTCACTTAGCTGGACGACCTGCCATAATGGCGTCACAGGCTAGAGCCCTGTTAGCCCTCTACCTTGGGAGAGTCAAGCCGTTACAAATGACTTTGAATCGCGATAAGAAAAGTTATAAAATAATTCTTTGTTATTTGCCCTGCTGCAAAAAGAGACTGAATGATTTGTCAGATTTCTGAAATTTCACAGTTAAATTGTAATATTGAGGATAATTACGGTGATGATGCAGAGGTTTGACATCGTTTGACTCTACACGTTTTCAGTGATTTTTTTAAACCATATCAATTCCCTATTCAAAGCATATGGCCATTACGAGGTTCCTTCAAGCTTCTCTGTCCCCCATCAGTCTTCTCGCTTCCTCCCAGGTCATCCCAGCGTCTCGTAGCTCCGCCGAATACAACCTATGGATGGTCATCAGCGGCCTTCCAGGGTGACGGAAGCCATCTGGTTGGTAGAAGAGACAAGCAGGATTCAGGTCCATCGTCGGTTTTTATTTTGGACGTAATAAGAGACTGGTCCGTCCGCTCTCTTACCTCCGACTTCCTGACAAAATCAAGCTACCGTACCCCTAGTATTCACCGCAAGCATCAAAAGCACAGTATACGGTTACCCTGTGCCTTGGTGTGGTGCCATGACTCGCAACCATAAAGCAACACCGTCAGAATGCATGCGTTGAATAAGTGGTACTCGGTTCCAGTGCTTCTTTAAAATCAATCAATTCTACGTTTATTTATTGGACTTAGTATACATGCAGGACGAAAATCTTTCCACTTCTTTTTTGGTCGTAATAGCATTAGCTCTACAAAAACACCACATATATATATATATATATCGAAAGCGTGCAGTGCTCATACCCAAATTAGGTTGTGCGATAGTGATAAGTCCACCGTACGCCGATGATATATATATGAGTCACTTAATACGCTCCTGAAGGTTTTCAGAGTATTGCGTAAATCACAAAAAACTGTTATGGGCGGTATGATAGTTTTAGTGTATAATTTTAGTTTTAGTTATTTTGTGTCGTTCGGTGTAAAACCAAAAGTAAAATATTTTTCTACACTGTCTTTTTTTGGTACACATCAACCATGTAAAACATGGATCGAGATCGTGTTAAAAAAACGACATTTGTAAGTTTGGAAAAAATTTGAATTTCGAACAGGAAATGAAATAGACTTGTAACTAGAAAAATTGATAGATCTGTTGATAGAGCACATACATAAATTAAAAACTTATTTTCTGAAAAATCTTCAGGAGCGTGTTTAGCGACTCGTATATACTATATTTGATATTTTGGAGATCCCCTTTAGTTTGAAGGTGAAATAGATATATATTTGATCTGTGGTGTTAACCTTTTCTTATTTTGCATGTTGTCGATTTCATTGCAAAATTGTGTCACCAAAATCAAAAATTTTCTGAAGGGAATTAAAACGATTTATCGAATTTAAACAAAAATGAAATATGCGTAATTATTATAGTTATACATATTGAATATTAATTATGTCATTTTTATTATTATTTTAATTCGATATAGTGGTTTTAGATTTTCTACCATGCTGTCGATATATTTAATTCTGAAATACTGATAAACTAAGGCAGGGTTTCCCAGACTATGATCCGCGGAACACTGGTGTTCCGCAGAACGGTAATAGGTGTTCCGCAAAAAACTTGAAATCGTATTATATGCTGTTGCAGTTGCAACAAATTCAAACATGTGTTACTTCGTATTGATATTATATACTCAACAAAAAAAAAGGTGGTTCGTTAAAATTTGTGGGTTTGCAAAGTGGTCCATCGCAAGAAAAGTTTGGGAAACCCTGCACTAAGGTAATACAGAAAAAAAACAGTGGATAATTTTTATGTATTTTTTTGTAGAAAATCAAGTTTACAGTAAAAACAACTTTGATTGAGATTATTTAAAAAGATTACTTATAATCTGAATGCTGTTTTTTATACAAATAAAATGTGTCTTTAGTTAAATCTTGATTTATTGGTGTCTACTGGTCTTCGTCAATAGAACAGGACGGGTATTAAATGGCAACCAAATAATATTTTCGAACATAAAATCTCATTGAATCGTTTGTACATTAGTTTTCCCGTGCTCTCTTTATGGCTAGTAAATACGAACACTGGCGTATAAAAAGGTCAAACGTCAAAAGAAGCGTTCATATTTTATTATAGAAAGGCTGTTTTCTTTATATATAAAAATCGCTTTTTTGGCATCGCAAAATAATGCCTCACTGAATAAATCTCATAGTTTTATTACATTCAACATGCAAAGAATAGCATCGTTTAGGTTTATCTTATTTTATTTTAGAAACATACGGGAAATATATTCTTCAATATAAAAACTGGAAAATAAAACTTATTAAACTAAAACTCCATGTCCCATTTGGATCACTAATCCACTATAACTAAGTTGGTTACTCTACATCAGTGCTCCGCAACCTTTATTCACCCACGGCACACCTAGGCCCTCATTAATATTTCGCGACACACCACAAGCCAAAATATCAAAATTTCAAGAACAAAACTGTAATTTAGCCAATTAAAAACCCTTTTTACTTAACAACGTGATGGAACACTAAAACAAATTATATAAAGAAGCATTTGGAGTTGTGACTAAGCTTAATTACATAAATTAAATAAACTAAGTTAATTTTGAGTGTATAAAAGTATCGCCCAATTTTATGTTTAGCCAAATCCAAAATAGTCTTCCTAAATTGAATAACTTCAGTTGGTTCTTCGAAACATTTGCAATGGTTCTTGTTGTTTGAGCGCCTGATTGAATGCATTTTATTTGTTATGTATTTAAATATATCAATAACTTTTCATTTAATTTTTTATTTAATTCATTCAGATGCTCAAAGATGTCATTCATGTAGCAAGTTCATCATATGATCATTTTAAAAGAATTGGTAGAGTTCTGGCATGTTTGTTTGATTAAAAAATAAATAGTCTCATAGCGTACAATCATAGTCTCATAAGTTCAAATAATCTTACTAAAACTTTGCCTTGGAACAACCAATATATTTCTGTGTTAAACAATCGGGATTAATATTTTTCCAAAAAAATTGTGTGAATTTTCAATATAAAAATATTCAATTTTTTGTCATTTTGGACGCACTGCGCCGCTGCACATTTGGAATTATCTCTCGGCACACCAGTGTGCCGCGGTACATCGGTTGCGGAGTACTGCTCTACATCACTGTTTCTTAACCTTCTCCGGACCATCAACATTAAAATAAAATAATAAATATTTATATAATTGATTTGCTATTCAAAAAAATTAATTTTACAACACCGTATGCTGATATAACAATATTTAAGTATATTAAAACAGACGGTAACAAATTTTTGTTGCCCACCCAAAAATCTTCGCGGACCACCAGTTAAGAAACTATTTATTAGACGAAATATTTGAAAATGTACAAAATGTATGCATAATTATATACAAAATAGAAAGTCAAATTTGGATTATTGAGATTTTGTACACTTCCATGTATTCGTTAGTGACAAAATACATGGAAGTGAACAAAATCTCAATAATCCAAATTTGATATTGAAATTCCATCAAGCACCCTCAGTCGATGTCTTAAAATAGAAAGTGTTTTTTTTAGAGGTATGTTTTTTTAACTGGTAACACTTTATCCAGTGACCCGCCAATTTGACAGCCGACAGCTGATTTGTGTTCAGTTTTGTTTGCCATTTCACCATGAACAGACCGCTTGACCATCGTGTGCGTCGCAACTTCGGTGAATGGGGCGAAACAAAAGTGTATCTGATCCTGACCGAAACATTTTGTACAGCGATGAGGCTCATTTCTGGTCGAATGACTTGGGCTGGTGGAATCATTGGTAGCTATGTACACATTTATAATTACGTATATTTGTACTTTGTTATTCACGTGGCGAGAAAATACCTAGTCTCTTTTATGTATAATTTAGTGAAGCATTTTTTTCCACTAGGATAAGTTCAAATTATGTTCCACATTTCCGGGTTACATGTTTAAGAAAAACTCTTTATACCAAATTTAACAGTATAAATTGTGAAATTTATGAATGCGTTCTAGAAAATCATGTTTTTTTTGTTATTTTTCAGAAAATGAAAAAAAAATAATAACTCTGTACTACAATCGTAATTTCCTTTTTATTTCAGGTCATTTGAATAGGCTTCCAAATTTATTACTTTGTCAGTTTGGAAAAATCTATTGATTCAAAGGAACAATGTATTTTGTCTCTTAAAAGATTCAATTATTTTTGATGTCGAAAATGTTTTTAATATTCGCTTGGCTGAATTTTATTACAAAGATAGAACAGTCGTACCTACAAAATAGCTCCACCATTTTAAGTTCCGGTACGATTTCAAACACCCAGCATGAATAAATTCGTAACGATAAGAAATATTGTTTTTGTTTGTCATAGCAATGTTGTCATAGAGAAAAAAATGAATATAAAAATCGAGATTTGCGCGCGAATAAATTTGAACAAAATCATGGAGTGAATTTGCATAAAGAACAAGTATTCTTTTTGTAGAGTAAAAAGCCATTTTGGAGGGCACAGATAAATGCTCGTTTGTAGCGAAAAGCTTAAACCGTAAGTGAAAGAAGCTTTTTTCGGGTTAGGCTAAGCCCCCGGTTGATATGTAAATGGGGAATTTCGAATACGTCTGGGCCCAGGGGTAATAAATCTTCAGAATGTCTTATATAAAAAGCGATACGCTTTTCTGGTTCTTTTTATAATGCAGTTGTAGACTAAGAGACTACATAGTTTCCTTGAGTAAACTTTATATTGCTTTGAAAGTTTTTATACCATGGTAAGAAAACTAATTGACTATTTTTTGCATAGTGATTTTATAAAAAATCATGTCTGGGAAAACTTACTAATTTTACGCCATTCCATGTGCCTAAGAAAATTGTATTGATGAGAAGTTATAACAAAAGAAGCATTATTAAAAAAATGGTTGTTATAATTCTTTAGAGAACATGAGTACACAAGCATGAATGAGCTGCTAATCAATCTCCCTGTGTCTACACCACGCTTTCAGATAAGGATATCATAGAAAAGCATAATGGCAGTACGAAGCTTGAATATTGTAAATTTTTAAATTTAAAACCTGTTAATTATTGATCCCGGGGTCCTGGAAGACCATCGGGTACTATCCATAGGATGTACTCGGCGGAGCCGAGGGACTCGGTCATGTCATGGGAGGATTGACAGGTGACAGGGAATCATGGAGACGCCGCGTGGTAGCTATATGTTCCACACAGAGAGTGAATATGGAAGAAGAGAAATTATTAATACATGAAAACTGAATTCCATTATTACTAATTGGCAACGTCATGGATTTTTTAAATCACTAATTACGGTTTTGCTGACAATATTCTTCTTTTTTTTAAATTGTATCTTTGTTTTCCTGTGATTCGGTTGCTCAGTCAAGAGATAAAATCCCCAAATGTTATTATTGATTCATTTGATTTATGGATAAGTATTTAAAGGTATGTATGATGTTCAAGTCAATGTCGTCGGAATTCGGTTAAGGATTTCGCGAGTTCAAATCTCAGTATGTAGGGTTTATTTTTGAATGAATTTATGGATTTTTGTTCAAAGGTATCGATATTTATAGTGCATAAAATTCTCTCCCGTCAATCCAATCCTAAAAACTGGGCGTAGTGAGAGCTACTAGGTAACCAATAGTCTTGTCCTAGTCTTATCCTGTTATCCCTACACTATTCGAAAAAGATAGGTTGAGCAACTGAGTAACAAGCAGTTCTTATAGAAAAAAATATATTAAAATAATTTTATTAATTGGTAATATACTTGACATGAAAATGGACATGGTTTAAAAAGACGATGTTTTTAATTTTATTTACTCATCATGTCCAATTATGAAAATGGGGCATATAAAAGCAAAGTTCTATCCTTATATAAATTTATCTATCATATTTTCCTGAAAAAAATAGTGAGAACTGGCGTTATTATGAAAAAATGAATGATCATGTGAAAGAACACCGATGATTCTCACAGTAAACACAAACTCACACTAATGTAAAATAAAAAAAATATGACTTAGTTATTCCGCTCGGTGTTACTAAATGTGACATGTGTTTTATCTTCTTTAAGAAGCATCTTAAGACTGCCAGTGGAAGAACTAAGTTATCAATTTTGATATTATATAAAAAATAATTTTTCACAAAGTTCTGCCAAATCCATCGATCAAATTCACTATTAAGTTTTTACAGTATTTATAAATCTTATATTTCACAGATGATTAAATAATAATTATGCAGCAATTTTATGTTTTATAATAAAAAAAATGGATATTTACTTCATGCCAGTTACGAAAAAATGTAGCCCATTGGGTAAAGGACTGGGTCTGAGTTTAAATAGCTTTTGATGGTGATAAATTATATTCATATAACTTTCGTTGTGAGTGCTTCTTTATCTTTATTATTTCCGGCGAATATCTTCCATTATAGTTGCGCTCAATTCGTGACAGCTTACACTTTACTGATCTAAGTAGCTTTTCACTGTCATTTGAACTTTGAACTTTCGTAAAATGCAAAAGCTACTTATAAGATGGATGACAGTTCATACAATGTTAGCGTAATGGAATAATTTCTTAATGTTCCGAAAATTTTGCGGGCCTAATATTAAAGAACTGCTCAGCTCTTCATATGTAGTGTTTGCTCATTTTTAATGCATTATATTATCATAGTCGGGAAAACCTTATAATATGGCAGTTAAAAGAATATAAAACGTCGTATAAATATAGTAAAAAATTATATGTAGATAATAAAATATGAACATTTTATAGTAGGGTACAATTTTATCAAAATATGAGGATGGCTTAACCGATATTTTTTTTGTGAATTAAATTTCCTAAGTAACATGTTTTATTGTGTTTTAGTTTTAGTTCATTTTATTTCTTGAGTGTATTTTATTACAACAAAATATATTTGTCGGCCGAGTTCTGATTCATTATTCTGTCAGAAATGTCATAACTTTTTACTATAACTTTTTGAAGTCTTGATACTTCTCACTTGTATGATGTATCATTTATAATTATATAATTTATAATTTATATAATTTTACAATTTTTTACGTAGTACTTAATACTTAATAAAGTGACAATGTACTTGAATTTCATATATTTCGGATAGAACAATTTAATACTAAACTCATCAAAAATCGAAAACATGAAAATACGTACATAATACTGTTAGAACAATCAAGTACTTGGTCGACGATTTGACTAAAGCTATTTTTCGTGTTGTAAAAACTTAAAAAACATCTTTTAAAGTGTATTGTAGCATCTGAAGGAATTTCTTATTATTTGGTTCAATGTCGGGTCGTCGGCAGAATATTTTCATTAAAATGTTTATTTTTAATTTATCGCACGGGGAAATCGTTTGTCATTTGCCTATTTCCAGTGTCTTTGTGCTTTGCGTGGAGTATTCAATGGATATTGCTCTCGTATATCATAATAAAATTCCCCAACTCATATACTTGTGACGTTTTTGGTATGTTGAATTCGCATTGGGATCGTTCACGGCCCGTTTGAAATATACCCATTACCGCAGGGCAGCTTTGAATGCTTTGGTGTGGGTGTTTTTTTTTGCAAGAACTGAGTGCGAAGTGGTATGAATATTCAATTGACTATTCAAAAGCCGTGGCGAGAATATTATTAAGATGATCAAGAATATTTTTAATACTGTCAAATGCAGGCACTATTCATTTCACTGCGCCATGGAAACTAGAATATTGTATATATACTAGAAATTACCAGATTCCACCTCAACTGTTAACATTCGCTCAATTTAAAGTTTTCGCACATCAATGCAAATCAATATATATTGTAGTTTTTGATATCGAGTATTGAATAAATCATAATTAGAGCATGCATAAAGCTCTCCATAGATTGCGAATAACTTATAAAGATGATCAACTGAAAAGAAAACGTTTTACTAGAAATGTTTCTTTTCCAGTCACTCAATTTACATTAAAACCATAACAATTGCACAGGAATCCATTAATCAATTCGTCGTGGGAGGATTTGAGAACTAAATAGCAACAACGCCCACGTATGCTGATCACTCAGCTACAAGACCTGAAAAAAATATTTTATTATATTCATGATATGAATACAAAATAAACGTATAAAAAACTAAAACGTTACACTTGCATATTACGTAATCAACTTTATAAATTATAAAAGAGTTGATAAATCAAAGCTAGTAACAATAAAATTGCATTCCAAGTGTACCGTATGTAGTATTCTATAATAAAAATTGTTTTTCGATGGTATTGTTTTCCCCGAACAAACGATATAACTCACCCTTTACAAATTGACGTATATCAGCAATATTTTCCAGACATGAGACTGTAATATACACATGCGTGCGTAGCATATCAGTAAATTACTCGGATTTTTTCAGCCAATCCTGAAAGAATCTATTCCTTCTTTATTGACATAGGAAATCAAAGGAAAATGTAATGTGTTTTGTGAAATTTGATTCCATAAATCATTTTTACTGGCAATGTTGATTTAAATGTTTCATAAAACATACTCCTATCTTAATAACCAAGTGGGCCGTATTTTTATAAGCCGGCATTTATTTTATTGTTGATAGATACACTATAAATCAAAATTTATATTACGATAAAAAAGGAATAGTAATACTTATTAAAGCATGAATAATGATTTTCTCAATGAGAAAGATATATTCTCTAATGTTTAATAAAATAATTGCTATTCTGAGTATTTTATCCGTATCTTTCGAATGAAATGTATATTGTAAATTAGTTGTTAATCTTCCGTCCCAGTTGAGTATTATTTCTGATAAACACTCTTAAGCTGAGATTAGTCTTTAAATTTCATTTTTGTTTATAATAGTTTTCAGAATCACATAAAGTGTTTCAGCTGAGATATAATAATTCATTATTGTATTGTTACCATTTTTGCTCCAAATAACGACTCTTAACGGAAGTTATCTAAAAAAAAAGATTTTCTACGAATACTGTTGTTACTTGCTTGAACTCTTTTTTTCGGGGAGGGTAAGCATAAAAGGATAGGGCTAAGATGGAACTAGTGGTTAGATAATTACTCTCACCTCGTTTTTAGAATCGGCTGGTTGTGAATGAATTTAGGCATCACACATCCATGCCTTTGAACATAAATCGATTGATGAAACTGTCCGTACTTTGACTCAAACCTGTGAGCACAGCAACCGAAGCCAACGACATTGATCACTTATTTATAGGCCTGGATTTCAGCTAATTAAGTTGAATGTATATAGCTGTATATTATTGATGATCGTAATCTAATACAGTTTGTGTAATTTATTGTAAGAAATAATTGCATACGTACCATTTTGACAAGAACGTCCTAGCCGTAAGTCTATAAATGGACACTGTTGTTACGTCTTATCTTAATTTGATAATATATTTACATATATTGCGGACACTTGTGACAGCTAGGGTACAATAATATGGCATGAATTTACATACATACACCGTATTGTAATTGCCTAAGATATTGCCCTTATACCCACCATATACACTCACTATGTGAAACAAATAGAATCCTAACGGAACATCGCAAAGGATGTTTGTTTATTCGAGAACTGCTTGATACTCAGTCGCTCAAACTCTCTTTTTATATAGTAAATATAGAGGAGAAGAATTAAAAAATGATTATACCTAGTTAATCAATTAAAAATAATTATACGAAAGTATTTGTTTGAGATGTCAAGCCCGTGGACACGGTAACGGAAGTGGATAGACACCCACTGGCGTTAAACAATCGACTATATACCCGAAAAGCATTTCTGCTGCGGAAAAAAGCTCTTTCTTGTATTTTGGAATTTTTAAGATTTTCGAAAACTGGTTTCTAATTTTTGGTGCACACTATCGTCGGCCATTAAAGCAAGCCCGTCTGTGCTGGTGACAGAGGGTTTGATGCTCAAACGGATTTGGCACACCTAATTATAGAGTTATTTGCATACCACAGAGCATTGGTGCAACATGCTTATCAAATCAATTGCACATAAATATGTTGGTATAATAATCATTAATTTCTTTATCATCAAAATTGATTTTCTAAAGCTACGCTTCTAGACTTTTAATCTATTATGCTTTTTAATTAAGCTTGGACGATAATATTTATACAAAGGTTAATAATTTATATTAAACTACGCGCATTTATTTGTGGAAGTTGTTTCGCATAACGAGGAAGCATTTTTATTATTACTAACTTTTAATTATATTCACAGCTTATTCTTAATTAACATTAAAAGTTTAAAATTTTTAAAATCGATTCATGAAGTAGGAATGGTAAATAATCTTCAGTAAAAAAATATATCCGATAACTTCTAATTTTTACACGTACTTAGTTTTATTTTGAGAATCTTTCACCAATCTTGGTAAATATTTTTTTTACTTTAGTTCAAGACATGTTCATCTTATTAAATTATTTAAGTTACATGATGCCAGAGTTGGCTTTAAATGGTAGTTTTTTCAAACGAAATGATTTAAGTTAGATTAAAATAAGATAAAAGAAGAATATGAATTTTTGATATTAGGTATTTCGGTCTTGTTGGAACAAGTTAGAATAAATGTCTCTCTTTAAAATTAAGGTCAACCTGTATATTAATTATTTTATCATGAAATGATGATTTTTTATTAAATTTGAGAAAAAAGTATATATATAGTATTTATCATAAAATTAATAAAAACAGTTTGATAATGCTTGGTCTAGTGAAGAAAATTGCTTAGAAATTTTAATAAAATGTATAAACGGATCGAACTTATCAACAAGTTTATTATCGAAAGCTTCTTATATTGTCAATAACTTTTGTGAAACTGACGTAAGTCAGTATTGATGTTAATAGATTATTTACTATCGCGACATGTACAGGTCGCATGGGCATATTACAAACAAAGCTCCGCAAGCCGCGTCGAAAAGTTTTGACACATAACAGCCTGTAGAATAATGTCGTCGACAAACTTTGACGCTCGACACTCGGAGATCTCGAAAGCTCGTGTTGACGTGGTCCTTTGCGGGCAACGTGTGAGCATCCTTGACGTCCCACAACCTCCCCGCATAGATGTCAAAACTTACATGCTTCGACCAGGGCCTTGTTTGCCCTGCGTAAGTTATTCATTCCCAACGACATGTCTTCGCCGCTTGCTCACTAACAATGTACTCTGCCATATGCTCGAACTTTTTTCGCTGAAGTACTCATGAATAATTTTCTACGCGATGTCAAACGATGAATGGATTGAGAATTGATCATAAAACATATTTAGGCTTGCCTTACGTATTGCGTATACATGATGTTTATCTGTACTTATTATACTACGCCACTAATGCTGTTCCTGTAGCGGAGTGTTCAATCCTATACGAATTTTACCCACTCAGTTGCGAAATTACGTATTAGAATACCGTAAAAGAATTTTTGGATTTTGGAACATTGCTTTTTAAATTCATTTATTGATCTGTTTTCTTACCTTCTCATCTATGCCATATCCGACAATAAAAACGGAACATACAGGTTCAATAATAGTTCTTTACACTCTCCATTAATCTTTTCGATGTACTTAAAAACAGTTTTTGTAAAAAATAGTTCTGTTCTGATGCTTTATTATCAGTAATGATATAAATATACTCACCACTTTAAGCGGAGATAGTTAAAAAAATATAACTCTGTATTTTACTACCAGATCCACAGAAACGTGGAATTATTATTTTGGGATGACGCCATGTTTTCAATGATGGTTTTAAATGAAAATATTTTAAATATAAAATTAAAATTGATTACTTACTTATTACACTTGGTTTATCACTTTAGTCTGAATATTCTTCTTAAAGAGGCGAAACGCGTCACGTTAGTGATAAACCAAGTGGAATAACTAAGTTATCAAGTTTAATTTTATATTAAAAATGAACTTCCACAAAGTTGCCGCCGAATCCATAGAAAATATGATTTTTTTTCTTATTATTATTCACGTCACACGATTTATTGTAAAATGAGAAAATCAGTGTGTATTTTCTATACCCTAATCGCTTTCGCGTTTACAAATAAACGTTTTAATATTTAATAGTTCTGTAATAGTTCTGACGATGGTGTAAAACCGAAATAGCTATCAACAACTACATGTTAAAAAAAATTTGGAGAACTAAATACTTTGTTAGTTAATCCTATTATAATGGAGTTCTACCAAGTAAATTCCAATTCAATCAATATTTTAATATTTGTTTGTTAAAAGCTAACATACTTGATGTTCGTAACTTTTTACGTAATACTCTGATACATTATTTAATATCTGATAAGCTGAAGACTCCCTCGGAGAAAACACATACGATAAAACATTTTTAAAAGATCTAAAATTTAAAATTAAAAATGAATATAATTTGATATATGTTTTGCCATTACCTGAGTACCCGATTGACTAAGTGCCTTCCGTTTGTCAAGCATAGCTGTAATGAATGCACAAAAAACTACAAATTATTTTTATAACAATTCTTCTTAGCTCTGATCAATGTTTGTACATTTATAAAGTAAATGAACACTATAGCTAAATGAAATAAACAAAACAGTTGTAGTGATTTATTTATGTTACGTTAGAATAAGGTTGTTTGCTTCCATACAAGTTGAAATATCAATTTAGAATGACTGTGTAACGCGCTCTAAATTGCCAATTGAATAATTTATTATTAAGGCGTCAATTCATACGAATTTTAATTAAGAAGGCTAATACTATAAAAGATGTTAAAGGCCTTTCACACTTCACTATCGATTCCTTGAAACTAAAATATAGAATAAGATATATTTGAATGTGAATAAAAAAAAACTATTTGTGTTCTCTTAATAGTCAGTCGAATCTCTTTAGACCAAATTTCCCACGTAAAAATATAACTTATTGTGTACCTCAAAATTTTTGGCATCTGAAAATAGTATCGATATTTTTATCACTTATATAATTTGAAATAAACTTCAATATTGTTTTTTTTTATTGAAATATTTTATAGACTTGATTTTATAAATAACTAGTGAGTACCGGGCATGCGTTGCAATGCCACTCAAAGAAAAAAAATTGTTGTGTTTTAGTTCTTTCTATTGAAGTACTTTTGAATACACAATATTTTTTACTTTTAAGATGTTAACTATCAATTCTTGATTGGAAAGACATTATATTTTAAAAAAATAAAACACGATTCATTCTTCCGCATATTTATAATGATCAGGACCGGTTTTGCTCATCACGAGCATTATCAATTGATACTTCATCTACTATCTTCATATACTATACGAATAAATCAGAAGGGTTTTTGAGATGTCGCTGTTCGTACGCATTTGATTTCGTTTTTAGAAACCTTCACGGATGTGCGCACAACAACTCACCAAAGTTTCATAGAAATCGAACGAATGATAAAGGAACAAACAACGGGACAAACAAAAAAAACCAACAGAAATTCATTTTTATGTATATAGCTATGACAACCTATAAATATGTATATTTGAATTCTATGAAAAGGTATCAGTGCTCTTGAAGGCTGTTACGAACTATCCGTATGGTGCTTTCGATGAAACTCCTGAGACCTGAAAAGAGAAAAATCACTTGGCGAGTAAGAGGTTATACTGGAAGCTCTACGTGTAGGTCACATACTGCTTATATGGAGCGGATATGTATTATGAAAAGTTGAAGAAGAATATTTGGATTTGAACTATGGTGGTCCATTGGTCTACACACATTCTATTAAAGATCGGAGTTATGCTGAAAATATTTGATTGATTTAATAAAGATAAGTTTTTCGTAAATATAAAGTATTCATAATGTTTCAATCAATCGCTAAACAAGATGCGCTTTTAAAATAAAATGTTTAGCAATTAAGAAAAACCTGTCACGACAAGAACAAATAAGCCTTGATAATATAATTCAAATACGTTCTATTCAATCGATACGTTGTCAATTATTATTATGAGTTTATTTGTATTTAACAAAAGATTGACGGATTGACAGTTGAGTCAAATTTAATTTGTATTTATTGATTTTTTGAGCAGCGAAATGTAGCAACTCGTAACTTGTTCATAATTATAGGCAGTTGTAGGTACTTTTGTTTCGATATCAAAGTGGTAAGATAAGTGTAAGGGTTTGGTGTATGATTCATTTAGATTATTGTAATTAATTCGTACGTATGTAATAAAAATCAAAACGGTATTGTTGTAATTGGTATTCGTAATCAACCATTATCACTACCGGTAAAGATTTAAACCTCTTTAGGTAGGAATCAACCAATCACTAGCAGTTCCCGTAAGTTATCATTGAACGTAAAGTTAGATGGGAACGTTATTAAATTTCCTTGCAAAGCATCCCCGGGGTAGACTGGACGAGACCAAAGAGAGATGTGACAAAGGGCAAACATAAACAGTAACTAATAACGGTGAGCACAAACTAGGTAATCTTGCTCACGAACTGTCCAACAGCCCGTTTGATAGATTTGCATTCAAAGGGATGTCCCAAAAGAAACAGACAATCCGTTAAATTATAAATCTTAAATTTACAATCATCACATTATATTTAAGACACATTAGAAATATGTGACAACGTATGCATATCCGAAAAACAATTATACTTTATTCATACAAAATCAGAGCATACGCATGCGGCATTTGAGTTTTTTTTAACCTGTAATTAAGCAGGTGCTAATTTGAACGAAAAACGAGTTTTCAGCAAATCGAGTTATCGGGGGGTCTACTGCAATATCTGATGTAATGTCGTTGAACGATGTTAAAGCTTTTCTTAGTGACATTGCTGTTTGTAGGCTTGTTATACACTTTATGTGACATCTGTAATACTGACATAACAACGCAAACTATGTTGAAGTCGCATTGCTCTTAGGCGTCGGTATATTAACTTTTTTTCAGCCACAATTTATTCAATTTACTCTATTACTCGTCTATAATTTGAACTGAAAATCCAAACACATCCAAACACATCCAAAAAATATCATTAAAAAACATGCGAATTCATTAGAAATATACATAAGACAAAATATTTCCTACGATTTAAATATACATAATGAGTTTTCACCTACCACTACCAGTTATGTCTATATAGCCAAAATAACCGAATTAACTCCGCACGTTATTTGCCCGATGCAGAAGCAAATGGGTATATTCCATTATTTTCACCATGAATAATATTATTAATATTATATTACATGAATAATATTATAATACAGATTTAATTTCACATTTCTGAAGCGCAGTGTATGCAGGCCGCCGCTGCATTTGGTCGACAGACGTCGGTGTCTGGTTAACTCATAATTTAGAAATGCTTCGCCGAATGCCAATGTGAATTCTCTCGATAGCCGCACGCCAGCCCGACAGCCAATACCTTTAACGATATTAGCCACAAAGCCAAGACAGCTGGCCAATCAATTGGCACAATTAAATTTGGTATTGTGTGCATTTAATCACCCATAGTGATTCCGGCAACTGCAAGCCCTTGATGGTCATACAGTGCAAGCCAACGATAGTTAATTTGTTACCAGTGATTTATTGCCACTAATATCATATTCTGACAATTTGAAATATGAAAGAATACAGAAAAAAATCATATTTTTAGACACTGATATTTTTTAATGAAGCAAATGTTAAACGATTTTTTACAAAGTAAACGTATGAGAATGCCCGGAATTCAGGATGTCTGGTATCTCAATCAAACAACACTTTATCCGATTACTGTTTTATTTATTTGACGAAGATGCAGTGGTTTATTACACAAAAATTACCAGTAGCACATAAAATTGAGTCTACATTTACGTTTACTTAACACATGAATTTACCTTTAAGTTAAAATGCAATTGACACAACAAAAGATTTTAAATTTAAATTAAATCCAATTTCAAAACAAACAAAAAATTTTTATAATGACTTGCAATGCCAGCCGGCTCCCTCTAGCCAAAAGCCTCCGAGAGCTGACTGTCCGCCAAAATAAAAATTTAACTTCAACCACTGTAGGTTCCTCCCCTTTTTGTCAATAAGAGACTCGTCCACTGGACGCTTTCTAATTTTTAGCTATAGCCCTAAGGCAACCGATTGCTTTTAACGACAATAACTCGTTTCGAATACCAAGAATCATTGTCATTAAAGCTGTTCGCTGTCAGTTATGGATTATAATAAAACTTAAGCTTAACAAACAAAACCAGGGTGTGTCACGTAATAAGTCAAATTAAGCTTATTAATAAATTAATAATGTTTCATTTGATTAATTCATTTCTTATTATACTATTATACCAATATTGTGTAAATACATCTAACACAGAATATGTGAAATGACTTATTACGTGAAATTGACAAAAAATGCTTAAATAATGAAAGAGCAAGTCATTTGTTTTATTCAGGAATTAGATTAATTATCAGTACTGTTAAATAATCAAAAAGTACGCATATTATTCTCAATTTATAATATAAAATTCGAAAAAGCATGTGTCAGTATGTCTGTCTGCCACAAGGACTCCTCCCAAATGATGAAAATCATAATACCATTCTGGCTGCCATTTTTAGGTCAACTGTGCTATTTTCAACATTCTACATTTATTTAACATTGTTATTAATGAATGGCTTTTATTTTGTGGGTGTTAAGTGAGGTGCGGTCCTCGGTGATATTTTCGACATTCAACTTCCAACCATAGCTGGAATCAAAATAACGCCCACGTCTAAATGAATAAATAATGAGTTACCAGTAACACATAAAATTGAGTCTACATTTACGTTTACTTAACACATGAATTTACCTTTAAGCTAAAATGCAATTGACACAACAAAAGATTTAAAATTTATATTAAGTCCAATTTCAAAACAAACAAAAACAATTTATAATGACTTGCAATGCCGTTCGACTCCCTCTAGCCGAAGGCCTCCGAGAGCCGAATGTCCGCCAAAATAAAAATTTAACTTCAACCATTGTAACAATAACTCGGTTCGACTACCAAGAATCATTGCCATTAAAGCTGTGCACTGTCAGTTATGGACTCTAATAAAACTTAAACTTAACAAACAAAACCAGGGTGTGTCATGATACATTGTAAAACATTTCATATACATTTTAAAAGGCGATAAAGTATGTCCAAGCATACTTGTTACTAATATTCAATATTAAAGTTTATTGAAAAAAAAACACAATTGGTTTTGTACTATTTTCACATGTTTATAATGATCAGGAGCATTATCAACTGAATCTCCGCTCAACGCTCGCTATGAGAAAAAACGGTCCTGATCATTACAAACATGTGAAATTAGTAAAAAAAACAAATTGTGCTTTATTTTTAAAATATAAGGCATTTCCACCAAGAATCACAGTTACACATTTAAATTGTTTTTTTTTTTTAAATAATTATGTTTCATTAGATTTGATGTGTAAGCGCAATTTTTACACTCAGCAAGTAGAGAACTAATTTCGCCTCGTAAATAATTTTCTAATGATAATTCTTCATAATGTTGTTGGCATATTAATCATCCACCAACATTGCATTTGAACATAAGCTAGAATGCATACAATACTGTGCCGGTAGGGGTACATACACGACGGTGGAAGTATAATAGTTTGCCATTATTCATTACTCAACATTTGGAAAATCCCCGGCTTACCGCGTACAGGACAATCCAAAAAAATTTGTCCTCAATTAGAATATTCAGATCCATTCAATGTATATTTGTTTTAGAATATTTCATGACAATAAATTTCACATTTCCAATTTTTTTTTATTATTGTATTTGCTCTAAATGTGGAGTATATGGACTAAAACTATTTTTCAGTTTATTAGTGTTATCCGTGCCGCCTCTCCCCACCTCGTTCGGATAATCGATATTCTATTTTATATGTAATGTTTTTTCTACTAAGAATTGACAGTTGTTACCGAGAAATGTTCTTTTTTCTGAAGTTAGTGCCAACAAAACGTGGATAGCTCCAAAGGTTTACTTTATTAGCAGTACAGTTGTTTTAGCCTTCTAGCTCCACAATTGTAAAATAAGCATGAATTTTTGTTCTGATATATTCAAAAGTGACATTTTTGTCTCATACGATTCAAAGTTAAAATCTTTTTGTTATTGAGAATGTCAAACTTGATATAGCTGATAAATATCTTAGAAATCACGTACATGATTTGTTTTTGCTTCTATAGTGTAGAACTAGTCTACAAATGGATTTTCCTTTGAAAATAGCATAAAGATTGATAACAAAAGCACTCGATGATTAAAAATGGTCATATTTTCTACGGATTCGGCGGTAACTTTGTGCAAATTCATTTTTAGTTTAAAATTAAAATCGATAACTTTGTCATTCAACTGGCTTTATCACTAAAGTGATGCGTTTCGCCACTTTAAGAAACATATTCTGACTAATCATATCGCTAGGGTATTTTATTTTAAGTTACAAACCATGGCTTAGGAAAAATCATAGCAGTTAAGCAAATGTGTTTCTCCGTCTGATTCTTCATTATCCCTAGAATGTCTGTTCGTAAAATGTTGTTTTACGATTGTGAATGCGATTTATACGTCATAATAAATATTTGGTTTTAAAAAAAAATGTCAAGTTTATACATGTTTAAATTCAAGAATCATCTCTCGCCAACAATATTCTGCATACGAGAAACACAGGACCTTTGTTGTAGCAGTTTGCACGCGTGTCAGCTAATGATTTTCCATGCGCTAAACTACATCAATTTCATCCATTGCATCCAAGAAAATTCGCTAGCCTTGTATATTAAATATAAATTCTCACCTTTTCTTTTCTTACTAAAACACATTTAGGAAACCTTCTTTATTTTATAGCGTAATATTGGCTGATGCGGTAGTCCGTTTTACTGTAACTACTGAAGTATTTTGGATTTGTTTATTCCGTGTCATGGAAAGTTTTTTCCATTCAAACATTAACACATGACATGTCGTGGAGAATATTTCATAATTTCAGTCTCGTCTTTTACTGTACTCATCAAAAGACAAATTTTATTCTATTTCTTTAGTCAAAATTTAACGTATTTTTTTGAATTTATAAAACATAGTATTGTAATTTTTGTATGTGAATAATGTTTCATTTGAATCAACCTGTAGGTGAACCAACCAGCTTAAGGTTCTGTGTTCAACATGGATTTGTCTGAAATAAATGCACAGTAAAGTTTCTAATCTTGCATCTACTGAATTTTATACAGACATCTGCTGTAGTCCATACATTTTTGTATAAATAGATCATGAACTGCGATTTTTTAAACAATTTTCTATTGACAATGTTAAACTTAATATATTGCGAATTTAATTTTTCAGAGTATGGCAATGGTTGTTTGTGTTTTTTTTTCTTACAGTGACCTCTGTGTTCATTTATTATTATTTTTACGATTTAAATTACCAAAAATTTTCATCAGTTTATTAAAATAAAATAAATTCAATCTATTAAAATAAATCATGTTTTCAGCTTGTACTTACGAAGCTGTAAGAACTAAATACTTTGCTATTAGAGTTCTATCAAATGAATCGTTGTTCAATTAACAATCTTAAAATGCCAACATTAAATAAATAAACTTGTCTAAAGATGTGATGCAGTAATATCTAGTAAAATAAAATATATTTAGTAAGATAAACAACTAGAAGCGCAATTACTCTCACAAGAACAACATCGAAGAAATGTGTAAAACTCATCTTTGGATGAACCTTGACTCTTTAGCGTGGTATACATCGCAAGGAAAAAAGTATCTCTGCGTTTATCTGAGTCTAATTGCCTAAGAATTTTACCTTTAATTAAAGCATCTAAAGACGGATTTTCGCTAACAAGATTAAGGAAAAACAATACCGGAAAAATGTAAGAAAAACGTTTCCCATCCCCACTCAATTTAATGGGAAAGAAAATCTGTGGCATGGAAAATGTTAGATATTTTTCGCTGGTAAATTGGGTCACATAGACAAAAAGATATTTTTGAATAAGGCGTCTTTACGAAAATTGACTTTCTTATTCAAAATGTTTCTTTCATAAAAGAGATATTTTTCTTCAATTATGATAATTTTTCAATTAAAAAACAACTGAAATAACTTTTGTAGCATTTTTATTATTAAAAAAATGATATTATATAAGACTGAAGTTAGGAAGACCGCGAATTCGTAGGATGAATGGGGTGCACAACACCTACGAGTGCTGGTAGAGGACCGAGCAGAATGGAAACCATTGATTTAGGCGGTCAAGCTTTACCCCGGAATCCACACATGAGAGAAAAAGAATGTAATGAGAATATGCCAAAATTGTTTTTACTACATTAAAAGATTTATTAAATCAGAACCGGTTTACAAAAGAACATAAAATTTACAGGTAATGCTTAGCGGTCATGGTATTTTTCTTTATATTATTATAATAATAGTGTTACTTTAACATATATATATGTTTGTTCTTTTTTACATTTTATAAATTATCAATAAAATTGTAAGATAAGTAATTTAAAGCATTCAATTTTCATTGATTTATCAATATTTACATCGTCACAATTTATAGGTTCAAAAGCAGGCGCATAAAATAATAAAATAGATTAACTACATATACAAAAGGGATTATAATACAATTAAAAATACTGTGAAGAGTTAAATAGAAAAACGTGTTTGTATTAATTGTAGCTTTCCAGCGAATACCATTATTTATGAATAAAATAAATTAAGTGGTGTTTGAGTGCATGTTTAATTATTTTAAAAGGTTTTATGAAAAACAAAACAAATAAATGAGCGAGATTATTCATGAAATATATCAAATTTTATAAATTGCCCGTATATTTATGTTGAAAAATCAACAGCTGAATTGATGTATTACAAAAATGTTTATCCAGTACGATATTTAATTGTGCTTAAAATATTATCTTGGTTATGTGTTTTAGCATTTTTTTAAACAGTAATTTTGCTCAAAATTTTGAGGTCACTTCAATATGAATACGTTCTTGGTAAAATAAGAGTTTTTTGTTTCTACTTTTATATCATCCACTTTGTTAAAAAACAGTATTTAAGTTATGGTAGATAATACATTCGGTATAAAAAAGATAAAGGAAACTAAGGGATGGTGCATTCGTACGAATATTGAACTTATTGCCTTCTTTAAGGTCCACACCAACAATGTGATGAAGCAATCAAGAATCGGATGCGGTTGATCCGCGATCTCCAGAGCATTCAATTTCATATATGGTCTATATTGGGAATCCGGCGGAGTTGAGTGGACAGCGTGTAAAACGTTGCCAGATTGGTCAATGTGTCTTACCGTTGTCACGCAATGGAAAATAAAATGAATTATAATTAAATTAAAAGAGATTTCGTACTGCGAGTAATAGAATTTTATAAAAAATAGGAATAATCATTTACTCATACGTACTGAACACTAAGCAAGTCGTAATAAAAAAAATATTCATAATAACAAATTATATGTCTTTACGTGTAAAACGTAATATAAAAGAAGTTTATTATCATAAACGTAAACGTAAAGAAAACCAGCTTTAAATAGGGATTTTGCATACATTAATAGAACGATTTTACAACACTACACGACACATAATTAAATTATAAAAAATAGCTCAGTGGGAACAAAACCGTTAAAACAGGGCGTGAAAATCAAGTTCGATAATTCCGTCTTATTCACTTTGTTATGAAATAAATACAAAGTGACACACCCTAGTTTTTTTTGTTTAATTTAAGTTTATTAAGGTCCGTAACTGAAAGCGTCCAGCGTTAATGGCAATGATTCGTGAAAGTTGGCCCGATTCTTGTCGTGAAAGGCGATCGCCCAATTGCCGGCAGACACGTTCGCTGGACGAATCCATTTTTGACGGAAAGGGGTGGCTCTGACGGAACGGGGAGTCCAATTTTTGATTTTTGCGGGAGTGGATTCCCAGCCTTCGAGTGAAGGAAAGCCACCGGCCCCCGTGGCCGGCATCGTTGACGTTGTGGATTGTTTGGGTTTGTTTTGAAATTGGACTTAATTTGGAATCGTTTGTCGTGTCACTTGCATTATAACTTAAAAGTAAATGCATGTGTTAAGTGAATGTAAATGTCGACTCAATTTTATATGTTAGAATTATTTTTGTGTATTTTAAGCCACTGCATCTTCGATTAAAATAAATAAGTGTTGAACCGGATTTGAAATGGTGAAATGGTCAAAAAGTTAGATTAAAAAAGTTTTTTTTTTCGAATCCTTCATCTTCTAGAAATTATTGCATCCTTTCAACTGGATTGAATTACTGTGATGTTAGTGAGCGGTAATAAATTTTAATATAAAATATATGCAAAAATGGGCGGTAGGTATAAAAAGGTTGACGACCACTGATCTGTCCTAAGAAAAAGATGATAGAAATAAATGTGTGGACTATATTCATTTTCACTAAGGTGTTTCTTGAAGAAGCAAAACACGTGTCAATCACGCACGCTTAGTGAAATAAAAAAGTTGAAATTAACATTTTTTACGAATTTATAGCCACCTAATTCATCGAAATTATCATATAATATATTATTTCTTAAGGAGCAGTCACGCTTTATCTCTAACTCGCATTATATAGGTAGTTGAGTGGTCATATAAAATTAAATTATAAATGTATTTTGTTACACAGAGTAATTTTAGATTTTAACTATTATTTTCCATTCATTACCCAAAAGTAGTTAATATATCATAATAACACTATCAATTTACTATGACTTGTTATCATTTTGATTTCCTTTGAAACAGTTTGTACACTTGAACAAAGCAAGGGTATTATTATTATTGCAATTAAGTCAGTTGTACAGGCATTCAAGAACGTGTTACTTTGAGGGACCAAACCATTCTGACATCCAACTACAAAGATGTATAAGAGAAACAGAACGACCGCAAACGAATAAACAAACCTTAGTGTTGCTAAATATCTCGCTTTTGCAACAAACTTTACGGAAAGTGTCAGATGATATCATCGGACCCTTATTAACCCCAATGGAGTGATTTTCTTAAGACAAACTTATCACTCTGGCACGTTGCTTTATTTTTCTGTATAAACCAAATCATACATGAAAATATATTTTAATTACATATGTACACTTCATCCCGGTTTTGAGGAAAAAACCTTTTGCCGAAACAGTGAAGATTTGATCTCGATTGCCAGGAAGAACAAACAAATTCATTGAAATTAAAATTTTATTCAAATACTGGAAACCGTAAATAAGCAGAAATTTCAATTTAAATGATTATATTTTTCATTTTATATCTGAAATCTAATAAAGTTACAAGATTCAATTAAAATTTATTATTTTTTATAAAAATATACGAGAACACTAATTTGCCTATTTTGTAAATACATCCATGCATTTATTGCTTAACAACAATTATTTTCGAGAAATTTTTACACAATGTTGCTTAATTTTGTTTAAAATGACACATATATCGATGCTCTAATCCCGTAAGGGACTATTTAAAAAATTTGCAGGAGGCTAAAAGAAACTGAATATTTACGTTATTATGTATTTTAGACATTTTTTTCTTCTACGTGTTAAGTGAATAGTATCTTAGAGTACATGTAAATCATTAAAAAGTTTAAACACTTTGTATTATTTTAAATAAACGAGATACGGTTTACAAGGTAATTTTCGTCAATATATTAGATACGGGTTTATAACATAAAGCCATCGATATTACATATCGACGTTGTTTTGGCCAATTGTTGTAGGCCTCAAAATTGAACTCTCGAAAACATTATAAGGTGAGTTGTGTTATGAATCTTTGAAGTGCACCCTTGTAAATTCTCATGTTTGTAGATACGGGATTATACGTAGGAAGTGTCGATATAATAGTGGCTTACATCAAGTGGCAGGGTCAGAATTTTTAAACCTAAAACCAATGTAAAATGATGTTTCCCTTTCAAAAAGCAGTCAATTTATTTTTCTAATTTACATCATTTGGCGGAGGCCTGCTTTAAATGGAGATCCAATCATTAACTTATTTTCGTATTTTTTGATGACAGAACAATATTGATGTATTTCATATATTCATATACAACAGAATTTAAGAAATATATAAATACAATTTTTAACACATCTGATGGTGGTGTCTGATAAGTCAGGAATAAATGATGCGAAGGAAATAATCTTAGGATTACTTTTATGAATTATGTAAGCAGAGATTAACATTGTTCAACTTGAACCTTTTTACGGAAGAACGTTGTATTCAATAACGATACCGTGGTTGTAACATATTTTAACTATCGACTCTCGGTTATGTTTGGAAATTCTTTCTGAAAGTGATTTAGTTTTGCCCAATAATTTTCAATAAAAAAGTCCAATTACTGTTTCCTGTTAACTGAAATCGATTAATAAGTATAATATAATAGAGACCAGAGAAGTCATAACAAAACAATGCAAATACTTACGCAAATCGTTTTCGCTGTTTTTTGGTTATTATTAGTGACATACAGAATATCAACATGAATCTAGTAGAAGGATAAAAGTCACGACACGATTAGGAAAAATTATAGTTCAAATATTGTTAAATCCACTGTTATTTCTAGATATAAAAAAGTGGTATGGTTTGCATTGTTATTCACAGATTGAAATACCTTGAGGATGTAATCTCTAGCGCTGACTTCTATGTGAGGCTTTGGCATTCAACTGTTTCAAGTTAGCTTCTCCCCCTTGCTCTATTAAGCGCCCAGAAGTCAAATGGCCTTTTCCACACCATCAAACCATCAAAGACGCGGTCCCTTGGCACTTCATTTTATCAGGCTTACAGCATGGTAACCGTTTTTACGCTGCGGAGTAACCTACGCGCTTCCAATTTCCGACTCATTGGATATTCTGGTTTGCCACTGTTAGCTGACGTAAAAACACCTAATGTTTAAATATTCTATTAACAGTACATATGCTCCAATTAAAATGAAGATAAAAGGAAGTCGTTGTTTATTCTTTTACTGTCCTTATCTCAGTTTTATATTTGTTTTTTAAATGAAAACATATGAAAAGGAGTTGAGACTGATTTAAAATAATGTTTATTTCGACGTCTCTTCTGTTGTTCTGAATAACTAACGAGCAGGAACACAAATAACTAACGAGCTGGATAAATTGTTCTAATCATTTTTGTAACTGACATAATACTGACAAAATGATGTATTTAATTTATCAAATTTATTTAAATACAAAATAATAAACATACAACATGTAAGTCACGTCAAATGTGGACGAAATTATATCAGAATTTTTGACAATAAGGCTTTTTAATAGCTATAAGCTTCTTTGATATATTCATGATACGTATCATTTTTTGTTTCGTAAACTACACAATGAAACAATTAGAACAATGATAATTTCATACAAACCAAACTGTTATAAACTTTGCATTAATTCAAATCATCATAACTAGAGAGTATTAAAACTTTTCTAGTTTATCTCAGTTAAAAACTTTTAATTTCAGTTATTTTTGTATTTACCCACCTTGTTAAAAGTGTCTCCGGCGCATTGTCTGGCGACACTTAGGGGTCTTATGTGCACGACTACACCTATTTTTAATAAGACCACTTCTAAGAGCAAGCCATAATGGCATGGCGTAAGAAAAATACAAAAGAAGATGATTTTGCAGTTTACACTTGAGAAAATATATTTTTTTAAAAGTATTTTTTTCGGGTGAACTTAACTAATTTGATCAAAACTTCAAATTTGTTTATTAAACTTTAAACTGTAATAATTATTACGGATGTAGATCTTAAGAAATACTGACAACTTCCTCCAGCTAAAAATGAAAAATAAATTACTATAGCCCTTTCATGTATTTTTGAAATGAAAGACCATTGAAATTTTGTTGTCCATATAGAAGATGGGTGCATAAAACTTTCATCCACTTATGTTTTCAATTACACGGTATATAGTTGTATATTTATGTTTGAATTCATTTACAAATTTTATAAAAGGAAAAGAGTGCTTGTAATTTTTTTCACAAACTTTATTACTCTTACTTTAATGATACATTAAGAGTGAGATGGAGGGATAACAGAATTAAATTGCTTGGCTAAAAATTTTTTCTCGTAAGTAATTATCAATCAAAGAGATATCATATTTGTTGTCTATTTCGCGTAAGGATGATTTAGGATGAGGAAAAAATATGAAAATACGAATATAATCGTAGCAAATTTTGCCCTCACTTTATATCGATTCTAAATATTTAATCTTCAAATTAATTTGGTCAACACAATAAACGGACTGTGGAAGATATGCAGATTTAAGGCGTGAGGTGTGTAGGCGAGTATACAGACGTGAGGCGTGACCGCAGCAATTGAATATATCGTAATAGTGGCAAAAAGCGATAAGTCGAAAATCGGCGGTTTTAGGTTATGAATGTAGTACGATAAATTTTAGGACGATCTATCGTCCGAAGAAACAAGCTCAGTGATATGCATATCAGATGTATTTTTTACGTAATTTGAAGCAATCAATATAAATTAAGTCAATTTCGTTCACAGTTATTAGTAGTAAAAAGCCATCATTAATCTTACTATAAAAATACTCAATAATAATTAAATCAAATTCGTTAATGATTAAAGAATATCATAATTTTTGTTTGTTGAATAATTAATGGTAAAGGTATATAAATAGAAAAACTGAAATTCCATGATTTTCTTAAACGTCGGTTATCTCAAAACAAGATTTTTTGACTTAACGCCTTCTGCCACTATAACGACGATATAGTGCAAAACAGTAAGCGCGGCTTATGTTTTGGTTATGAAAGTAAATATTTTGTTGGGTAGGTAGTCAAAAACGTTGTGTACAAATATACGAAACAGCGAGATAGCTATCACAGAGAAAAAACAATTTTATTTGGTTGTCAAATATTTAATTGAAAAAGTTTACATACTAACAATTATTTGTTGGATAACTGTCTAGCAATAGCTCTGGAAAATTTACTAATTAAATCAGTAGCATTCTCGATTGTAAGACATGTTAAATCCGATAGCCTTGACTGTTGCAGGGAGGAACGTAAATAAGTTTTAATGAGTTTCAATTTAGAGAAAATACGTTCACTTTAAGCAACACTGAAAGGTATATAATACAAGATCCGGGGGCTCCGGGGCACTTTCCACTAGACCTACTAGGGCATGCAAGATTACCAAGAAATGGTTTAACGTGTAAAAGGGCAACAGTAAGTAGTCAATACAGTAAATTGTGTATAATTAAGTATGCATGTACTGTGAATACCAAATTTAATTTACTAGCATACTTAACGTTTTTTAAAACGAAATACACAATTATAAAGACATAGTTAAGAGATTTAAGTAATATTTTTATTTATTTTAAGAACATCGTATATCTTTTTCTTATCATTAATTAAACTACTTTTTAATAATAAATATATTTCTGGCAGCTCTTATATTCGTGGATATTTACTTACCCAAATAATCATGGCAAGGAATAAACTTCATTTTTAATATTAAATTTATATGTTTGCTATTCAACTGGTTATTAAAGAGTTAGTATGAAGATTCTAGTCGAAATATTTATCACATATAGTAACAAAAGCAGTATATGTATAGTAATATTGTATAGCACGTCTGATGTAGTATTTCAACAGAACTGATTTTTATTCAGTCGCTTATCATGTATTTTTCAGAGAGGGTTAAGAATAGGCGAATGAGATCTTTGTTAAAACAAGCTGTTGAAATGATCCGTTAGCATTTACAATGCTGTATATTAGGAATGGTGAAAGAATTGCATTATTAAACTGCAAGTGATGTGCAGCTCTGAATCGAGTAAATATTGTAAAAATAGTCAAATAAGTTTAAGAAAATATATTTGTAACAAACCTTTGCAGGTTAATCACCTTCTACTTAAGTTGTAAAAAGGTCGTTATTTGAGTTGTTAATATGAATGTCATATCTTCTTAAAAACATCGGTGTTCATTAAAACATTCTTAATGAGTTCATAATTTATGATTCATTGTGGTCAAAGATCATTCATAGAAATATATTTATGTTCGTTCTTTATGGTCGATTATTAATCATGTTTTTTTCTTCTATGGCGCGAAAGGGGTGTAAAATATGAAGGAAAAAATGCTACTGACTAATCAATACTAGCAAGAAAGGTTTGATGTTTATCTCTTGAAGAGAATGGCCTAATTTTACAGACAATTTCATTCTGAATTGGAAGCTAAAAACTCCCATCCATTATCGCAGACAATAAATTAATGAGTTTGATTTTTGGACGAGGAACTCAATATTACAATCAATTGATAAATACGACGTTGTCTAAAACATGAAACAAACGTAGATACATATTAAATGTCTGCACGGGCCGAAATTTGATCAAATCACCAGGTCCGAACCCAGCCCGGGTCCGAGTCTTAATAATACAACTCTTACACGAGCTGGTCCGACGCCAAAATTTATTTTTCTCAGCTCAAAAAAACCCTTTTCCTTGATTTAAAATATCGTTGAAATTGTTAAAGAATATTTTTTTAGGATTGAATTGCATAACACAACGAACTGTTAAACGTCTAAAACCAATGGAAAGCAGCTATTAAGTAATATACTCACTTTATTTATGTACGAAAAAATAATATAAATGTTAGTAGTTCGTAAATAAAGAGAGATTTTTTGAGATATAGCTTCAATTAGCTTACACAATTTTATGATTTACTCAGATTCAAATATTTATATCGGTGCCATACTTTTCAAACAACGGACGATAATGTTTCTAACGACGAACAAAGGATGCGAAATAAATTATTTCAGCTATCACCTTTTCGTTATGAGTAGTATTGCCACATGGCTGGCTGATGACATGAGTCATGAATCGAACTTAGCCCGAAATACTTTGCCGGAAAATAAAATCCTTACCCGGGCCCGAATCTCAATTGTATTGAACTACTCGACCCCGGGCCTTGCAGACCTCTAGTATATCGAATCAAGTCTTATACCTATATTACAAAGCTTTGAATAAATAAACATGTTTGTTGAATGACAAAAAATGTAAAGCAATCCATGAATAATTAGAAGATAAGATAACTGTATTTTTATAATGACAGATCTGAATATGTAATTGAATGGTTGTTTTCGGTTGTGTTGTTTACGGGCTTAAATCTCAGTACAGACAGTTTCATAAATAGATTTGACATAAACATGGCTGTATGTGATGTGGAAACTTCCTGCCACCCATCCGATCCTAAAAACGGGGCATAGGAGAGCGATTAGCTAACCACTAGTCCTGTTTTAGTCTCACCCTTTTCCTCTCCGAAAGAAGATGTTAAGCGACTTGTAAGAGGCAGTTGTCGCAGAAATTTTTTTCTTGAGCCAAGCTCTATTAGGAATCCATATGCTCAACATTGGGAGCCAATATGGTTTTATAATATAATTAAGTTAGATTTTTGGTGTCTATGAGATAAAAAAACCTGTTTAATGAGTATGACGGTGAATTAAGCTAGAACTCGATAAGCTATAGACAGAAATTCTCCGTTTCCGAGTTTTAAATTGGACCTATAAAATGCAAAAAAACTTCCTGAAATCTTTCTATTACGACTGCTATTTGAGTTTGATTATTCTTTTGCACACTCGCCATATAACTATATTTATGAATTATAAAACAAAATCAGTAAATAAAAAAAAGTTTTATACCAACTCGTCTTATATATATATATATATCTTGGTACCCGTGGAGTAACTCATTCTCCACCCTTTTAGACTTCTTCTGCCTATGTAAATGGTAATTGATAGGAAATTACGATATTACGTAAATAGTAAAGGCTTAAAATTAAATGCACTTTTGTTTAGATGATATTCACTTTCGTAAAGATAGTTTTCACTTATAACAAATACATTCCACAAAAAACAAATTATTTCACTAAAAATAAAGTAATGCCACATAATAAAATATATTTAAACATTGAAGAAATATGTTGCACTTACGAAAAAATATTATCACATAGACAAAATAGTTTTCACTCAATATAAATACTCACACTTTGAAATCGATAGTTTCACAACGCTGTAATGAAATGTCACTTATTCTTTACTACTTGCAACATAGGATTTTCCACCATAGACTAGTTTACTTGTCGCAACTCTATATTAGGCCGCCTGTATTGTCTTTGCTCCACGCATTAGAATTTATTCACTAGTATATTATAGGAGTGGTATTTATGAAGAATCAGGATTCTAAGTGAACATGCAATATGTTAATATAATTTATTTCAATGTCCATAACATACAGAATTAAAATAATCCGTTTCAAAGTCAAGCTATCAAAGTTAGTCTGTGGTACTTTGTTAAAAGAATCCGTTTCGAAGTGAAAACTATTAAAATCAAAGTTTGAGTGTACTAAGTTATTACTATCTTGTACAAAGTGCCAACTATCGGAATAAAAGTCCAAGTGTACCAAGCGAATACTAGCTTCCGCAAAGTGCAAAATATCGAAACAAAAGTTCAAGTGTACCAAGTGAATACTACCTAACACAAAGTGCAATTATTTATAACCCAATAGTAAATTGTTTCTTAAAGATATTACAATCTCATCGATTGTGTTTTAGTAGTCACTAGTATGTATGTTTCCATCTATAATATTTATCAAATTACTTGCGAAACCTTTGCTTAAAAAATCCTCAATAATACTAAAATATTTGCAATCATTTATGATCATAGTATTTCAGTTAACAGACACAGAGATATTATTGATGATGTATATAAATTAACCACTTTTAAGGTGTTAACTATCAATTCATGGTGGAAAGACATTATATTTCAAAAAATAAAACACATTTCATTTGTACTACTTCCACATATTTATAATGATTTCGATTCCGATTCATTAATTTCTATTATACCTGTAATGTTATTTTTATATTTTAACTTGTAAGAATTGACTCTGTATCTTTAGTTTTTGTTTATCAGTTTTAAAAATTTGATGGATGCTCATAGCTGCTCTGCGTTCTCTACTTAAGATGGCTGTTTTATTGTTAATATTAATTACATACTTAATATATGATTGTTTTCAAATGCTTCATTAATTTTTTCTCATAATTTTCTCAATCCACTATTTGCTTAATGCATTAGTAATGTCATTATTTTTTTTACTCAGCTGATGGACTTTTAATCTAGCTACATTTGTGATGTCAGATTAGTATTTATTGATTTGTAAGACGTCTATAACATTTTAATTGTATACTATTTTATTTGATTTATGTATAATTTGTTTGCTAATCAGTAATTTCTTGTCTTAGTTCATGAACCCTCAGTTTTATATACTCTCATTTTTACACTCAATTTTATATAAATAGGTCTGTTATGTTTGTATTTTTATCAGTTGATAATGCTCGTGATGAACTAAACCGGTCCTGATCATTATAAATATGTGGACGTAGTACAAATGAATGCGTTTTATTTTTTAAAATATAAATTAATGTTACTAAGCAGAACATATTGTTTTTTATATTGAGTTCGTTGATTTTTTGTTCTTATTTACATGAGTTACCATGGTTGTTGAAATGTTATTTGTGTCTAATTTATAATAATAACTAATCTTTTTTATTATATAATGTTAACCTTTTGTTTCATTTTATCTAAAAATTAAATAAATAGTGTCCTATAAAATCATTATTATCCTTCTTTTTGCTTTTATTTTATCATTTAAAATATCTTATGAAAGAATTTTTGGAATTTAATTACTTTACTTAATCTAAACTTTGTGTAACAATAATTATCTTAATTGAACTCTTTAGTCTTTCGTTTCATATATCTTTTCAAGTATTTTCACTGATTTATATAAATAACTTTTTAAAATTATTTTTTGTTTTAAATATCAGTCGAAAATGTTCGTAAGCTTGGGCAACCGAGACCTGCAATTAAAACTTTTTTTCAATATATATCGTTGTATAATATAATTGAATAATCAATATTGTATTTATAAATTAATAAGCTCGAAATTGTTTAAGTTAAATTGAAAAAAAATAAGTGAGCAGTATTTTATTTAGAAATTTTATTAGAGGTATCAATTAGATTGAATTCAATTTAATAAATGATCAATTACCTATCATGCATCACTTGAATTCTTAGTGTTGCTAGGATTCCGATGAAAAGAAAGTACTGGCATTTAGAAGATTTTTACGTCGGAAATTTCACTGAAGTGTTTTCTGAGAAGGTTTTTTTGAAAATTTCGTTTGACAACAACAAAAGAAAGAGCAAGAATAACACACAAATTCTTAAAAGCTTTTCTGTTCATTGTGTTCATGTTTTACAAACTAACTTCTTTGGCATTTTTCTTTATAGGCATCTTGTTGTAGCGCAATATAATTTATACAAGTATATCATGTGAAGTGGGTGCCAATTTTAGTAGCCTCAAAACAATGTGTAACTTATCGCTGATATGTAAATATATTTTACTCACGATAATTTTTTTGTTTTTATATATAATTTAAGACATCGTCTGAGGGTGCTTGATGAAATTTCAATATCAAATTTGAGTTATTGAGATTTTATATACATGGAAGTGTACAAAATCTCAATAACTCAAATTAAATACGATATTTTGTTTTTCATCAGTTGTTATTATATTATTTTGCATATCATATCCTTTAACAGATGTATTTTATGATATCAGTAAGCGTTTCTTTATCTACTCTGAACAGACCTATTGTTTTGAATTAACACCAGAGATGCAGACTTTTAAGCTAAAATCTTCTTTATTGCCAAAGCCTCGATTAATCTCAATATTTTTTGAATGATTTTCTTTGAATCTTAAGATTTTACCTTTTCAGTTAAAACATGGCATCGGTTGGTTCACCCAAATTCCAAAAGCTATACGTTTTATGAGAATTGCAAAGTCCATAAAGTACACTAATACCGAATATATTGCATCTTATCATCATATTTCTGATTATCGGAGCCACAGTGCCTTTTATGTCGCGTATGCTGAAAAAATTCAGAAACAATAATGAATTTAAAATCGGATTATTTTATAGATAATTAGCCTATATTTTGCTTTTTATTAGATATTTTAATACAGAGTTTTATTACAGCATTGTCATAAAGTTGTTAGATACTATAAAGTGCTTTAAAGTATACGTACTAATGTGCCGTCAAACGAAATAGAGAGATTAATTCAGCGCACGACTAAAGTATTAAGCGAGAATGCTTTAACTATTCTGACATATTGCATTTTTCACTATTGGAAACGTGTTGTTTATCGTTCGGAAACATTTATTTTACTATTTTCTAAGCTAACACAGACGTAAGTATATTTTTCTTCAATTGAACTTAGACAAATCTCGTATTTTAAAAGAGGGTTTTAAATAAATAATACATCTTTCGCATTTATTATTGCCAATCGCCATGGCTTAGTGATAATGCTTTAAAGCTGCCACTTTATTTTGTTCACTAATTAGTCTTCATTTAATTAACTGTAAAAATCATGAAATAAATATTTATCGAGAAACTCAACTGTATATACTGCTTTTTTTGTAAAAAATATTTTTACCAAAACGAAACAATTACTATTTTTGTACAATAAATTTAGTACTCTTAATTTACAGTTCCGAAGAAAAATTGAACTCATTTTACAGACTAGGCCACGATTTACGATTTTATCAATTCATAAAATTTTTTCAGCAAAAAGCTTCCTGAACTCTAGCCTAAGACTATACTCATGTTGATTAAATTAATAACTTTGTAAAATTGATAAATCCGTACATTATCGAAGAGCGTAATTTCATTAAAAATCCTTATTGTTGTAACAGAATTTAAAAAAATTATGTTAGATAAATATGATAGTATATGAATAAAACATTCTATTAGTAAACATGACAAAAGAATACATAAAGATATTAACTTTTATTTATGTCGTATCTTTTTTGACTAGAATCATTTTTAAAGGGCAATTTAAAAAAATAAAAAATAAGATATCCTTGTTTACCAAATGAAGACAGATTTAATAAAAATAATCTCTAAAAAATCCGGTTCATTTTACGGCCTGTATCATTTCAAAAAGTCTTCTTTAAAAGATCGTAAATTTTTGAAAGATTCAGTGTCACAATAAGTTTATTTAAGCTACGAAAGATACAAAAAAAATCAGCTACTCATAAAGCTTTATTTATTTCCCTCATTTGGTCTGACTTTTAAATTTAAATAAATGGTAAAAAACAATGTATTATAAATATTCCACAGTTGTTATTTAACTAACAATACAAGTTTTGCTTATACAGTCAGTATTAAAAGAATTAAAATGTGATATTTACATAATAGGAAAACTACTTGAAACGCTTTTTGAAATACAAGCATAAACAAAAAATGAAGGTAATGGTCGCTATACAGTGAGAATCAAGCTCATAAACACTTGTGAGATTGCAAAATTTGTAAATGAAATAATCTTTTTTCAATCAGATGAGATTTTGGACTTGCTTAGAGAAATCAAATATAATTGTGAAATATTAATTTGTTATAAGGATTTCATTATATTTTATTATCTGTCACCGATGATTAACAGGTAACCATACTGACAAAGAAAAGAATTTATTATATTCATTGTTAAGACAAAATATAAAATACGAATAAATTGTCATCCTAGAATGTACAGCATCACAAATGATCAGTACTTAAATACTTTTAAAGCTATTTCTTTTAGTTTAAGTATCTTTTTATTTTCTATAAAAAATAATTAGAGATTATTGTATTCCGTCTTTAAAATCAATATAATTTGAGTTTTAAAGTTTTATATTCAATATTTTTACAGAACGTGTTACTAAGCAGTCGAAACTGAATTTATTTTTAAGTAAATTTGAATGCAATCAAAGCCAACGATATAAAAGAACTAAACAGATGATTTACGGAATTAAAATTTTTATAATTTATTTGTTTATAAGAAGAAGAAAAAGTTTAATAACACATAATCATTTTTATAACTTTACCAAAGCTTCAATCAATAGTCACTATTTCGACACTAGTTATGTTTAATGAAAGGAAAAAAATGAATGTCAGTCTTAAGTTGTCTGCAATATTCGATTTAAAAAAGATAAAAATCGTTATTTTCGTTGAAATGAAGAAATTTATTTAGGTACACAACAATCATCCTAGTTGTGTTACAAAAAAGACGGTTAGTGAATTAGTTATTATAATGAATACTTTAATCGTTATTTTTTTATCTATTTAGATTTGATGTCGTAAATCTGAGGCTTTTTACTTAACTTGAATATCAATCAAAATTTAAATACATCAAAGATTAACAATTTTTCATAAAATAAACATTGTATTTTTAAGGTTATCTTTGTAGGTAAAATTTGTCAATAAGTTCTTGGAATTTAATAGAAAATGAAAAATCAATACTTTCTTTTGGAAAAAATGTCGCACCTGACTAAGAGAAGAAGATTAAAATCGTATGTGACAGTAATTGGAAACTTTATATTAAGTAATCTTCATTGGATAGGTAGCAGGTGATTTCACTCGAATATACGAACCAGTGGTATCATCTGGATAGAAATTATTGCCTAGTCAAGACTAAGGAAACCGACACTATGCACTCTCACTAATTTAACATACATACCAAGTCACCCGATGAATACAGATCTGATTAATAAGGTAAAGTGGTCTGCAAAAAGTTTCATTGGAAAATTGGATGCTTGAACTAAATTAGAATTTATTGGCTATTAGACTACAATAGCAATTATTAGCCATTTAGATGCAGGTCACTCCATGATGCAATGGTGTGATAAGCAATTTATCGAAATACTCTTTAATAAATTAATATTATTTGTTGTTAGAGCTTCGTGGCATGAAATTGAGAACAATATGTATTAATTAACATAAAAATACAAAAAATTTATAATATATATTAAACGAAAGAGTGATATACTATCACAATCTTAAATAGCAGTCCTGCAGCCGTCAACGCTCTTGGACGTTCGTTTATTCTGCTGCGGCGTCACGGGCTACAACCCCGTAGATATTTTAATAAATATCACGAAAGAAATGAATGTGCTTGTGATTCTAAAAAATGTGGCATTAAAAGAGAGTAATTATATTATTGTAAATCCTTCTTGATAACAATTTCAAATAATCCTACTCACTCTACAAGACAGGTTGAGTGACTGGGCATTAACTTTCAGGATATTTCTTGGAATAATTTTAGTTGCTAAATTTATCAATGTTTAATATTCTCATAAGATGGTTTCATAATGAATAAATTTATAAGGTTAACTACTTCAACGAAATAAAATAATAATAACATTTTTTTATTAGTTTTAAAAAAAATATCTTCATGAAAGATAAATTAAATAAATTAGTAATATTAAAAACGAGAAAAAAATATAATTACAGAATATAAAAAAAATGATGTATTTTACATTGTATACATGTATTCCCAGATCATTGTTTTTATTACTTTTATTTCATGTGTATAATATAAACATTATATTATTATTTTTTAATTTACAATAATGAATTCATTTTCTAGCACTCGCATAAATAAGGATTTATTATAAAACTTTTCTTGAAAATTAACATACCGAAATGACACAATTTATATCTAACATAACTTGTGAATGTTGCTACGAATATAGTACGACGTGCTACGATCGAAGCTCTACGGCCTACGCTACTGATTAACGTATATTGTAGTCCTTAACTACACCAAAGTTATATAACATTACCATATTTTGAGAAAATGAGATAACGCTATTGATAAAATATATGTACAGAAACAGAATATATATATAGATACACAATTTATAGAACGATAGTAAATGGTTTTTGGGCAGGTTTTGTTTTAGGTTGTAAATGTTGGATTAGTTTTGATTTAATTCATTTCTGTTTATATTTTTTTACAGTAACGCTGTTACCACCTGTTTACCAAGGTTATTTATTTAACATTTGTACGCACAATTTAACTGACTTTTCACAGATTATAATTATTGTAACGTCAAAATTGTTAAACAAGGCGAGTGAGAGACATGTAAAATTCTTATGTCTAACTTTTTAAAAATGTTGTGAAGATTAACATTTTTAATGTGTTTCATATTGTTTTTATCTGAAAAAAACAATGCCATTTAAAAAACATAATAAAATAAATGATAATACTTCTATTATAAGGTTAGGAAAAAAAGGTAAAGTATCTTTTTTTTTTTTAAATAAAACACAATTTGTTTGTACTACTTCCACATATTTATAATGATCAGGACCGGTTTCGCTCATCACGAGCATTATCAACTGATAAAGATACAAACATAAATGTTTGTATCTATGTTTGTATTTTTATCAGTTGATAATGCTCGTGATGAGCGAAACCGGTCCTGATCATTATAAATATGTGGAAGTAGTACAAACAAATTGTGTTTTATTTTTTAAAATATAATGTCTTTCCACCAAGAATTGGCAGTTAACACCTTAAAAGTAATAGGTAAAGTATCAATACAAAATTGACAATAATGTTTAATATGCAATGTAATAATTTATCCATTACTATGACAGCAAATTAAAAAAAACATAACTCAACATAATATACACTCAAATTAAGCCAGAACTAATTCTTAATAATAAAAAAATGTAATAGGTCAAAGTTAAATAAATTATTTTGTATGTTTTTTTTATATCAGTCCTGTAATCGAGTAGCCAGAGTACTTTCCGATTGTCCTATTTGGTAGCAGAGTTTATGTTTTTGCATCCTCGGAATACGGACAATTTTACAAATTGATTTCTCAATCGATTGATGATTTTGTCTTTAAAGACATGGGTGTTTGTAATGCTTTTATCTCCTCCCAACTATGTGATCTTAAAAATTGCAGTTAATTACTTGTCCTTTCTAACACTCATTCTTCAATACTTACCAAGCAATCAGATGTCGTTAAAAATATTCATACAGTAATGTTACCACCAAAGATTTTATAAATATGATATGATTACTATTTATTATTCTTACTAATTTTTTCGAGATTTTATTACTTAAATACGTATATAATAAAATTTATTGTAGCCGATTTTCCAAAAAAAATACATTCAGTATAAGTCTACTTTAAATATCAGTCAAAAAAATTTACAAAAGTATCTTTCCTTTAAGACCACTTTCTTAAAAATACTTTTTGCTACGATTTCGTCTCAGACATCAAATCTTGGCAATCTACAATAAGCCTTAATCTATTCATGGTGTAAAGCAAATAAAAGCTTATCTGAAAAACAGGTGTCAAAACAGTAGTGTAAAAACATAATTGAGTGCAATTATTAAAAAATATTTTTTTTTCGGCGTTTCATATTTTTTAGACAAGGGAAAACGATTAAAGATTTTTGCGAAATGAGAAAAAAACCTACTTATTCCTTTTATGTAAGGCGACTTAATATTGCTTCAGGCAATTTGTATTTAACGATGAATTTCTATCTGCTACAATTTACTACCCATAAATTATTGTTTTTAGTGTTGATGTTCTGTTTCAAACTTAATTACCTATCCATAAACTTTCAAGAACATTGTATGCATGTTATCAATTTGCTGAAAGCTACATGCTAATGTAGAATTTAACACAAATACCATTTCCTTGAGAACAATGTATCTGTTCTGCAATAAGTTATGGTATTGTTTTAGGATCTATAAGATAATATGATTAATAATTAGGTTAAGTATTACGAAGCAGGATTATTGCCTTGTAATTAATGATAAGATGGCATATCGTCATCATACAGACGAAATCGCACAAGTGTAAAATGTTCAATAGAGCCCGTCAAAAATAAGTAATCTATCTGAAAGCCCCTCATATTGCATTTACATGTTTGATTGAGTTTCTTGACGTCAGTAAATTAGGTTTTGACATTTTTTGCCAAAAACATCGTCATTGTAAGAAGTCAAATAGTACTTTTTTTAAAAGACAATGATATAAAATAATACGATCATTTTATGGCAGCCACTTCGTTCAATTTTCAGATTTTTTCAGTGTTACAAAGTGCTTCATGTATGCATATACCTGACAATACAGCTTAGCATGATTTTCACCATATATTTATAATTCCTATACATGCTCCCATTATGATTATATTTGCTAATTAAAGTTTCTATTTAGACAACTACGAATCTGAACAGTTTGTGAGATGTTTTAGTAAAAACCGTAGTTAATTTAAGGTTTACTGGTTGAACTAAGAAATTTTAGATCAGTTTTAACCCGCTGTGTTACGAGATACGCCCAGAAAAATCGGCTGTAAATATAATACGTAGTGATGGGTAAAATATTAAGTATCATTAACATATTAAAAAGGAAAATAATACAACGGAATAACCCCTGTTATTTTGTCTACATGTTTATATCAATATATTTGAATGTAAATCTATAATATTTATTATTTTGAATAACTACAGTTAAGTTTATATAACAGTAAAAATAGATGCGTAATACAATAAAAAATACAGTAAATAAAAATTAACAACACACCGTAGAAAAACAGGGTACAATAATCCCGTTTGACTGTACTCATTTCGAATAGTTTCATTCGGCCAAATCATTTTATTCAACAAGCGTATCAGGTGAAAAACAAGGCACAAAATCACGTGAATCAAATTCGTATGGCAATCAACAAAGCAGACTTTGAAGTTTGTGATTCAGTGATCCATGATGTCTCTTAATCACAGTTTAACAATATTATACTGTAACACGTCAAATAGCAACGCTTCATCCATACTAGTGATATATTTTGATTATAACGTAAGTGTAAAAAATCATATTGAATCAATAAATTTAAGATGAACTTTTGTTTTTTTGGCTTCGTTTTTACCATGTTCTCAATTTAAAAAATATGAATTCACAATTATTGAGTATTTCTACAAAAGTTATTTAATGAGAGCGTGTAGTAAATCAGTCACATCAAGTTGAAAGATGAGCTATAACTAGTGGTCAATAAATTGTTATCTTTCTACATCCATTATTAGAACAAGGTAGTAGAGTTGGAAAGGAACAAAAAAATCTAATGCATTCACACCTTTGGAAAGAATTTGTTAATCGAATGCTTTTTTACAAAAGTTTCGATTTAGAGAATAAAGCCCTTATCCCGAGACAAAACCGAGTAGAACATTTTACAGATATAACAGTTTGCTACAGAACTAGACAATTTACTGGTTGTTAAAATCGATATTTTATTTTTCTTTTTGAATTGCACGCGTGTTCTGAATGAACTTTCTTTCGACGTAACGTTCACCATTATGTGATAAATTCAGCACTATTCTCACATTCAGAGTCATATTTAGATTAAGTTAAATATATTCCCTTTTTTCGTACGAATATTACGAAAATAGTGGTAACTTTTACGAGGGATTTTTTAGACATATAAGTTAACTTTTGGATTTTAGATTAGAAATGTTTGATTTGTAAGAGGTCCCTAACATTTTAATTGCAGACTATTAAATTTCGATTACATATAATTTGTTTAATTATCTGTAAGTTCTTATCATAGTTCTTGAACCAATTGTTTGATATACCTAGAAATTATTAACATTCAATTTTATATATATTTACAATTTAACAGATGATAATGCTCGTGATGAGCAAAACCGGTCCTAATTGTTATAAAGGTAAAGGTTCGTTTTCGTGGACATTGTCTAAAAATGCTTTTTTTTCACCTAACACTGCGCGAAATGATAATATATAGGTTAGAATAGTCTTTATATAGGTTAGAATAGTCTTTTATCAAGCTAAATATGCTCAATAACCACGAAATGAAGCATTACAAGACTGGTTTATCGCGTAATAGTTGCATGTCAAACATTATTTTTTCAGCCATGTTGGAAAAAAAATCAGAATTGCCAACCTAAAAACCACACATATGCATGTGTACATGAAACCAATAAGAGACTAAATTAATATTCAACTATCTTTATTTTACGTATCTGGTTTTAGTCTGCCGGCGATATTCAACGTAAAATTCGATGCTTACGATTAAATTATGTATTTAAATGTGTTAGAATATATAATTGTTATAAACTTTTATACTCTCAAACATTAATTTGGTGGATTCTCACGGTGCGCGCGCGTGCAAACGAACCTTTACCGCTATAAAATTTTGAAAGTATTAAAAAACTAATTGTGTTTTTTTTTAAATATTATATAATGCCTTTCCATCAAGATTTTACACTTAAAACGTTCAAAGCGATTTACAACTTTACATTTTGATAATCACAAATTTCAGAGAAGAATGCGCGTTACATGTTTGTTTGATTAAAATATATCTAATTAAATTCGATCGTTTACACTGAGCGCTAACGATTCTAAAATAAAATCAAATATTTTACATACAACTTTATATTGAACAATAAACTATATCAAAAAGACAACTATTTTAGTTGTAATCCCTAGTAAAACGGTTAGTTGAATGTACTTAAATTTAAGATAATTTAAGACATCGACTGAAGTTTGTTTTTCATATTTGCGTTGTATGATTTCGGAAACATTATATCTAATATCACGGTCTAATATATCAAATTCTACAGGATGAAGTTTCTGTGCAAGAGAACAATGAATTATTTTAAGGTATTGGCTAATATTGTCGCGAGCTGCGTAGTACTCAGTTCGAGTCCATTCGTGTGCTCGAATGCCTGAAGATGCCGAAAGGCGAAACCCGGGTCGTTAGTGACAAAATACATGGAAGTGTACAAAATCTCAATAATCCAAATTTAGTACTTAAATTTGTTTTTAATTTATAAGACAGTCAGAAAAATAAAGTTTCTGATTTTAATACAATTAAAACTAGACTAAAAATCTCATACGCATAGCTTTAAATGGCTTAGTTAAAATAATTAATATTTCCTGACCGTATTTTTTAGCTAAAGATCAGTGATCAATAAAGCAATTTTAACTAAACAAAAAATTTTTATGAAAGTGAAATGTGCTTCAATACTCCGTGAAAATGTTTTGCCTACTCATTTTCTGTCTGTCAATCAGTTTCATTTGATTTTTTATTTACCTACTGCCTTACCCAGCTTTCTAAAATATATTTATCGAAATACATATTTATATCTGAATTCAATAGAGGGTCGAAAGCTCGTTTGATCTTTAAATAGAATGTGGATCATGTATTTAACTTGCGTTTTCATTTCTTTGGTATACGAAAGTTAGATTTTATTATGAAGTAAATAAAATGCGCAACGAAGTATTTTTTTGTACGTATGGTATATTTAGCTAATATAAGATCGTAAATAAAATTCTTTTGATTGATAATGATGACACATCCACTGGATTATATTTAAAGTGAGTTAATGTAATTATTAAAAAATGTTTTATCCAAAAGAATTGTTTTTACAAATACATATGTACATTAAAACCTTAACTTGCTTTTCGAGATTTACAGGTTTTCGGTAGAATGATTAAAATCAAACCGTTTGGTAATATAAATAAAATATTAAGTATAGCACTGGCCAAAATTACTAAATGTTGAATATTAAAAAAAACACAATTTGTCAGTAGCCTTTCCACCAAGAATTGACAGTTAAAACCTTAAAAGTGAATAATTTATTTGAAACAACTACATCCATTATTTCACATACGTATAAAAACAATATATTATATATATCGTCGTTGTTCTAGAAGAAGACATTAACTGAAAATCACTAGTTTTGAGTAATTGGATTTTGAAGTTTTTCAAATGCTTGAAATGCCATACCTTTTTCTTTTTGTTTGTTTGGACAAAACTGTATTTAAATAGAAGTGTAATTTAAAAAATAAGTGTAACTAACGTCATTTTTTTGATGTAGTGTTTTCTTTCAGAACTGCGACGATATTAAAAATTTATTTTCTATCATATAGATTTAAAAACATTATTAGTTTTTAATAAAAACAATAGTACATAATGGGATATGTGAATGGAGATGATATGTAATGATAAAAATCCAATTAATTGTATAAATGTATAATTTGGTTAAGTAGGTATATTCCATTAAGGTTAATATTTGACGAAGAGTCATAATTTAATGTAATATAAGGGACAAAATTAAGTGCACTTATCCTTGGGGGCGTGTTTGCTTTGGGAATTGTTGGCAACGTCAGAGTTTTTCAAGCATCGTCTCTTTGTTTTAAAATTTATATCATTATAATATATATGAATTTTAAATAAAATTAACAGTTATTTACCATGTACTATTATTTTTAACAGGGTTCACACAAGATAAAGTACGCTTATATAAGGTTTCTTAGACGTTGGTTAACTAATTGTCGCCTCAGGTAAACAAGGTTTCATCTGCCGTTTTTTTTCAAAACACTTTTAAATGCAGTTTTATTTGCATTAACATTTTTAATGCAAATTTATTATCTTTATTTAAAAAACCTTACAACTCTTCATCAATCCATTAAAATTCAAATTATAGAAATGTTCTATCTGAAAAACATACAAATGTTACAGTGCAGCAAGATTCAATCTGAATATATAATTAGAAATTACTTTTAAGGTGTTAACTGTCAATTATTGGTGGAAAGACATTATATTTTAAAAAATAATTAGAAATACCGCGTGAAGGAACTCACAGTCTCAAAAGTGGTCGTCTCTTTCATTCGTGAATGTATAACTGTATTTCATTCAAAAAGTTATCTTTGGAAATCTAAAATTGCTTCTCCTGAACAGTTTTACTTTTTGCAGGTAGAACCTTGTTTACACAAATTGACGTAATGTTGAGATTTGGTTGAAAGTTAAAAATATAACCGTGGAACGTACGACCTGTAACATCCACAAAATATAGTCCATACGATATTAATAATGTTAAAAGTTGAAAATAACAAAAAAACTATAGAAGTTACCCTAACTTCACTTTTGTTGTGGCGTCGTAGAATTTCTCGATAGATAACTTGTTGATCTGCATTTAACAATGGCTCTTGCAGCCCCACAAAACTAAACAATTCGATCACAGTCATATGCTAATTCTCGCAGCATTTCCAACTCATGTTATGTGAATGCTTTCGTGAAAGATTTGTCATTCTGATCTCCGACAAAGATTTTATAAACATATGTTCAATTTTGACGAGTACGTCGTTGTAGATGCCATCGGCATAGTTCACGGCAGCGTAAAGATTCTCCTAATACAAAATATTCAAAATACCCTCAGACATAAAATCCTTATTCTTCTCCCAAAGCGCTTTTGGATTAAAAGGTTCACAAAATGAGAGGATTACTGCAAAGACTGTCAAATTTTTAATAGCGAGTCCGAATGTGCAACTTCCTAAAATGTTTCGTGCCATTGATTGCCATTACCGAGTAGTCCAAATGCCAGGCACGCTTCACGATGCGTGTCACATTCAATTTCATCGACGTGATCCATCGTGATCGAAACTTGTAGTACCGCTGACTTTGCACAGTAACAGTCACATGTAATAATAATCGAAGATTATGGAGTGCACAGTGTAGCCAAAAGCGTTACCACATCAAATGCCGTCATGTCCTTTAACAATTATTGCACCTTCCCTGCGTCGAAAGTTTCATTTATAAATTTTTGGAACATCGAATCATGTATTCGCAAAGTTATCATTTTTGGAGAGCTCGAAGAATCCTGTAAATATCCAGAATGCCATATGCAAATTTTACATTGCTACTGTACACCGTTTGGGAGGAGTTCTTTTGACCGACGGACACACAGACAGATTTATACATGTATTGTATGCTTTGTAGTTGAGATATTTCAATTTCATAAAATAAATATTTATAAATTATAGATATACAGTTTTTGTCTTTTCAATATTAGCATTTCATTTTTTCACGACAAAAAATGTATTTTGTAAATCGATAAATGGAAACCTATTCAAAGAAATTTTCATTTTCATAAAGAAGTGTTGATGATTTTTTCAGTCTGACAATGGTGATGTCACAGGGAAGAGTTGTAACATTGTTCAACGATATTATTTCGGATCTCAACAGATTCTACGTTAATGTTTATAAGTTCAGATAAAATACTGGTTTCCAAGATTTTAAGAATTTTTATCAGGATTTTTTTATTTTAATATGTATTATTCATTATTTGAAACTGAAAAAACATTTTTTCTTTGGGAATGTTTGTTTGGTGCTTTATTAAATCAATTTTATAAATAAAATTCACTCAACAACTGTAGATGGTGCAGTTTACATAACTTTTACTTAAAAACAGGACTGGTTAATATAATATTTTTATAATTGTGTTACTTCTTTATCAGTTTTGTTTTATATTGTTAGTTAATTATTAGTCTCATAATTCCACATTACTAGCTTTAAAAATGATTACAAGTTTACTGAATATGTTAGTGTTTGCAAATCGTGAAGTTTATTCATTTGATCATTGTTAAACATAATAATTTGTAAACAATAGTCACTTTTAATGTGTTAACTGTCAATTCATGTTGGAAAGGCATTATATTCTAAAAATAAAACAAAATTTGTTTATACTAACTACGCAAGTATTTACTTGTTAACAAATTGTGTTTTATTTTTAAAATATAAACAATAACATAATAAATGTTGTAATACATAATCGAATAAGCAATATAGTTGGTGTTGGAAAAAATAATCAACCGGTGATAATATTACAATAATAATGATATTAAAAAACGTGACTGGAATCCGTAAATACAACATCCCTGCACGTTTGCCATGTTAGCATTTCAGCTGTAATGTATGACAGGCGTATTGGCTCAACCGAAATGTCTAAGTTCATCCTGACAAATTCTCTTTTATAGATGCGAACACGGAGCGAGTCCTTCAACCGGAAATAGAGTGCGATTTTTTCGTCCCTTTTGAGTGCCTTGCGAATCCTTAAATTGAGAAAGCGGCTCATCGCACAAAACGATAAGAAGTTTTCAATACATTTACATTTTTGAGCCAATCACTTGAGTGGGTTCAATTTATTTCTCACTGTGCATACCCATTCTTAATTGGGCTTAACATATTATTGTATTTAAACCCATAGACTAATTTTAGAGTACATATTCTTTAAATTAAAATTGTTGAGATTTTGTACATTTCCATGTATTTTGTCACTAATGACCCGGGTTTCGCCTTTCGGCAACTTCAGGCATTCGAGCACACGAATGCAGCTCGAGTCGATTCGTGTGAATTCGCGGAATGTACAAAAAATCTCAACAATTCAAATTTGATATTGAAATTCCATCAAGCATTCTCAGTCGATGTCTTAAAGTAAAAACTTATTCTCTAATTTTAAAATATAATCAGGACATTTTTTATTCAGCAATTGAACACTTTCAACTGATGCCACACTTCCTGAGCGAAAATTTTTATGATCGAATTATAAAATATTGAAAAATATACTATATTTTTTAAGTATAAGGACTTTTGACCATCAATTGACATTTAACACCATTCCATTTATCCTATTGGGATAAAAAGGATAATATTTTTATATTATTTAAAATATAAAGTGCACTAAATGATACTCAAACGTAAAATACGCCACTAGTAACTTATCTTAATAAGAGGTTTAAAAATCTTTTTATATTTTTTTTATGAACACAGTGCAAAAATTATGTAGTTTTCCTGAAAAGAAATATTTTAATTGTATATGAGAATACACTATGATTAAAATAGCTACAGAAAATTGAAGACTCAGGTTAGTAGGTGTAATAGAAGAGACGGGTTTGTTAAAAAATGGATCGGAGTAGTTACGCACTGAAAAAAATTATCTTACTTATTGATCATATTTCAATATAAACAGCTATGTTCATTGAATATCATCATCGAAGCTCTACATCTGGCTTACTCGTGCAAAGCCTTCCACTACACTTAACGACACACTCCAATACCGTTCCACTGTATAACAATATTTTAAATTTGCAGCTGTGTCAGTTTACTCCAACGGTATTCTTTCAGTTACTGAAATAACGTCATGTTTAAAGTAGCTCCGAGTATGCCCCGAGTAGTTTGTTTAGCTCAAGTATTTTAATTTGTGATATATAACGATAAAAATTATAACGATCAGTATTCGAATAGTTGCGTAAATATTTTAATATCGAATAATTATAAAAGGGCCGAATATATTCGTACATCGAATATACGAATTGAAATCACTAGTAACCAACTTATTTTCTCTCAATTACTTCTAGATAGTTTCTGAGATTATCCGTTGCTCATCTTTTACGAATCTGACCATGTATTTCAGCAATCTTTTCAAAGTTTTACTCAGGTAAATTTTGGTTTATTGGTTCGTTTCGCGTATAGATATGTGAAGATTTCTGTATTTCATCTTGGATTCGGAGTATTTAATTGACAGTTTTTAGAACTTATATATAAATACATATATAAATGGGAATATTAAATAGATTTAGGTATACTAGATGTAATAAAATTATTTACTCAAAAGTTACAACATTTATGAATATTTAAACATTTTTTTTTAATTCAGACAAAGAACTGTTGCATATTCAAGTATAACAACAGTTATTTCTATTAATACACAATATTGTACCTATATCAACACAAATAATCACCATTCAGATAGTATGAGTAAAAAAATCTAATCTTAAGCTTATCAATATTTTTCTTGTGGTAACTTTAGTTTATGGCGAGACCTGACGCTGCGGGTTTCGAAATATGAATACTCGCCTGCATCGAAACATTATGTTTATCAGTAAGCATTATTTATTGGCAAATAATATTCCTATGACAAGACACGACGTTGCAGATTACGGAATGCTTGCAATAATATTTGACTGATATCCGTCATAATGCTGACACCGCGTGAGAGGTTAACGACTGTCAATGTGTGTCGAAACTGGATCACAAAACACAACATCAAACGCCATCATCATCAGAACCCGTCTCTACCGCTTAATCACATCAAGAAACAGCTTTGGAATCGTATTCCTACGAGTTAAATATCTATAAATATAATTTTTACTGCGATATTTCTTAGGTGAAATATTCCAAATTCTTCACCTTATCATACCGCAATACTTACTTTAATTGCAAAATTTTCTTTAAATACTATGTTTTTACTTGGTAGGGCAGTATACGTCGCAGACACACCACAAAAATTATAGTGAATATGTGATAACTTGTACCTGAAATAAATTTGATGTATTTATTATTATTTTATGGTCCTAATAGTATAAACTTTTTCATTAAATAAATATTGTATCATCCTAAAAATACAAGTAAACTAGATGGCTGAAGAAGTCAAACATTTTTTACTTTTTTTTTATAAAGCACAATATCGCACGGTTAAAATATTGGTATCATGGCAGCATGCATCATGTCAAGAGTGTGATGTGTAAATTAATTTGTTTTTTTAATCATCTATACCATTGGTCGTCAACCTTTTTATACCTACCGTCAATTTTTGCATTTTTTTTATAATAAAATTTCCTTACCGCCCACCAACATAGTAATAATTCAATCCAGTGTAATAATGCAGATTTCTAGAATATGAAGGACTTGAAAAAAAACTTTTAAAATCTATTTTTTTTTATTGTAGAAAGAGTATATTAAAAGTGTGAATTGAAAAATATGAATTTTATTATTATCATTTTTTAAATTATATATAAGGGCCAATGAGAACCTTAAACCTGATGCTGTGAGACTAAATATTGTTTGATATAAAGCAGACTTTTTCTATTTTGCCATAGTTTTTCGGTTCCAGAACTCTTTGTCATGTTTTAGTTCTAGTAGTTCTTACATCAACATCATCGGAATTTGCAGTAAAATGATTTATCATCAAATTATATACCTTCAAATTAAAAATATCTTAGAATCGTTTTTCCATATCAAGTTTCAGTTTGTTATGTATGTATCTAAACCTTTCGATTTCTTCAGATATTATATCTTCTTTTATATATGATAATTCGGGAAATTATACACTGCCCACCATGGAAACTTTCACCGCCCACTAGTGAGCGATACGGACCAGGTTGACGACCACTGATCTATACGTTAGTACATATGGCATTAAATTCATCGTCTGCATAACAGGTGATGTTGGGACAACAAATTTCTACAACTAAAACTTTGCACTAAAGATAGTATGGAATCATTTTTTATATTGACGACTCGGCTCACGTAGTACCCGATAAACAGCAGTTAATATTATTCTATATTTGAATATCAACCTTGACAAGCAAAAAGCATGTTTCTCGTACCCAGATTTTTGACAGTCCCAAGGGCGGTTCGCATGAAGAGGTTTAGCGACAAAGCAGTAATGCCACTGCCGCGTTCTTACACGGATGCCTTTTTGTGCTCACTTATTCGCTTGTCGATTGCCCTAAAAAGTTTTCAGGCACACTGTGTGCCGGCAGATGAGTTCTGAGAGCTTTTATTTTATATCTACGGACTTCTTACAATCACTTGAATTTTGTTAACTGTCAATCATTTATATAATGATTGTTTTCTCTTGGCGAGGCAGTATTTTCAAATCATAAAAAAAACAATATATAACTTCATAGTCTTACATGTACACTGTAAGAAAATAGAGCAACTTTTTTTTTACACATTTTTTTGCTTTTACACCGTTACAAAAAACGAAAAGTATTATTAAATACAGTATATGTATAAAGTTAAAAACAGTTCGGCTCTTTGTGAATATTGGAATCGTCATTTTTGCCATTTGGTGAATTTTAAGATGCAGAAGTTTATGACGTATGCATGACTTGTTATTGTTTTGACACATTTATGTTGCTCTTCTTTGCTTCAATTTAATTCCTTGTTAGGTTTTTATTTTTTATGTTTAATGTGTAATTTAAATCGCAAATCATAATAATTTATAACTTATCATGTACGTATCTTTTGAAACTATTTTCATATTAACAAAAAAGAAATTCCAATTACTTTTAAATTCGAGAATTTTATATTTTGGGAGTATTTTAAGTAAAATAACCTATCTCCTGTTTTTATATGTGTACCTAAGATTTTTTGCAATTTAGCCTCCGGATCGCTTAATTTAGTGAATGAGCTTTTTAAAAGATATACAAACAAAAACTTCACGAATTATAAATTATATGTATTCTTATAATTATGTCACTCCTGTAGCAGCGTGTTCAATGCCGTTGGGATTTCGTGGACTCCGTTGTGAGGGCTCGAATCCTGGATTGATGATCTTTATAGAAGATTGGATTTTTCATTTATGAATTTGTATCCAATAACGTCCATATGTCTGTGTTGTCTTCAAACCAGCTGTTTGATCCTGAAAATGGGGGGCGTAGATAGTACGACTAGTTACTACTAATATTCGTACTAATTCCGTCCTTATTTTCTTACCCTTTCTGAAGAGAAAAGTTGATCGATAAACTTACAACCAGTAATTGTCAAAACAACTCTCTATTAAATGCTCCCTTAGGTATCCATATATTCCGCATTAATACATGGCTTAAAAACTCACAACTGTCAACGATATTTGACAATTCTTGAAGAATTATTTTATCACAACCAATTATTTACCGTATTAATTTAAATTTATACAATATAAAACTTCCTTCCCCACAATGTTTATTATTACGCATTCCTCTCACACGTTCTCATTTTAATAAATTGAAATATTTTTTGTCAGTTTTATAAAGATATTTACGGAAATGAATCTTTACCCATATAAAATAACTCTACTTTCGTAAGAAAACGGACTATGATAGCAAAGTATGTGTGAAAAAATCGTCTATTTACCCTGACATTCATTTGCTCCTTGAGTTACTCCAAGTCTATAAGGATGAAGTCAACTTAGCAACCATTAAAACTCCACAATGTTTAGGTTTTTTTCCTCTCTAAAGTAACAGAGTCGCGTATAACAAAGTTTTCTAATAATACAATTAATAATACAAAATAAAAAAATCACGAATACATGCTAAAAGTTATGAGTTAAGACCACTTTACCATTTTAAGATCTCTTCTGAAGATTTGTAATGTTTGAAATTTAATGTTATGCATATGTTTTATTTTGTTTTTGTACCTACGTATATTATTTGTGTTTCTATTAAAAGATAAATAATTACAATATATATTTTATAATGTGTGTTGATTGATCTGAAATAAAAATTTCATAAAAAAAATTGATAGCTGCTCTGCGTTTTCCATTTAAGATGGCTGTTTATTGTTAACATTAATTACATACGTAATATTTGATTGTTTTTAAATGGTTCACTAGTTTTTTCTTATAATTTTCCAAATCCACTATTGCTTATTGCATTAGTAATGTCATTAAAAATTATCATTAAAAAGTTGTTAAGCTTTCATTTTAAATTTCTTAATAGTATTCATATTTATAAGTTAAAATATAAACGTAACGTAATTATTTCAAAAGTGTGTAATAATGAAATAACGAAAGAAAACTTCGACTCTAAATCCCCACCGCTTCTAAATGAAGTTTTGCTGAGTTTATTTGGTTGTAATTTATACATTTTCATTACATCTCCACCACTCTTAAGTTTGTCTGCGAGAATTTCCTTTCCTTTCGTTCTTACCTGGATAGTTTGAAACTTTTCACAGGTATTTGAAAAGTCTGCCACGCTTTTGAGTTTACTTACAGCATAATTTCAAAGTTATGTGACGTGCAGTTTTCTCGGTGAAATATTTTTTACTAACACAGCGATAGACATTCTTGAAAACTTTATGTAGCATTTTATGCAGCTACCATATTCACAACATTCGACATTCGATTTATCTTATTCCCTTTTTACATGATTCTTCTTCATCTTTTTCTTTCCGCTACTTTTCCATCGACATCTCACTTTCTGTAACATTAGCTACGAGTAGATATACGTACTGTATATCGTTTTCATTCCTCATGTATAATTATACTTTCTACATAAATTTCTAAAATAAAAAGCAATCTATAATTCAATGTTCAGATCGAATTTTTAACCAGTGAATGTAAATGTCTGTTTTGTAATAGTATTTTAAATATATGTTTCTGCTTAACTAGCATTGCTTACAATAAAATTCGATAGCTGGGGTGAACCATCACATAAGTCAAGTTCTTTTGTTTTTAATTTTCTCATTTAGAAGTATTTATCTATCTTTACCATGTGTACTAAGACACAATAGTCAAATACTTTCAATATTTGTTGTAAATTGCATTGTTTATAGACTCACTAAATAATGTTCTTCTAATACATATATATATATCTTCCTGCTACTATAATATATATATAGCTACTAAATTTACACAAAACTGTAATACAAATTTTGTTTCACTAATATAACATACAATATAATGTCTTTAATAAAATTGTGTATGTATTAAAAAATACGAAATTTATTCGTAAAATATTTAATATGAATCCCAATTATTTTTATGCAATACATACATTTTACAGAACTTTCATATTTCTCGTTAATATTATACAAATCGCAACACAATTCGTAGACCATTAAAAGATTCCTTTTGTAGTAACGAAGAAAATATTAAAAAAATGTAGCGAAATTTAATTCGAAACGACAAATGATATAAAAGAAGCTACGAATTTAATTAATTAATTGAGCCTATAGGAAATTCAAAGTCTGTGTGATGAAAATCTGGAGACGTGCTTTAATACCGAGAATAAAAAGAAGATATAAATCAACATCTTACCCACAAAACCTTGAAAATTTAATTATGTTAAAAACATGCTTATAACGTTATCATTATTTTAATCTGGGTGATACGTATCAGTTATTCAGTTAAATGAGTGAATTCAATATACTTATGAATTTAACGAGATAATGAAGAAATCTTATATTTACGTTTTTCGCAATCAATCACCGTTTTTCATCAGTCGAGGTGATAAACCTGTATTGATTATCGAGTAAGCACCATGACCAGGTATAGTGATCAACTTAAAAAGGACCACACTGTATAAACGATCAGTCTTTTATGTTTAAGTCGTCCTTGGAGCAGTCAACATGTTATACATGAGATTTCGCGTACATTAGATCTTCTTTATTGTACATTCAGTGTCCAATAATTAATTTTATTCTAGAAATACTTAACTGCCTCATAAAAAATAAAAATATGACTGACTTTACGCGGTGGAACTTTATTATAAGTAAATAAAATATCAAAGTATTTAGTTCTACAAATGTTATTAGTTAGCTTTGATGTTGGAATAAGTGAGATGACAAAATATTGTATACTTGTTCTAAACAGTATATATAAATAAGCTAAATTAAGTTTAACCATAGTTCTGAAGATGACATTATGATGAAATAGCTATCAACAAACTAATAACATCTTATAGAAATAAATAATTTGTTATTTTATTCTTTTAAAAAAATATATTTAACAGACAGATGTATGTGGCTTTAGAGTTAATAATAGCTAACGCGCCAAATATTTTTAGAAATATGTAATTAGAGAAAAACAATAACAATACAAAAAATATGTTGCCAGAATTCGTTTAATCGTTTAACCACTATTTTACATACAGGGTAAAGATGAAGGAATTGAATTACAAAAGAACTTGTGGTAATCGTTTTCCCTATACCATTTGTTTTTTATAAATCGGATGGGTGGGAAGAAATTTACAAAATTCATAAGTTTGTACACAAACTCATATTCAATCGAATAAATAAATATTTTATCCACTAAAAAACAATATGTGAAAGTGTTTATTTGGGATTTGAACTCGTGAAACGGCAGACGAATACGATGAACTCTCACGAGCGTCCACCACTCGGCTACAGAACTGATGTAGTAATCAAAATGTGCTTATAATCGAGTTACGATGATCAGATAAACTAACATTATTACTTTCGAAGGTTCCCCGAAGAAGGGTATTTGAAATGAGTAATGCAAACTTGGACCGCCATCCTTTTGAATATCAAATTTCTATGGAGATTAAACGCTCTTGCCTACGAAAAACGTAATCGACTGAATTTCAAAAGCTTACAGATGGTACATAATTGTATGAACGTATATTTACTCTGAGAAACTGAAATTTCATACCATATTGTAACAGTTAGTAATTAAATTTAGCCAGTTGTAAGTCGCTGAGAGTTTTCAAGTCTAACGTTCGCGTTATGGATACTGGTTTATTTGAGAACTGTCAAATATAAGTGATCGTAAAAAAACCATGTATTGTATACTCACGGTAACATATTATACCTTATTAAATTATATTTGTCATAGATGATTTCACCAAAACAAAGCAATTGTTAAAAGTTGTTTAGAAATGAAAGATCACAGTGAATTATATCTAAAGTCGTGATATATTATTTAATTAAGATACAAAAAAATATAGAAAAAATAAAAAGATGCGTTAGATTTTGGCAAAAAATAAATCAAAGTATAATAGAAAGTATTTCTTAATGTTCGCAAAATATGTGATTCTATGAACCACAGAAGAAGCGATGAAAACTGTGATTTTTGCCTGACATAACATATCGTTTGGATTTTCTTCGTTGTATACTGTAGACGAGAATCCCCGTAGAATTTAGTTTACTGTACAAAATTTATTATTTTATATAACGTCGATCCGTATCAATAATAAAAACATTTTTTAAACTGCCATTTTTTTCTCAAAAGTGTTAAGAAGCTCATTTACAACTGCAATGAACTAAAAAAGGAGCTGCTTCTTAACTAGTTCTAATTCAAAACGGGGTTAGTTCAATTGTTATACATTTTAATACTTTATTGCTTTGGTTATTAAATTTATAGTTGCAATGAAATTAAAATATTCAATACGCAGTGGAAAAAAACACCGAGTAAAACATTCATTTATTACACTACGATTTGATAAACGTTGTGCTAAGAATGGTATATACCACGTGGCTATTAGTCGGTGAATTACCTTTTTCATTTTCTGTATAAATACATCTCTTTACCAGCAAAATTAGTAAATATTATTTCGTAATATAAGCGGGGGGTTATGATTTTTTTTTAAATATGTGACGTACTAACATAAGGTTTGGAAACCAATGCTTTAGCGTCAACACTGTCAGACTACCACCCGGAAGTCTTTCACTTCTTATATTATGGCTTCCTCTCGGATTCCGTCTGTATAGTCAACTTCGTTTTGAAAATCTATATTATATTTCAATAGCAAAAATATAGCCAGTTTTTACAGCTTTCATTTGGTTTCTGTTATTTTTGAGTCAAGTACAAGAGGAGTAGTTCTATGTAGTTTTTAAATCCAAATGTGCATACATAAGGTAGAATGAAATCAAAATATAATAAAATATGGATCAGTGCGATACTTTTCTGTTCTGTTCTGACTAAACAAATGCATTTATACTTTTTTATAAATTGATGGTTTTTGAGGGTTGAATGAATTCCGTTTAATTATGTCTCGCGATCAGTAAAGCAGTTTACTGAACTATTTTCAAATTATTGTAGAATCATTGAATGTAACAATTGTTTATGGATTCATAATAAAGCATTTAAACAGAATATGCTTAGTGATTATGAACTATAAGCCAAGTTCTCTACACTCACTTTTCAGAAACTGGATAAAATATAATATTTTACTATCTGTATCCACTACGTTATATCGGAAAGAATTTATGACTTTATATGTCATTGGACGAAGTGAACTATTGATTGTACATCAATCTTATTTGCGTAAATATTACAATAAAAAATAGTAGAAATGTAGTACAGTTATGACACCGAAATAGCTATCAACTTTATTGTATAATTATGTGGAAGAGAATAAAGTTTTTTACTTTACCATGATGAAGTTCTATAAATAAATACCAATTAAATCAGTGTATTTGTGTAAAATTTCATTCGAGTGTTTTTCTTAAGTATAACGGTATATTTATTATTTTTAATTTGATGACTACGAGTAATACAAAAATGCACGGAGATTTAATTTAAATTTGCATTGTAGTATTTTAAGATTCTGTTTAGAAGAGTGTATACAAATGCATAGATGTTTTCTGATCAATATTTGAACGGAATCCGTAGCGAATAACAATACTATTTACACAAAATAAACGTTTATGATAATACATTCTGAGCTTGGTCTTATCATTTTATCGAATAACGGCACGTATTATCTTGAAGATTTCTCCTCGCTTTGCTAACCTTTCACTTTCTTCAAAACCCTGGGATCAACATATATTCTTTTTTAGAACCTTTCCGGGAGACAGATTTATAACTCTTAAATACCCATCGGAAAAGGTGAGCTTAACCGTTCGAGACAATATCTTTCATGGTGATGCCATTCTCTTCCTCTAACATACGGGCTCTCAACTGGTGGGTCACGACTAGGGATTGCAATACCGGTATATCTGAAACCGGGATCCCAAGATTTCGGCTGTTTTTTTCAATACTGAAATATCAGTTTTGATAATGAAAAATTCTGATATTACAGTAATACAATATATTTCTGCAAGTTATTTAATGACTTCGTTCAACAACTGTTGAATCTGAGAGGACTTTTTCTGTAGCTGTACTTATTCGTACGAATATCCAATAAATTTGACAGATTACTTATTTTATTTAAAAAATATACGTTTGATGTATTTATTAAAATCAGACTTTTATGCTGATGACATAAATATTTTTGCAATACCGTTGCATAATATGAAACATCATATCCATTAATTCGTCTGGTATCACGATTAAAATAGACTGTTATTTTTGCTGATTTTTATATATTTTTGTGATGTGATATTGATATTTGCAATACTGGTATTTAATAGTAAATCCCGAAATACGAATATTGATATATTCGTCTGGTGTTGCTATCTTTAATCACGACTTCCCTGAAACATGGTAAAATTACCTCATTTCATATATATTTATTTTTGTTGAATGCAAACGTATAAATATTATGCATATCCGATGCATATTTTGAAGATTTCAGCTGAGATAGAACGAAAGCATTGTAGGTATTCGATATTATTTTGAAGTACTTTCTCCTCAAATTTAAAGTGGTTTATTTTTTTTATTAATTTTCCTTTACTTTTTCATATGGCTAAGACCAAATGACACTTGGTTATTAAAAATGGCAAAAAACCCGAAAAAGGTTGGGAATCCGTACACTCCCACATTTGGCGACTCTATAAAAATACTATCACTACACATAAAATCTATTTTGAGTGTTGCTATAAGCCAATAGTTTTGTTGGGGAGACAATGTTTTAGTAGCAACACAAGCGGAATTGTCAATTTAACAAACTAATTATGGATTTATGAATAAATTAATTTTCATCCTTTCAACAAAACAGTTTAACTGACAAACTGTGTTTTGGAACTATTCTAATACTAGCATAATATTAATTTTGGAACCTTTTATCAACCCAATCGGAGACACGAACTTCGGAGTACGTTTTCAAATATTGCACACCTAAATTAATTAATTAAATGCGGCTTACGTAGTTTTCCGATTCTAAAGTGAAGCGGGCGTATTAGAATATATCAACAATGAAAAGTTTATTTAACATTCTTTATGTATAGACGAAAACTTTGAAATATTATTAACATTACAAATATTAAATAAATCTTTTTTTTTGTTGCTTTTTACGTAGTCTTAATACAATTTTAGTAACTTCAATAGTATCCTTTTTCTAATTCATTTTTACTTGTCTAGAAATTACTTATTACTTCAAAATTGGCTTTAATATTAAGCAGACAAATTATTTTGTTATCTTTCAATTCCTATTCTTTCAGATGGTAGGGTTAAATCATCCTTAAAGACTGGTTATAACCATCCTGAGCTGTATTCGATGAAAGGAGATAATCAAATGACTCAAAGAAGAAAATCATAAGGACCATTATCTTGAAAACGATACCCTCTCACAATGCAGCAGATTGTAAAGAAACAAAAGTCCTTTATTCCGCCAATGAATAATAGTAAACACGACTACATAATGTCTTAATATGTCGTAAATAAATAGACAATTTAATATTTTTATGGCAGAGATAAAGCAGTTGATTTGCGACGTATTAAATCTGAAAATTTCCCTCCGAAATAGCTAATATTTTTTTTCATAGTAAATTCATATGTGAATGTGAAAAGTAATAAAACAGTATGGTTTTTGTCGCTGTCCATAAAACAGTGTCGCAAATGGCTAGAGTATGTAAATGGTTTTATTTCCCTCCCCTTCGGGATTTATTTGCCGGGATAGTTGTCCGAATTATTGCGTTATATTTACTAGCCCTATGTTGGCACGTCAAGCAGAATCTAGTTTTAGCAGGGTTGTAAAAGATTAATTAATAGGACGACTATTAAATGATGTTGCCATATTTTATTAAACGCATAAAAACGGCATCAAAGTTCTTGAGCTCAGTGCCGAATCAGATTTTCATAACATTGTTTTCCTATTACATATTAATAAAGATCGTCACATCATAGAAATTTGTATCGTCTGAAATTATATTATGTGTTAATTTTCTACCATATGAATTAATTTATTTTATTTTAATAAAATAACACTTTTCCGTTATACACAGGCACGGCTCGTCCATACCGCACTGTGGAATTGCAGCACCCCCAAGCAAGTTGAGAAAAATGTAATATTACTATATATATAAATTTATGTATATAAAATGAAAATATCACTATAATTCAAGCATGAATTAAGCTCTCCCGCGCACCGATACATCCAATAATTATCATACACTGCGATAATAATATCAGAAAGTGAGACATCTTCATGATTTTGTGGTGGATAAAGGAGGGGGAGTTCGCAGTTAGAAGCTTAATATGAACTGCCAATTTGACAGTATTTCGTGTTCTGCGTGCGGGTGCAGCGATCTGATCACGCGCGCAACATCTGTCTAATTAAAAGCGAAATTTTTCAAGGTAAAAAGACAGAAGAATCATTTTTACAATGAAATAAAAATACATGTAATGTTTAATTTTAATAATTTTGATGTTAATGGTAAAATATAATCCAAATAAACATTTTTTTTATTTTTAATCAACCGCAGCACCCCCAGATATGTTATCCACGACTGAGCATTGTTTATACCACTAATGTTTGATTAATAGTGTTCTCTTAGATACATGTCCAATAATACTTACAGTGCATCTTTCTTATGGGAATTCGTCCTACTCAAACTACTGTGTGAAAAAGAGGTCGCTTCCATGAATGTATTCGTACATATTACACATGAATGTTCAAATGGAATGATTGATTTGTATCTAAATGAATAATAATAGATTCAGTGAAGTGTTTCACTTCTTACTAACTCTTGAGACAGCGATTAATCCTTTACTAAGGCCACCATTTTTTTCGTGTTTGATCGTTTCGTTCAAAAATATTTATGAGATGATTTTTTTAGTAATGTAATCCATCAATAATTTTAGTAAATGTGGTTGGAATGGTTCTAATTAATCAAGGCCAGGGTGGGTTTGTTTCGTATATTTTAAAATGAAAAAAATTAATCGATTGTTAGTAAATAACATTTTACCGCTATTAAATTTATTTGGTTTGAGATTTTCACTTAGTAATAAATTTTGTAATTAGTAGTGCTATGGTAATTGATAATATTATCGTTTGTGTCTTACTCCGGCTCCACGTCCATTAGGAAGACATAAACCCATCACAACTTTCATGGCATTTCACAGTTGAGGATTAGAATCATTGTTCAAATTAGAAATAAATAAGCTTTCGGTATAGGCAGTGTGAGGATGTTTGCAAGCGTTTGCAGCAACTATGTTTAAATATTATAATAGAAATGAATTTCCACAAAGTCGCAGAATCCATCGAAAATAAAAAGAAGTATATCTAGTGTTATTATAAGTCTTACCATAGTGGGGTTCACTTGAATGCTGTGGGAGAAATTTACATAATGTGTTCAGATGTATTGTCATGGCGATACCAGGTTAGATTAATCTGTTTCATGCTGATAATTATCAATGTTGTGGCAAGTAGATTGCCGCTCAGCCCTTAACAATAGTTACGCTGTATCCAATACGTCCCCATAGTTATTGTTTGGGTCAAACGCTTCAAGAATCGCGTCGGAGTAAACATAAGCTTCGGGTACTTTGTAAATACGGAAGGCCCCGGGAGGTAATTTATTTGCCTAGTGCCGACCCTTGGAATGGGACAGGGTTTGCGTATGTGTAGGTAGATTGTGACTGTTACGCTCACAGTTTGATTGTATGGGATTGAAAAAGCAGCTTGTATTATAGTACTCGTCAGAAGTGATGAGCTATGATTTCTTTTTTAATTCTTATCCAAGGAATAGCGTCAATAATCTCGCTGCGCTCGTTAGTTGTTTAAGATTCAGTGTCATACGGCAAACGTCGTATCCAAATTTCAACCATTTTCTACTCAAATTTGGCTTTATACAGTATAGAAAATGTCTACCGAGACTCACTGTGACAACCATTTTTTTTTACTTATATTTTCGTAGCATTTTGTATGATATTTGACATAGTAATTATGACCAATTGATGTAACCCTCAAAATTGAAATTCTTCAGTAGAGATTGAAAACTGTTTTTACCGAAAACATTATATGGTGAGTTGCGTTATTAATCTTTGAAATGCACTACTGTAAATTATTATGTTTGCCGATACGAGACTATAAGTAGGTAGTGTCAATATAATAGTGGCTAAAATCAAGTGGCAGGGTCAGAATTTTTAATCCTAAAACCAATGTAAAATAATGTTGCAATTAAAAAAAAGTGGTAAATTTATTTTTCTGATTTAAATCATTTGGCCGAGACCATATCTGTCGTTTTTTAAATGAGATCCAATCATTAACTCATTTTCGTATTTTCGTATCGATTGGCTAAAACAATATAAAGAAAACATATGTCAAATTTTCTATTACGCGTACAACTACTTAACAGTAACCACTTTTGCTACGAGTAACACCCAATGTAAATTATATAGACTTTTTCTGTGGGAAATTCTAGCACAGTGTGTTTTAACGAGAACTGGTGATATGTTTTTTTTGAGAATAGATTGGGATAAAAGATTTTTTTATTAAAATACTATACAGTTTGGCATCCGCTCCACGTTTCCACGATAGTATAGAGAGCGTGGGTGAAAACTTCACAAACAACCATACCTTTGGATACAAACCCTTGAATTGATTGTATTTTTGTTCGGAGATTAAAACCCTTGGACACGAAAGTCTTTTAAGCGTTACCAATTGAAATTCCAACTATTCGGATATCGAATGGTAAAACTCGAACTATTCGTATGTATTCGAATAGTTTCCGAAGTATGAAAATAATAATTTAATAGTACATTAAAATTTGTAAGAAAACGACTTCATTTATAGTATACGCATATTTATTAAAATTTTAAATCACTGATATACCTACATCTTATAATAATTTACGATTAAATCTTTTCCCACTTCTGTAAAATACATGATAGAGACAATAGAAACACATATTTCAATACCTTTCCAATGTATTAAAATATTACAATTTTGCAGCTGAGTCGGATTAATCCAACAGTATTTTTTCAATTATTGAAATTACGGTATGTTTAGAGGGTCTCTTTTAACCCCGAGTTATTTGTCAAAAGTATTATGATTTATGATATGATACTGATGGCGCTCGAACTGGATGACGACAAAAAAATCCACCACTGGAGTATTCATTATTGTTCTTGAAATCTGGAGATATAGAAATTATTAAGAATAATATTCGAATATCAAATAGTTACAAAAGGGTCGAATATTTGAGTTGGAATCATTAGTTACCACTTCCCACTCGATGATATGAAAACTATTTCACCGATGGATATAAAAAAGGAACAATGTGTTTTACATAGCAATGTAAAGTAATTTTTTCTAAGCGACCAACGTTCATTCTGAGCTGAATCACTGATAATGATTATAAATATAATAATGTAAAATTCGAAATGCTTCTATTGTCATTTATTATTTTTAATAAAGTATTCTTATTCAATAGACTACCGTGTTCATATACTTATGCTTACTAAACGTTGACATTCAGTACAAAAGACAGCAGAACAATAAGCTCATGCTCTATATTAAACCGTGATTTTCTGTTATGATTTTTGCTATATTGAATCTGTGTTACATCGTGGTACGTGGGTGTGCAATGAACGGCAACAAATACTGTAAGAATATGAACCATCGGCTTAAAGAACAATTTAAAGAATGAATTGAAAGGTATGTAGTTTCAATATATAATACTCGATTTGAAAATGAAAATATTTGATACATGACAGTTTCAATAACAATGTTGAGCGTATGATAAATTTCAGGGAAAATAAATCGTGCAATAAGTACGGGAAACAAAAGAAAACGAAATATTTTTCCATTTATTTAAACAAATTATTCAAGTAATTTAAGACATCGACTGAGGGTGCTTGATGGAATTTCAATATCAAATTTGAGTTATTGAGATTTTGCACACTTTCAGTTCATTCGTGCGCTCGAATGCCTGAAGATGCCGAATGGCGAAACCCAGGTCGTTAGTGATAAAATACAAAATCTCAATAACTCAAATTATTCAAGATTAAAAATATATGAATATTAATATTATTGTCACGTTGGTTAACGCTTTACGATGTTCATTCTATCCACGAGTTCGAATACCAGTGAAGTTTTTTTTTAAATAAATCAATTTATTGAGTCATAATTTAAAACATCGACTGAGGGTGCTTGATGGAATTTCAATATTGTTATTGAGTTATTTTCAAAAATACAGATATCTTTGATCTCATCCGTTCCTACAAATGGGGTGCAGTGAAAGCCTTCTGCTTAATATTCCTTTTCTAGCCCCATCCTTCTATCAATGTTGCGCTACTGTACAAAAAAATAATTGTTGAATAGCTTCATATTTAGGTGTGGTGCGGATATAGAAAAAAATATACTACATTATTTTAGCCTATAATTAAATAACGCGTTAAGTATCTTTTAAGGTTACCTTTCGGGAATATAACAGTTTTATTTATTGTTTTGTTATATATGACAGTTTTATAAACTTGATTAAGAAAAACAATCATTGTTTAAAAATCGTGCTAAAATAGAACCAGATGTATAAAAGTGAAATGGTTGAATGTGTAAGTAAACAAACTGGGAAATGCAATATATTAAATAAAAATAGGAACTACAGACGCAATTACCAGGAAGAGAAAATTAATTTTTTATCACTTAATCTTTGATTGTTTTAAATAAATTTTGTCTAAGGTTATTTGTTAATGAAAACGTTTTTTATTGTTCATTTAATTTTCCGTTGATAACGTTTATTTATCGCGAACAACCGCATTACTCTTTCTTGCAATAAATGGTTATGAAAACAGAATAAAAGGTCGCAGAAAAGAGTTTCCTGTTGTAATAATTTAATTGATTAGATTGTGACGATATTTCCTTTTTATTTTTATTTAAGCTTTATGCGGAACTCAATAAACAATTTGTACACAAATGTAAGGACAGTGAATCGGTGTTTCAACTAGCACATTGTATTTTCATGTTTACTACCTTTAAATTTTGAATTGTTTGAAAGCAAAAAAACCTTCATCAATTGATAATGCTCGTAATGAGCGAAACCGATACTGATGTGGAAGTAGTACAAACGAATTGTGTTTTATTTTTTAAAATATAATGCCTTTCCATCAAGAATTGACAGTTAACACCTTAAAAGTGATTACTTCAATTATGTTAAGCATATCGACTGTCCAATTTATTACTCAGACATCTCTAAATAACCAATATTGAGATAATGAGAAAAGCAATATTAAAATAGTCACTTAAATCAAATGTTTATTATTTCTTTGTAACAATTAGCTACTTTCCGAGTTTAGTCAGTAGAAGGTGAGAAGACCTGGATCGAAGAGAGGTGAATGGCTGGTTATCGAACGTCCTGGAAGGGCTGTGATCTCAAACAAACACCATTTCAATTCCGGTTCAAAACTTATTTATTTTCCATCAAAGATGCAGTGGTTTACAATACACAAAATATAATTCCAAACACATAAAATTGATTCTACATTTACATTTACTTAGCAACTGAATTTACTTTAAGTTATAATACAAATGACAAGAAAAACGATTTTAAATTAAGTACAACGCAAATCAAACACAAACAAATCACATCGTCACCTCCGCCGCGACGAGGCCGCAACTCGCCCGGCTCGACAGATCGTAATCGACTGTGTACACATACAATTCAAAAAACTCCCTGCATCGCCGGAGCTACCCATTTGCGTCAAAAATGGACTCGTCCAGTGGGCGTGCCCGGCGGCTATTGAACGGCTTGGCAACAAGAGTGGGCTGATTCTACGAATTATTGTCGTTACGGCTGGGTGATTTCAGTTCTGAACACTAATGAAACTTATACTTAACAAAAACCAGGGTGTGTCAAAAATATCAAAATCAAGGTTATCTGCGCCAACAATTTTTTGGTGCCATTTTTGAGTTATCTGAATACTGAATCAGACGGAGTGTAATCTTTTACATATAACTGTATATTTAACTCAAATTTAATTTTTTTCGAATTTTCTTACTATTGAACTGATTGATATATGAATCTTTTGATGAATTAGGAAATGTGTTTAACAACAACTAATTAATCATCAAATGTCTCTTTCCAGAAAATTAAAGGTTACGGTTTTTTGGTAAGACTGGTAGTTTAATTACATTCTAGACTTCGTTTTCAGTATTGTATGGGGTGATTGGGAAAGGATGTAAACAACACCGATATACATTCATTTGGATACAAAAATTGAAAAAACAAAATGTTTAAAAAGTCGGGAATTAGTTGCTTTGACCACAAAACCGAGGAGGGAGAATGTCCTTCAATGTGACCACTCGATTACTTTGGAAAATATACGCTGATCACGTAGGAAAGAAAGCATCAATCAAAATTTATATCAATAAGGAATTAAAAGAATTTACGATGTGAAGTTTAAAGTAATGGTCGTTTTATGAGTAGGCAAAAACGTGTCAAAATTCAATGCTGTATTTATCATTGGTAAAAGCTTACAGAAATACAAATGTGGATCGTGGTAACCTGATAGTAAATTAGCAAAGTGTGTTTCGTAAAAGTTTTGTTTTTTTTATTCTTATAATTCTTTAAGGCGAACAGGAATGAAATTCTATTAGACGAGAAAAATACCATACCATATCAAATAGAAATCGTGAAAATGATTCAAGCAATACAAATGATACTTAAAGCATATCTGAATGATACCAACTCCACCGGTTATGTTTATGCAACCAATTTTACGGATTGGATCTGAATATTTTTTATCTAAAGTCAACTGGTGGTATTTTATTTGAGTGATTGAGCATTATTAATTAAATTAATCATAATAAAACATAAGCTTGAATGTTTGATGGATGTAGAACTTCATAAAATATTTGTTTTCAGTAAACTGGACTAAATAATATAGAATTATACTAATTTATAGAAAGGCAAATCAAAATATTATATTTTGTGCGCACGTTGTTCCGTGACATTAATAAGTAATCCCTGTAGGTATTTTGAATTACGCCATTCTCGATATTTACCCCAGTAACTAGGGCACTGTGACAAATGACGAAATAAATTTGCTTTAATTCTGACATAATATTATGACGGAATTCAGGAATCACGTTTCCAGAATAATTTTCAAAATAAAAACATGCGCTTTGTACTTTTAAGCCTACAAAGTTTCTTACTGAAAAGATTAATTTCAGCGTAGTCAGAAATTCATTGATATGCCTAAAACAAAATTGTTACCGACGGCGGAAGATTACAAATTCTGACATTTTTATTATTTGATCAATCAACGTTACATATTATAAATATACGAGTGAAATTATACACGAGGTGGCAGTAACACATTTCAAGATTTGCTTAACACTTTCACTCACACACACTGTCTCTGTCTTATATATGGTTGTGCTATGCGTTACAGACAGATAAGTCAAAACAAATATGTATTTTAATAAACTATATAAGATTGAATTTAGATTATTGAGATTTTGTACACTTCCATGTATTTTGTCACTAACGACCCGGGCTTCGCCTTTCGGCATCTTCAGGCATTCGAGCACACGAATGGACGAATGGACTCGAACTGGTCAGTTCGAGTCCATTCGTGTGCTCGAATGCCTGAAGATGCCGAAAGGCGAAACCCGGGTCGTTAGTGACAAAATACATGGAAGTGTACAAAATCTCAATAATCCAAATTTGATATTGAAATTCCATCAAGCACCCTCAGTTGATGTCTTAAATTATATATAAGATTGCTTTGCTCGTCACTTGAATTATGTAAACTGTCAATTTTTGATCGAAATACATTATCTATTGATAAACTGTATTATAGGTATATAAACAATTTTATTTTAAATAACTCTGTATCTTATGATCGGGATCAGTTTCATTAAAAAATGAAGCACTTTCACTTTTTACTATTTAATCGACTATCTATCTTTAAAAATTGTTACAAAATTTGTAACGTCGGTTTTTTCGACTTTGGAATAAGAGTGAAAATTTTTGAGTCAATTCTTTGCAACATATAATTACATATTGCTTATCAAGGAATTAGTGTGACTCCATGCCTAGTCAAAAAAAAAAATCCATGTCCTCTCCCAACGTGGAGCATTTGGTCTCCCAATCGAGGCATCTCAACAGAATTTGAGAGAACTGCTTGTTACTCAGTTGCTCAACTTTTTTTTTCCAAAGAGAGTAGGGATAGAAGGATAGGGCTAGGAAAGAACGAGTGGTTAGCTAATCGCTCCCCCTACGCCCCATGAGGATATGATGGGTGGGTGGGAGGTTGTTTTAGATATCACAAACACTCAGATTGCGAACAGAAATCCATAAATGGTTTGAAAGATCAAGTTATGAAACTTTCCGTACCGGGAATTGAACCCGAGTCATCCGTAACCGTAGCCAACGACGCTTCAACAGTGCCACGGACGCCGACAAAATACTACACGTGATATCAAGCAACATTTTTACTTAAATAAAAGTGGTCAACGCTGTTTGGCTTTCGTCAACTCATTTGCGCGTCACGAACTTGAATCGTGGAAACAAAACTTTTGTTCCCTAATGCCAAAATGTCTGTAAAGCTTTCGTTCCTCTGCCATCCGCCATCTATCCGACCCTGGAAATCAGGCTTGGAGAGAGTGACCACCTAAAAACTCCCCAAATAGAGAGTTTGAGTGAATGACTAGCAAACAGCTCTCGTAAAATTACTTCTGTTGAGTATAAAAAAAATAATATCGTCCTTTTTACTTTTTGTCAAATACATATAGATTTTCTTAATTTTCGTTGAAAATGCTTTTGCTCTGAATGAGAGTGGTACAGATCAATAATTTATTTCAACTCACCGGAAACTAGAATGCTATCATTTAAGATAAGAATATTAGATAATACAAAATTTGTTTAAAGTATAATGGATTTTTATTAGGATCAAATCTTTTGTTTTATCTCACAGAGTGTGAGCGTAATACAACCGATTTAACATTATACATTAAAATAATATCCTGACTTTGTAAGTATTATCTCTCCGGTCGATTTGTTATAATCTTTAATAAATGTAGGTAGTCCTTTCAACCCTGATAAGCCTTCCTGATAAACCAACACACAGTCATCACCGCTCACATACACAGGCGTAACAGCGTATTCTGTAAAGGTAGTGATAGCTTATGACAACGGTAGGTAAAAATAGAATTTTTGCCAAATTAAATGCAAAACAAATGTCGCATACTTCAAATTTGATTGCAATAAACATTGTGACAATAAACTGGAATAATGGCCAATTAAATTTCAACAATTGGGAATGAGCTGCCTCACCCTGAAAATAGTAATAATATTGTGATATTTTTTGATTCGTTGCTCACCATTTGCATTCTGAATGAAATTTTGTCATGCAATAATATATATTTTTTTTTTATTTGATTGATGTGGCTTAAAATAATGGTGAACACATTATTATGATACCGATAGCGGTCGACGAGTGGTAGCGGAGGACAAGGGTTTCAATTCTGAAATCTTATCGCAATTATAATTTGAATTAACCTTCCCGTTTTCATGTTAAAAAATCCCTTCAGATCTCATGCAGTCACATTTTGTTACCGTGTGAGTTTTGTCATATAAACGCATTCATAAACTGAAATGGCATTTTCAAAAAGGGAAATACAATTTTATGCAGTATCAAGTTATTCTTTTACATCATATTTTGTGTGTAAAGCCAGAAATACATAAGGTAAGTCATGCATCTCGGATTGTTACAATTCTATACTAATTGTTGGTATATTATACTAGAATTTTGTATTTTTCGATGGTAAAATTGACGAAGTTTTAAAATTATAATTAATTTATGCAAAGAAGACGTAAAGTACAATGTATTTTTAATTTTCAATTATACGTAGAATCATTTTATTTACAAATAGCAAAATTTTCGATTTTTTTGTATGACCTATTTAACAGATAATTTAAAAGCTTAAGGCCTAAGTAAGTCATTGATACACCATGAATACAGAATGGTTAAGAAAGGACATTATTTTCAAAATCTTATTTAAAATTTCTGCCGTCTATTCAATAAACACACTATTATAAAATAATGATTTATTCAATAAAGAACGAGTTGATTAGTTTATAAATACCACTGCTTCTTTGACTAATATGAATGATTTTCAAAGAAACTAATTTTAAATTTGTAAATGTAATTAGGGATAAATGATTAATTTCTTAGATATAAATGACGACCGCCATTGAGAGCATGTAAAATATAAAACGAAACAAAAAATACTTATGTATGTTTGCTACGTTGAAATATTAATTAAGCTAAAGGTTTAAAATACTGTTTCCTTCCCGAAACAGTAGGCGTTCGAAAAATCTCTTACTTTTGTGGGTCAACAGCAAATGTTTGGCCGGATCCCAAAATGAGTTAAGCCGAGAAATTTGGTTATATGACGTGGTGAATGTATCGCGGCCACGCTGCAAAGCCATCTCTGGGCACACATCCAGACTATTTAATGTGGAGAACCGCTTGGGCGGGAAAATATCCTCCGCCATTTTGCAGGGCGATCCATTTTGTGCGACATGTTTGTTCTCTATCGATAACGAATTTTATGAACTGCTTTTCACAGCACGGGAATGGTTAAGTTTATTTACACCCATTTTCTAATATTATTACGTGGAGACTATCTATATGGAAGGTGAAAGGAGTTAAGTGCTTAAACTGAGAAATTTTCGTGAGAATAAATGAATTATGCATACACGAATATGTTAATTTTAAAAGCTAAACGAAAAAACATTTCACGTAAGGTTTTTTTAATTTTATAAATATTTAAATAAACACTTTCTCATCGATTTAATGTGTTTTTATCCAATACTATCTTAAAAGCGGTGTGCTGAAAGAGCAATAATCTGTTTACTATTATCATGCCTTTCATATATCCTCCTACTCAAACTCTCTCTGAAAAAACGAACGTTGGGCTACTGACTTAAAAAATATATATTCCTTGCTTTATTAAGTGTCAATAATATATTATCCACATTAGGAGTGGGCATGGCTTAAGATTTTATTAGAAGTTTTTAATCCGTGGCTACAAAAACTTTGGGAAGTAAAAATTTATGCTATTGCTTTACTAATTTTTTTAAAATGTCCGCTCCCAATGTAAAGCACATGCACTGCCAATGGAGATATTTCAAAAGATTTTTTTTCTAGGAGAACTGCTGTTACTCAATTGCTCAAACTTTCTTTTTTGAAGAGTGTAGTGATAGAGCTAGAGCAGCGTTCGGATGGGATAAGTGGGAGGTTTTTCTAGACATCACAAACTTCTTACGCCTACAAACAGAAATAAATAAATTGACTGAAAAATAAATTTATGATATCGGAGTTCGAATCCGAGACCCGCAACCAAAGCCAACGACGTTGACCACTGCACTACGGACGCGACTTTATTATTTACGTTTTTTAATTTAATTTAGTTTTCCACGCAGTCTGATACTTCAGTTACACAGAAAAATAATAATACAAGAATGTGAGAACATAAATAATAATTTTAATCGAAATTAATGTATTGTTCTGAATATTCAAACAGAATGATAATATAACTAATCCAATTTAAATACCAGGTAATGGTATTAGACAACTTTCTATTAAAATACTCGTATTAAGCAGTTAAGTGGGAAAACACTTACTGATATAATATATTAATTCTGACTTAAGTTTTCTTGTATAATAAATTTCGTATGAGCTATGTAAGCGTGGTATTCATTTAAGTATAGCAATTACATTATTTGGAATGTTAGTAGTGTTTCTACCGCGGTGATGATAAACAATGTACTTTAGAAAATTAATAGCACTGGCTCATATTACAGTCACTTCATTAAAATTTTCTGCGAAGAGTCAATTAAATAAATCGATTAACATTATATATCAACGTTTTGGTAGAAAGGAACGTAAAGTCAAATTGACTCGTTTTAAGCAAATCTACATTGAATATTTCGATCGTTCAGTTCATTAGTCAGACAACTCCAAAAAAAAATATAAATTTGTATGTACAATTTTGCGCTCTATCTGATTTAGTACTGATTTAGTAGTCACGTAACCTTCTAAAGAATTAAACAAAACGTTGATATTTTTGTGTCAGTAAAATGATATTTCTACATATCCTTCTACTGATTATAATTGGAAAGTACCTAATTGTCAAACACCTGTTTATAATATGTATTAAACTCGGATACGAATCTCGAATTTATTGTAACAATTTGAATATTTCTTTTCCCATTATCTCAATATGGGTTATTTGAAGATGTCTGAATAATGAACTGAACTATCAATATGTGTGGCAATTAAGTATAATAATTATTAAATACACAGCTTTTATGATAAAGCATATTAACATACGGTTTTTTTATGAGAAACGGTTATTATTCAGACACTCAATCTCTCTATATATAGAAAAGGGAAATATGGGTCTAGGAAAGGGGTACTGGTTAGATCTCGTTATTAAAATCGGATGTGTGGGAGGTAAATGTAAACATTACAGACATTCACGCCATCGATAAAAAAATTTTAATCTATTGAAATATAAATTTATGAAATTGTCCGTACCGGTACATAGCCCATCCGTATTCATGTTGTAACGATGAGTTATTTCGGCCTTTAAACCTTTAAATTATCTGTGAAATAGGTCTTACAACAAATCGAAAATTTTGCTGTTTGTAAATAGAATAGTTGTACATATAATCAAAAAATAGAAACACATTACAGTTTACGCCTTCTTTGTATAATTACCCATAATTTGAAAACCTCGTCAATTTTACCATCGAAAAATACAAAATTATAGCATGGTAACAATCTGAGATGCATGACGTACCCTATGCAAGCGTTTTGTTTCAAACGGCATCGAGACACGTCTCGAGCTTGTTTCGATAATTTCATATAGTTTGATAAGTATTTCTGGTTGTACACACAAAATATGAGGTAAAATAATTGCTTAATACTACACAAAACCATATTTCACTTTTTAAAATTGTCATCTCGCTTTATAAATGCGTTTATATGAAAAAACCCACACGGTGACGAAATGTGACTGCATAAGATCCAAAGGATTTTTTTATCATGGAGACGGGACGGTTAAACTCGTGGACAACTCAACTGAATATAATGAACGGCCAAGACCGTTGACACTGATAAATGACCGGGTATCTGAGCTTATTACAAATTAACGTATTGCATCTTTTCGTTATTTATGAGGTTCTGGGGCTACACCTCTCATCCTCTTTTTGTCATTGGCGTTGATATTAGCTATTAGTTCTGTATTGTGATATCAATGATGATTATGTCAGTGATCGAGAAGTGTGATCTTGGGGTGCCACGAAATTAAAATACATGAATTTGTCATAAACCAAATTGAGCATTAAACGTATTGCTTACAATAATGAAGTACTGCAAAATTTATGTGTTTGATATCAATATGATCTCGTGTTGCTGTCCACAAATTAAAAATATTATAAAAATATAATAGATTATCCTTACTTTTAGTAGAATTTAAGATTAAAATACCTTTTTCCTGCCATATTTAAAAGTACCGTCACCAAATGTTTCCAGAACCTGTAAAATTGCCCGGCATATTTAAATACGATAACTTTCTATTCATACGAAAATGCAACTGTGAACATGCAAATTGATGTGAATCGATTTGAAAATTTACGGTTTTTGTAAATTATAACAAATTTTACTCTTTGGTGATTTCATCCAAACAGCATAAATACAATTTCTATTGAGTTGATACTTTTCACTCAGTAATAAAAAACCTTTCATCATTATAGTAACATTCATCATTACAGTATGCGCACTGTTTACGTATAAAGATTTGATTGCAAAACAGTAAGTAGATAGCGACGGTATTCTGGCGAATTGATGTATCCCTCAAAATTGAAATTGTTCAGGAGAGAGTGAAAACCGTTTTTAACGAAAACATTATACGGTGAATTGCGTTATGAATCTTTGAAATGAACTCCTGTAACTTTTAATGTTTGCATATACGGGATTATACGTATGAAGTGTCGGTATAACAGTGGCTTATATCAAGTTGCCGAGTCAGAATTTTAAAATCTAAAACCAATGTAAATGATGTTTCCCTTCCAAAAAGTGGTCAATTTATTCTTCTAATTTCCATCATTTGGCTGAGATCTGCTCTATCGACTTTAAAATGAGACGTATTTTCATTTTTTTGTGAGTTACATCAATTTCCAAAACACCATCGACATAATAAATTTTATTTTGAAAGTATAATACGTTTAATTGAAAACGTTAAATAAAAATCTGTTTAATGAAAAACTTTATAATTATAAATAGTTATAAATGACACGGTTAAATATCCCTTATGTGGAAATAGAAAATAAACTAAGTATTCCATCGCATAAATCAAAATCCGCCTTATACAAAATTAGTAATGTTAGAATCCTTTTTCTCTCCACGCCCGAATAACGTTGAAATTCCCCCTACTCTGATATTATTTACTAACCATTAGTTTTAGTATCTAAAATAGTCATGGGATTAGATACCTACTGTAAAGATGTATTAATTTGTTGGATACATTTAGTCAGAAGATGCTTCATAGAAATGTGAAACAGATATCAAAGAACAAGATTGACGATGAAGATCTCATTTTTGTATTTAAAACGAATTTCCGTAAAGTAACCGTTGAATTGAAAAATATATTTGCAATAATTATTCATGGATCTCTCTGTCTGTAGCGCATATACATCTTTAATATAAAACCAAGAAAAAAAAGTGAAATATGAAAATAATTTTTACTAAATTATTGCTACAATTTTTAGCTAGGTTATTTTTATATTTCTGAGTATTATAATTGTGAACCAAACAAAAACACGAATTTTAAACGTGATGACAGTACCAGGGAGTTTATTTCAGCGTACTGTCAAACCAAAATTAAACAATGCATATTATTTAATAAATTCAAAATGTGATAAATAATTTTGGGATGTGGCACCTATACTACCATCGCGATCATTTCTTCAGACGAAAAACAGAATATCTCTTTCAATAAGTCGGCTATCATTACAATAAGGGGATATCTTTGAATAATTTTAGCCTCAAGTTTTTTATTGGTTTATTTTTTATCGAATTTATTAATTATTATTTGTTGGCTCAGTGGTCAACGTCGTTTGCTACCGTTGCGGATGTTTCGGGTTCATGTCTCGGTACGGAAAGTTTCGTAAATTGATTTTTCAGTCGATTAACGTAAAACTCCCACCCATCTATTTGATACTAAAAAAAAAACCGGGCGTAGCGAGAGCGATTAGCTAACCACTAGTACTGTCCTAGCCCTATTTTACTAACCATATTTTCTTCGAAAAAAAGAGAGGTTGAGCAACTGAGCTACAAGCAGTTCTCGTAGAAAACTTCTGTTGGTATACCTGCATTACGAGAAAAATAGGTCCACGTTGGGAGCGTACATGGTAAAAAATAAATTATCGAATTGATAGTAATGTTAAATATTTGATGTTTCTACGTTTTTTCCCTTATTGTTTAAATACTTTTATAGCCGTACACGCCATCTAGACGGTATTTAAATTGAAATACTGAAGGTCTAAAGTAGCTAGTACGATGTAAGTGTGTGTGTGCATTGCATAAATTAAATTTTATTTTATATATATACCGCGAACGCTTGGTCATGAAAAAATTTCATATCTACATGTGATATGTTATAATAATAAAACGCCTACAGAGTGGTCTGGGCTATTATATATAAGATTACCAAACTACATTAATGGGATGATCTTATAAATGTGCACCATCTCTACTCATGCTTTGAACTAATGTACTTGCAAAACCGATTCCATTCGCGTTCATAGCATATGCATACAATCACATAGATGAATAATTGATTTCAACTCGATTTGTTATCGATACACAAGTAATGGAAAATCAATTATCACCGCAATAGGACGTCGCAATGTGTGATTAATTTGTATTTTATTAGAAATTCTGGTGTTGGAGAGCAATTAGTGTTTTGCCAAAACGATTTCTGTGATAGACAATTTTTTGCTGGTCTATGCATAAAACAGTAAAAAATATTAAGTGGTGAATCTTTTAACGATTTTTTAATGTTTTCATATCTCAGTGAATTAATGAATGAAAGCTTTTAGTAGATTAATAGTAGAGCTTTCAAAAATAATTCATCGGAGAAATTTGATGAGCTTCTTTTAAATAATGGATAAAATAATTATTTTAAGTAACTTTAATTTACCGAAATTATTAAGTTTTGATCACTTTTAACTTTTAAGATGTTAACTGTCAATTCTTGGTGGAAAGACATTATATTTTAAAAGATAAAACACTGATCAGTTGATAATGCTCGTGATGAGCGAAACCGGTCCTGATCATTATAAATATGTGGAAGTAGTACAAACAAACTGTGTTTTATCTTTTAAAAAAAAAAAAAAAGTTTGAAACCAAACACCGATTCAATGATAAATATCATTATAAGTATAGAAAATGCTATCATTTTCGTATCCATAAGTAGTCCTCGAAGCTTTGTGTCAGATGAGCCGAGGTGGTCTTTAAGTCACTGATACACTAGGGGACAAATGAGCGACATGACGTGGGGCATCTACGTCGATACTGCGGGAACAATGCCGCATAACACTTTACCTGTACTCACTAGGGCTCTCGTCAGGTGTTGCCGGACAAGTCATGAATACAGTTTTATGTAATGTAAAATTTATTTCAAGCCCATAAAATTAAATAATCTTATGAACTCGAAGCATTTTGAATTAAAACAAAGTAATTTTTATGAAAACGTGGAACACTTGGCTACATCTTTACGATTATTTTTAAACTGTGAAAATAGGGATGTCAATTTGACACTTCACGTCACATATTCATGATAACCTCTAAAAGTGCATCTTGGTCATAAACGTCCGTGATACGAAAATATTACTCAGTAAAAGCACACATTGCTCCATTATAATTGTCAATCATAAATACATTTATAATTGAATTCACACGTATGCACTCGCCAACATCTGACATGTTGCATCCTGCGTTCGCTTCTGAAACGTGCGCATGCGGCGTCTCCGCGTCACGTAGAAATGCCGCACTATGTTACGTGCCAATTTGTGGGACAGTGGGCAACACTGCAGCGTCACGTAGATTCTATGCTGCGGGACATTTTGTCTTCTAGTGAATACTGGGCTTTATATCCACAACAAAACTGTAAATTTCATATTCAAGTTTTACTGTCGCATGCTCTTACCATTATTTTATCAATTTTTAATAAACTCGTTAACAGGGAAATAATTTCAAAATATGGGTCGATAGGCGAGATGGAGTCAAGAAAGTAGAAGTCGGTTGTCTTACCATAACCTGTTATTTGTATAAAGCCACTTACGCAATGGCCACCTTTATCGGAATAACCGTCAAGAAGAACAAATGAAATAACTCCTCAAGATCCCAGCCCTATGTTGAGCTAACTGCTCCCTGAGTTTTAATATATTGATTCGTGACTGTTTGAAATGTTTTCCTTCGTTAACCTTTCCCTTACTATGTAAAATAAATCCCCGCGCTACGGTGGCGTGTATTCATTACAAATCATGCATTTATGACTGATTATAGGTGATTGATAGCCGTAAAAATAAAAATGTTCACAGATGTCGCTTAAATTTATTAAAGTTGAAGACGACATAGTCGACATGAAGTAATAATTAAAATTGTATCCCTAGAAACACGAAAAAACATCGGCCGACGACAAACGACTTAGCAGACTACCTCAAACGTAGGCTCGAAAGCTACTGGCACTTTTCGTCTCACGCAATCTTGAAAGAAACGACGCGACTGGGCCTCTCTATCTCGCGCGTTGTCATTCATATTTGAAAAATGTTCGGTGTTCCCCGCTGGCCGTTGTATCCTCTTGCACAACTCAGAATATGTACATAACACACTCGCACACGTATGAATGTATTGGTAAATTTATCCCGGATTTTCGACAAAGTATCCCCGCTGCGCCCAATGGCATGTTATTCTTATTACTATTATTATGTTATTAAATGTGTAAATGTACAACGGAAGAATAACTAAAATCTAAACGCAGTATTTGTTATATGTATAGAGATATTTTAATTATTAGAAGCTATGTGCACTAAGTACACATCACAGAAAAGGAAAAGTTTAAATAATTATGATTGTATTTTGTTTTATTATTATATTATGAATTTAAAAGAGTACACAGTCTAGGACGCAATGTTTTTAGGCAGACTTTTACGAGTTTAATAAATAAAATGTTTCATTAAAAGAAAATAAGCATTACAGGGAATCATAAATTATTAAACTAATTTGTTGAAATAAATTCGCTCGGTTGAACACTTTCATCGACCCGATCATATTCTCATCTGTTGCTTTCACCAATTAAGTCAAGAAAATTTTTTTATAGCTCTTTTCTCTAAGATTATCCAACAAATAACTTTACTTGGAAGATGTGATGCGAGCTTAATGAATAATTATATTTATTTTTCAAAGAGATAGAATAATAATAAATGTTATTTTAGTTACTCTAGAGCAGGGGTGACGAATCTGTGACTTTATAGGGTCTCAAGTGCGGTCTTTTGACTTAAATAAAAAAATTAAAAAAAATCTTTTTTCCTTAATTTAAAAAATAATGTACATACATTTTTATTTACATTTCTTAAATGCGGCCTTATTTGATTTTAAGATTAATAAATACAGCTTTCCGACAGGTAAAGGTTCGTCGCCCCTGCTCTAGATGTTAATTATTAGAAAAATTCTATAATCTTTAAGGGTGAGAGAAAAGTTTATATTTGAGTATTATTGTTACAAAAATTTATGAAATCGATAAAATTTAATATACGACGTACTTTTTTAAAACTATTCAGCTTATGTCATCTAAAACGTCCTATTTAATTATATTCTTATCTGTTTTAAAAAAAGAAGCCTGAGTGACTGAATAAAGACCAGTTCTTGTAAAAAATATATTATCGTATATCAGTGCAGCAACGTTACAAGTGCTAAAAATTTTAACTGAGTTTTATGTGTCCAAACATGCCTAATGGGTCCCTAGCGCCTAGTGTGCATATTGTGTGATAATTTTATTAGTGTGGTTCTTATAGTAACTTATAGCAATCACGAAGCCATGTGGCTCTGCCAAGGTCGTAACATTCAAATGCTTCTACTGAAATCAGGTGTTTTGTACATATGAAGTTGACGCACCGGATGTGCGTTATGTTGAGATGCTCATTTAAGTGTCTATATGCGTCATATTAAGGTAAAAAAATTACCACAAGAATATTTTAGAATTACAACAACGCGAAAACATATATATTAAATAGTACAAATAACTCAAGCACTATATATTATAGACTTTTAAGGTGTCAACTGTCAACTCTTGGTAGAAAGACATTATATTTAAAAAAATAAAACATAATTCTTTTGTACTACTTCCACATGTTTACAATGATCAGGACCGGTTTCGCTCATCAGGAGCATTATCAACTGATAAAACCACAAACACAACAGGCCTATTTATACAAAATTGAGTGTTACAAATTAAGGTATATAAAACAATTCCTTCATGAACTAAGACAAGAAATTACTGATTATCAAACAAATTATTCATAAACCAAATAAAATAATCTACAATTAAAACGTTTACTATTAATTACACTTTGGGCAGTGGTGGCCAACCTTTTTGATAATGCGAGCACCCTAGCGGCTTACTTATGACAAGACGCATCATATATTAATTTTACTGAATGGCGGAATTGCGTGATTAATGTAAATCAAGTACGCTTTTTAAAACGAAACAAATTAATTCGATGTGCACGTTTATATTGCAATGAATCATGGATAACCGTTTGACACACCCTGGTTTTTGTTAAGTATAAGTGTCATTAGTGTCCTGAACTGAAATCGGCCTGCGGCAAACAGCAATATTTCGCAGAATAGGCTCTTTCTTGTTGCCAGGCGTTCAAATAGCCCCCGGCTTCGGCCGCTGGACGAGTCCATTTTTACGGAAAAGGGTAGCTCCAACTTTGCCGGGAGCTTTTATTTTAAGTATTTGAAAACAGTCAATTACGAGCTGCCGAGTCGGACGAGCGAGGTCTCGTCGTGGCGGAGGTGACGTGACGATGTGAACTGTTTGTTTTTTTTTCGATTTGCATTGGAATTTATTTAAAATCGTTGTGTCTTTTGTATTATAACTTAAAGTAAATTCAGTTGCTAAGTAAATGTAAATATAGAATCAATTGTATGTGTTAAGATTTATATATTTGTGTAATGTTAAACCACTGCATCTTGAATGGAAATTAAATAAGTTTTGAACCGGATTTGAAATGGTGTTTGTCTGAGATCAGCCCTTCCAGGACTCCGGATAACCAGCCGCTCGCCTCTCTTCGATCCGGGGTCTTCTCACGCTATACTCATTAGTGCATCTCCAGTTCTGTGTTTAGTTTTTGAATAGATATTTGTCACAATGCTGTAGTATTTTCATCTCTGGATTTTTAAAAAATGCACTGATACAAGTTATCATTAACTGCATGTTATTAAAATACTTAATTTATAGTCTATATGCACCACATTTTGACATCTTTAAAATGTATTATACCATTTCTCAACAAACATTAATAGTTAACAATAATTATTATTCCAATTAACAGTAGTGATCCTGATTTATAACTCATGATTGAGCCAAATATTTTGATTCAGGAACGTCAAAAACCGTTTAATTCTAAATATTCGTTTTCTTATTATTTTATATTTTAATTAATCGATATAATATATTAAAAAAATAAAGATACAATTTGTTTTGTACTACTTCCACATTTTTATAATTATCAGAAATGGTTCCGCTCATCGCGAGCATGATCAACTAATAAAATATACATCTTTAAAAGGCTGTTTATATAATATTGAGTGTAAATAATTATAAAGTATATCAAACAATTGAGTCAAGAACTATGACAATAATTTACAGATAATCATACAAAAATGAATGAAATTAAATAGTTTACAAAAAAGGATCATTATACAAATTTGGAAGTAGTACATCATACATTGTTTTTTATTTTTAATATATATTTGACTTTCACTTTAAAAGCTATAATATTTTTTCAGTGGAGTATACTTATATTGCAACTATTAAATTAGGGCTGCACATATTCGAGTTTGTGTTACTGTCAGTTTGACAGCTTCTATATGAAATTCGTTAATCCGTTAGAGGTAGCAACACAGCTGTACACGCATAAATCCTGCACGACCACGCACTGCGAAAATTATTTCTGTCTTACTTTAGCTAAAAAGAAAGACTAACACAAGTCGTGTTACAACGCAATTAGATATATCTTTTTTAATGTTAGATTTGGAGTTGCAATGTAACGTAAATTCAGTTTCGGAAGATTTTTAAACGATTTCGCAGCCCTGAATTATATAGTGTATAATTATATAAATAGAGCATAGAGCAAAAGGCGACATATTGCCAAAGTAATGGAACGGCGTTTACCTAATTTAGTGCGATAAATTCTCACCCATAACTTGTCCAAAAGTTTGGATGGGGAAAGTGTACCAATCAATATAATATAGTACTTCCAAACGTTTGAATAATGAATGCATTATTATTTCGGCACCAATTTCGGAACATTTTCACCTTTGAATGATGTACGGTTAATAGAGTGAGATATATGAAATACTGGTAAAGGTATCGAACATTTATATAAAATAGAATTTGAGTGTCACAGAACGGAAATTGAAATTTAAAATATATTACTTGTTTAGTAATTTGTTAATACCCGCACATGTATCAATCAATCAATTGTTGTAAAATACGGAGAAATAATAAAAGGAAGTCATTTTTTTTTAAATTACCGAAAAATAAATTTTATAATATTTTTGATTCCAATTATCATCATATTATAAAATAATATGTTTACGGTATAAGTACAATTAAAAGCCACGACCAATTATACTCGATTGTACGTTTCAGCTAATAACAGAATACGTCACACTTTTACAAATTGCTATTTAGAGCCGTCGATATCGAATATAGAAGATCCCACATAACGCTTTCAATATATGTTTTAAATTAAAAACACTGAAACGACCCTGATATTAAAAATAATAAATTGTGATACATGTTTATTAATATTATTATTATACCTGAAAGTATTGAGAGTATTCCCACGCTTTTTTCGTATGTCTCAAATGACGGTCGCTTTCGCCACGTTTTTCCAATTAAACTAAAACCAAACACGTTTTATAATTACATTCTAAGAATTTCTCACTGAAAAAATCTGTAGCTTGAATATAATAATTGTTTTGGAAAATCGTATGTGTGTATAATATTCATTATAATATAATACAATTAATATCAAATTCACTTACATGTAAAAATTAATTAATAACTTCATAAATATACTTCTTGAAGCCTATCATAAATATGTTACAATAATAAGATAGATAAGTCTTCTATTCATGTTTTGATTATTAACATCTATTCACGCAACGAACCAGATAAGAAGCTTTGGCTTATTAATAATAATTCTGTTACATATTTATACGTTGGCCATAAAGCATTCCTTGATATACACAGTTAGTTAGGAATATTTTATGGTCGCAGTGAATTTGGAATTCATGAAAGATAATAATTTATTTTATTTTAAGAGTTTGTTTAGTGATTACTATAAGATCAAGTCAACGCAAGAACTTTTTTAACATAAGTTTTAATCACGTTTATTATTATTAACACATTATAGACAGTGCCAAAATGAAATCAATAACTTGATTGTATCCTTCTTCACGTTGCATTTTTTATGTTTTATTCATTTAATTTTGAATTTTTGCGATTCATTCAATTTGTAGCATATGGGCTTACGTAACATTTCTCGTCAGCACAACATTTCTTAGTGCCTTCGAATACTACTCAAATGTATTTTAGGATGCTGGAATCCCATTTGGTAGTAGAAGGAGCAAGCAGACAGATATTGGTGTCTCCAGAGTTATTCACAGAACGTTTCACGTCCTGTTTTATCATCTGTCCACGACCATTACTGTAACAAGAAGGTTCTGGGTCAATCTCTGAAGAATTCTTCTCAAAGTCTATCCTTCTAATCGCCACTCTATTATATATCAAACACTACATTCTTGTAGTTTGATTTACTATATATATATATATATAAAGCAGCAATGGCAGAAGTTATGTATCGAAAAAAATAAAATCATTGTTCTACCGAGTTCACTGGATTGAATAATTGAAGCACCCGAAGATTTCAGAAGACAATCACCAGCTCCCGGGCTCGACTCCATCACCTCACTGACACGTTATCTGCAGTTGCCACAATCATGTATCTCCCCCCGGTGACAAATATTTCAGAACGTAAGCCCACACATGCCGAGATTGTTGTGGTAACCAAGAAGCTTAAAAACGGTAAAGCACGGTGAAGCACAGGGAGAAACGGTAAACACTCAGAATTTTGTAAGTACATATGGTCATAATGCCTTCTTACATCATCTACACATGTAGCTCTCGTATTCAACAAAAAATATAATATTTTAATTATTTTGATAAAAATGAGTAAACAACACTTACTACATGATTAAATTGTCACTGTGATTAATTTCTGTCTGATGAATTGGTAGGTTTGTGATAGTTTTTCTCAGGGCTGTAGCGTTGTAGTGGGAGTTTGAGTAGTATATGTATAATATGAAAAATTTGCCGAATTGGTTGGTTGGTGTTTAATTTGAAGACCAATTACACATAAATAGGAAAGGTAGGAAAACAGCCCGACAAAATTAGTCTTTTTTAGTCGTAATCTGAGTCGGAGTCACAATTGAAGTCGGAGTCGGGTTGTTGGTCAATGTTGGATTTGCAGTTGGAGTCGCGTTTTTTTGGACGACTCCACATCCCTGGTTTTTTTTAAAGGCACTCCGCTTCATTGAAATAAGCCGACGGGTTTTAAAATCCAAACTGGACATGACCCATAAATATATAGCTTTAATTAGTTTTCACCGGAATTAAAAAACGTACAATTTCATGGTCCAAATAAAGCTTCAATTCTTGAATGAATTACTTGTAGGTTTCTTTATCTCTAAACAGTGAATCGTAGATAGGTCTAATTGTTGACTTCTGAATTATTTAAAATGTCATTTAAAAATCGCAACGTATTTAAATACAATGATTGCCACGTATGAGTGATTGCCAAAATGGAATTTTGATGAAAGCAATTAAAAATATTTAACAATTTTTATAGAACTGAGTGATATTTTCAAGTTGTTTTATGGAATCTCACCAAGTAATTGTCAAAGCTAGGTAGATGCAAATTGCGAATATTTAATTTGTGATTCGGACGTGAAAGTGCGTCGGACACGGCTCCCGTGTCCATACTGCTCATACTACGTCAGTGACACGTGTTTTGGGGAAGTGAAGAAAAAAACTGGTCTAGGGTGATAATATTAATAATTTTGGATCTTTAAGTTAGCAATAGCGATTCAAAAGTTCGCAAAATATTACGAATTTTCAGGTACTCTGTATTACATGAGATATTTCATACACAGTAAACGTGTTAAATAAATTCGAAGTTTACACAAATGCGCACCTCTATAGTAAATAATAGTAAATCAATGCTCAGTATAACCAAAATAAGAGATTTTATTCAATATACAGCGATGACATAAAATTTAAAAGTACATAATTGTTTTTATCACTGTTTTTTATAACTATTTTTTATAATAGTTTTTCTAAATCAAAATTTCCGTTTACTTTTTAAATCACCTATGTTCCATTCAAAGTTTTTCAACAACTCAATTATTATAAGTTCTAGTTTTTATGATAACATTGATATTGAATATGAATATTTATTTTTGTATCAATGATAAAGAAGTTTTTTAATATGTTGAAACATAACATATTTTATATCAAACTAAGTAAGCAATGAACATTAAAACAAATAAAAAATTTTCAATAGCAATGATAACGGTTCCAGTTAGTCATTATATGAATGTACAATATACATTGTTTTTGGTTTCCTTTGATACGTATTTGCTTAGGTTACATTTCAGTAAATATCATTTATCGTGACATGTTAATCTCAGTATTTAAATGAAACTTTGCCCTAGAAAATGAAATGGCTCTGCTATTAAAATATCACAATGAATAATGCATACTTAGTTCCGTAAATAAAAAGAAAATTTCCTCCACCATAAATATTTTCACAAAAATTCCTCGAACATAATAAATCAATGAAAAACTTCGCGGCAGGGTTCAACCATGTCGCGAAGTTTCCCAGATTTCAATGAATTATTTTGCGAATTAACTATGATCATTGCAAGAAAGTATAAAATTTATATTTAAGATTATTTAACTGTTCGAATTTCCAGTAATTAGCTGATATCCATTGCTTCAAAATATTTTAAATAATACAGCAGGTTAACCCTCTATGCTTTAGTCAGCGTGGACCCCGAACCCCACTAAGGAAAGTTTTAAAAATTGATTTTTCGTTTGATTTATGAATTTGTATAATATACAAAAACATTCTTCCTCCAGCCTAAATTCTATCTGATCCTATAATGATTCGCATAAAAAACGATTAACTTACTTATTATCCCTAATCTACGAAAGATTAAAGTCTAAATAACGATCACTTCTCGTAAAACAAAATTCTATTCTTCTTATCTACACTATTACTAGCTAACTTGTTTTTTAACCAATGTGAAGAATATCGCGAGGCATCTCAACAAACGTTTCTCCACGAGAACTGCATGCTATTCAGTTAATCAAACTCCCTTTATCGAAGACAGTAGGGATAGAATGATAGGACTAGGACAGGACCAGTCGTTAACTAATCGCTCTCACTACGACCCACTTTTGGGATCGTATGTGTGCTTAGGGAATTTTAGACATAACAAAAATTCATGCTCTCGAATAGAAATCCATAAATCAATTTATTCAAGCGAGTGGGATCCGTAACCAAAAGCAATGTTATTGACCACTACACCACCGACCCGACGATTTCAATTTAGGGGGAAAAATATGTAAACTGTGTGAACAATAATGATTCACAACTTCTTGGATTTAACTACACATTTATTTTTTCGTTTTCCTAAAAGACCGCGCTATTTCGAAACCATGTAAAGTTCAAGAAGAAAAATGATCCTATTATGAATATAGACAATTTCTGTTCTCTGTATTCGTAAGGCAGAGACGGATTAAGAATTTAATTTTCTTGAGATTGTTTTTGTATCAACTGCAATAAAAATTATATAGAAATTAATTCCGTAAGAAAATTATAAAAAAAAAATCTTTTCGATATCATTAATTTGGTAAATTGGTAGTGCAGTAAAATGAGGAGGCATTATTTTATTACATGTTCTTTGAGAAGGCAATTTTATATTCGTAATTCTACTCTGTGTTGAATGTGTATTGTTTATGCAAATATATTTCCCTGAGCCTGATCAATTCTTGTACTTACGCATAATACATACAATACACAGTTAAATGATACACATTTTGTGATCCTTAATGCGATTATAATCCTGCCATCAGACTGATTGACGTAATGGAGACTACACGCACAGTACTGTTATCAGAATGTAATCAAATTGCCTCAACAATTGACAATATGATTCTCATAAAAATTTATCCCAAGCCTTCATAATGGTAAATAAACTCGAACATTTATATCCATATAAATATACGCTTAGATATTTATTTATACCAGTGGCGTACAGTATATTATTGTATAAATGATGACATGGAAAATCGCATTGCAACAAATATAATCAAATCTTCTCATTAGAGGTTATGATAACGTAAAAGTTATACTTTTATTAATTATGTTACTTCACTAAGAATCTTGGACTGTTAATCCACTGCAACATTCAGAGTTACCCGTGAAGAAAATATGATAATATTTTCTTCATCAAATTATTTTTTTTATGAAATTATTTATTTATTGATTATATTTATCATTCCCAAAAAAATTTTTCATGCGCAAAAAAAATCATTTGCTCTATTTTAAGCATTTGGTTCAGCATAATTATTTCTCTTGTGAGCAAACATTTTCTGAAATAAAATGTGTCTAGAATACCTTGCGAAATAGACTAACACCAGAAAATCGTGATTTCTGTGTTCATGTTTGGCAAATAATAAAAAAATCGAAAAAAACCAAAACAAAGGAAGCCACTAATAACAATAATATTTTATCTATGTTTCATAAAATAAATTTAAATTTACACATACGTATGTAAATATACATTTTACATATGGACATGTGGAAAGGAAAAAGGATGTAACCAACACTAAAATATATTGTGTATAACTCACACAAAACGTGCTAATACACTACATCTGTATAGAAACATATAATATATCGACTGTAGAAAGGCAAAAGGACTTATCCCTCCGTCTTTCCAAAACATTTTTTTTCGATAATCACAATGTAGACAAGCTTTGTTTGTGCTGTACACAACATTTTTTGTGAGTGGGTTACGTCCTTTTTCCTTTCCACAGTCGATATATATATATATATAACTTCATTCCAGTTAGTAGTATACAATTTAAAATACAAACAAATGCAAAAAAAAAACAGTTTAAAACAGACAATTTGAATAAAAAAAATTAAGCCAGTGAAAAATTGGTACCAAGAGTGCTACGGAGCGACGGCCTCTAAAGGTTAGTGTAGGCGCCTTGCTACGCGTACCAACGTCCTTACCCCTTCGCTGTCAGCGGTCCACTGACTAAAAAAAATTCTACACGCTCTCTGCCAAGGGCATGGAATGTGACTTGAATGGTCCTCGCCGCTTTCTAAAAACTTATCCGACGTTGACAAAAATTGATGCGCTTACAACGCCACATTACAACGTATTTTTTTCTTGACTTTGTGCGAGAGGTGATCCGATGAATGTTCTGAGCACGACTCACACCGAATAATAATGGGTCATGTCAATATATATACATTTATTTTATAATAATAAAATTTGTTTTGTTATAAATAGTAAAAAAATATTTAAAGCTTTTATCCATTAGCCAAATAAATTTTTTAATACCGAAATTTTTTAAACAGTCTTTATATACATTTTACAAACAAGTGTTTAATAATTAGTTAAGTATAGTCAATAGCAGGGAAATTAAGAAATATCCATTTACTGACCCAGAAAATATCAGCATTGATTTTAATTCTTTAGAAGGTTTTCTGGCGTACCATTTTTGAATTGTGTGAGTACTGAATCAGACATAACGCAAAATTTTACATATAACTGCATATTAAATTCAAATTTCATTTTTTTGACGTAAACTGGACGATCGACATAGCACAGAGATATAATATGGCTTATATTATAAGTTTACCACTCTTATTTAATGTTTCTTCTAAGTGAAAAATCCTATTTACATAATTATTAAATGGTCAAATTAATTTAATATAAATTTTATAAAGATTATTGAATTATTTATTGTTAAAAGAAAAGAAATTGCCTGTATAGTCCTATACAGTTTATCTGTGCTCCAAAGATTAATGATATCTATTGAAATTGTATTTATATTTTCCTTCTTCGACTTCTATTAAACTGATCTCAGTATGAAGCAAACAATGAACCCGGCGAAGAAGTTAAGTTTAATAACTAATATTCAAATACTGACCATTAAACTTAAATCTCATTTAAAAGTATTCTATTGTAGGGATTTGAGAAAATTTGAGATCTGAGAATATTTTGTCTTCGGTCAGAGAAAATTATAATTGTGTGTAAAGAAAAAAGTTTCCATAAAATGACACTTTTATCAAGTCATCATTTCACACAACAGCAGTTGCGAAGTGTGATATTACTGGGTGCAAAGTTAAGTAAATACGTGATTGTAAAAGGAGACTGTCCTATAGCGTGAGAATGATTTTTGGAAAACGCAAAACAACGAGAGAAGAATATAGAAAAGGAATCATCAGTCTCTCGCCATTGTCCGACCGCGTAACATCCACTCCGGACTACATTACCGATCTCTTCATCATCTTCATCCGTCCTGTGGTTTAATCACCTTAACATACAATTGAAAACACATATTTCTAAACTATATTACGTTAATTTTATCTTCTCAAAACCTATAATTTTGACAATCTTTTCTCTGAATTGAAATATCAATACTGATGATATAATTTGATTTTATAATTTCGTTGTATGAGTGACAAGTATGATGAAAACTTAATCGTTGTCAAAAATTTTGCTATGAGACATTTTTCAAATAAATTTGCTCATAAAACATTTACATTTTTCTCGACGCTAGGGAATGCGGATATTGCACTGTATTACACGTCGGACCGCCCCTGCTCTATGCGAGAGGACGGATGTGTGTTTTTTGTTGTTGTTTATTCATTCACTTTTCGGAATGAATTGATCGTTTCGAAAAGAAAATACTCCTTACAAATAAATTGCAATGGAGTTTCATTAAAACAGATTTATTTACAAGATAAATAAAGCCTTATTTGTGTCTGATACAAATTGATACAATCATTGTCACTGAACGGAAATAAAAATAAAAAAGATTTTAACCTTGTAGAAAGCTTCCGCTATCAATATATTTATTATTTATTATTATAACAAATAATATGTTAAAGTTATTTTATGTTAGGTTTCTAGATTATACTGATTTTTTTAGATAGACAGCTTACGAAGACTAGTTGACGATCATTTACTCAGTCCCCCGTTTAAAATGTAGTCTTATTTCTTTAACGTTTGGTTACACAAGTAAATAGTGATTTAAAAAAATCCAATATGGAATGCGAATCTCTAATCATTGAAAGGAAACCTTGGGTTAATTAAGTAACTAAACTACTGCGGCAGGAAAACTTATACGTTTTTCCACCTTTTATTTTTTTTAGTACATGAGCACCCAAATCTAATTTTGGTTTCCATCCAATTCGTGCGTATTGTCAGTATTCATGAAAAAGTCTTATAATAGTTATTGATAACATCCGAATATAGTGAATCTTTTGAACATCTTAGTTTATTCCTAATAATACTATCCCACTAACCGTGTAATGAATTTGGTGAATGGTGCACTTGAGGCGTCTTATACAGTGGTTTAATTTTGTTTTTAATAAATTAGACAATCTCAACTAAAACACCGTAAATATCAATTTGAAAATAAATCGAATAAGTAAGAAAGAGAACCATTAATTTTATTTAAGTGAACTTTTTTCGCTTACAAAATAAAACAAAGTATTTCACTAATCGCAAAAAAATATCAACTGAAAATGAATTCATTAAAAACTCAAAATACAAAATTCATCACTTAACAGTTACCACGACTGAATATCAAATGAGTACGAAACGGTTATTTTGTATGCAGATTGCGGCTACAGCGCGTTAACGCTCTTAGGCTTCTGTGATAATTGAAAATGGCAAATATCTTTTCAATGACGTTAATTTTTAAACCGATTCATGAATTTGCATCGAAAGGCTGCAATAATTTGATTCCTTTCTTCCCTACCCAATCGAGTGACAACTCAAACACTAATGATTTGTTTACTACCTCTATGTATCCTCCTTGAAACGGATGTTGCAAGACTTAATAAGGGAGCCTAGTTCCAGAGAAGTATATGTATAAGCTCAATTTTAAAATCGATGTTTAGATAAATGATTTAAAAAAAATATGAGTTGTAATACGTTAAAATTAAACTAATCTTAATTTTCCTCGCATTCCTACTTCTCTCTCAACATTAAGTAAAGATACCAATTAACATCTCTTTGATTAAAAAAAGAATTTTTTTACGATACCCTAGTACCCTTCAATGAAAAATAGTTTTTACTAGGAAATATAAACTAATGATTCTGTTTCAGAGAACTTTTAACATGTGGCAAACTTTTCTATATTGATAATTTTATTCGAGACTTTCCTACCTAAATTTCATTTCGTCAGATGGCGAGTGAGAGGAGAGGGGGAGTATTAATATTTAATGGATATTGGATATTTCCAAAAGCAGGCGGTTCAATGGAAAATTTGCAGTCTCTCCGGGTAAGCGGGTCGAGCATTGTTCTATAATTTAAGTTACCCCTTCAACAAGGGATGATTTATTAGTGCGTGACCTCTTGGGGAGTAATTAAAAGGCAATGTCGTCCTATGCGCGCATCTCAAAGTCAAAAATATATATTACCAACCAACAGGGGTCGTCTACTCAATCAATGTCACTCTTTTAAGCAGCGATCATGAACATTTAAAAAATATTATTGACCTTCTAGAAAAATCATGCAACACCCATGATTACTCAGTAAAACCTTGTTTAATAATGTAGTCGTGCTGCTAGTCTCGTCGAGGGTTGAATCTTCTATATAAAAATCAATGTTTGTTTATTTGTATCTTATGCACTGCCATACCGTTCATCCGATTCCGAAGAAACTTTGGTGAGTTGTTGTACGCACACTCGTGAAGGTTACTAAAAAAAAAATCTAAACAAAATCTGAAAAAATCCTAAAAAAAAGAATCAAATACCTACAGTGACATCTCGGAAAACCTTTTGATTTATTCGTGTATACACCAGACGGAAAACAAAAGATATTCCGTATCCAAAAGCACTTCAATAAATACAAGCCCTTTATTTCTTTGAGTGGCATTGCAACGCATGCCGGGTACTCTCCAGTAATTTATAAAAATCAAAGAGGTTTAAATAATAACAAGACTATTTATTTTCTTCGTCTCATGTGCGAATTCATTTGATATTTAATTCTACATACATTTTGTTGAACATAATAATACTATTTCGAATTTAGAAAGAAAATAAGTAAAGATAAGCACACTTGTGTTAAGACTTAAGCTAAGTACTAGAAATCAGTCAAATCATTTCAAGACACTCCTCTTCACAGAAAACGTTTCTCTGATATACTTTTGGGTCTATATTATTCGCTTCTAAAAGAATAAAAGAGATAAATGTCTCGATATATTTTTCTGGCATGATAAAATGTAATTTTTTTCATACATAAGAATTTTTTAATAAAAATTTTTCTTTTTAATAAGATTTCGCAAATAAAAACTCACTATCCATGGAAATATAAATTAAAAATTGAGAATTTTCATCTGTTCGGTTATATTTTTACTAAAATTTTGTGGTTTAAATAAATAATTCAAATTTTAATTCTTGGTAACTAGAATATATCTCAATAACTATTTATTGCAGTTAAAAAATCTCAAATAAATAAAGTTTTTCAAGCTATATTATAAATTATATCATATATTAAAGGGGCTAGTCTAATCATGTTTTAGAAGATTTTTAAGGACTCGAACTAAAATTAACGTGGCAGTTCAAAAAATGAGAACTTAAAGTCAAACCGAAAATCATGTATTATGTCATATGTTTTGGACTAGAGCAACCAATCCAGGACACTTTTTTGTGATCCCAGGATTTCCGGATTAAAAATTACTCGTTCCAGGGATCCCAGGATTGGACATTATAATTTCATGTTTTAAATTGTACATTTAAAAGTTAATTTCTGCCCAATATTGATTCAATTGGAATGTATATATACATATATATATTTTTGGGTATTGAAATGTTTTTTTTTTAATTTATTGGACATCAGACAGTCATTTATATATAAAAAAAATGTTTTAACGTGGGTTTTACCGGATGGTATTCAAAAAGAGGACACATCCTTCAATTCGACTTTCAAATATTGTCCTCCGTCCATTGAAGAAGCAGTCATCTTTTGCCCTCTTTCAAATTGTATAAAACAGCTGTTACGAAAAATGACAAGTAAGCAGACCACAATACATTTATATAAATAATATTAGGTATTATAAAAAAACTATCTAATGAACAAACCGAGGTACCGTTGCTGTTACTCAGGAAGTATTTAATTTGAAATATGAACTATTTTTTAGTATTTACAGTGAATCCCAAAATCCCGGGATTTATATTTTTGTCAATCCCGGGATTATGGGATTGAATAATTGACCGGGATTACGCGTTTGAAAGCCCTGCTTTAGACGTATTGATCGATCTTTATATTTGTACGGCTTAGGATCAATGCTTAATGGATCACTTTTATTTTGTTACCAACGGATAAAAGTTGGTAACCTCTTGGGCTTTGTCGGTTTCCAACAAAAGACAGAAGATAAGTATTTTAATGTTCTTTCTTAAAATATTACCATAAACGCATAAATGATTTTTAAGATACCGATGTTAAAAAAGGTTTATTATTCATACATCAAATAATGAAAACATTACCTTGCTTTGCAATTAAAGGCAAACAAATTAAATCACTCTTTAAACAGCGTTTTGCAAACCTTTCCCAGTATCACTGCTATTTTTAAACTTTTCTTTGAGATCTACAAAAAACGTAACTTCTATAGTGAAAATAAGTATACAAAAAAGTTTTATAATATATTATATTACATTTAAAAATGATTTACTGTAACAAAAATATAAATTATAACATTTTTCCATGTCCGCTCCCAATGTGGAGCATATGGTCTCCTAATGGAGGTATCTTGACAGAATTTTTTCTGCGAGAACTGCTTGTCACTCAGTTGCTCAACCTCTCTTTTTTTCGAAGAGAGTAGGGATAGAAGGATAGGGCTATGACAGGACTAGTGGTTAGCTAATCGCTCTCGTTACGCCCCGTGAGGATGAGATTGGTGGGAGGGAGGACTCAGACTACGAACAGAAATCCATAAATCGATTGAAAGATCAATCTATGAAAACCGTCCGCACCGGGAATTGAACCCGAGACATCCGTGACCGTAGCCAGCGATGCTACCAACTGCGCCATGGACGCCGACAACATATCCCCGAAAAATGATTACTGTTTATTACTCTTATTAATGTTTTTGATATTTTTTTGTTAAAAGAAGTATATTTTATAATTTCTTGTTGCTCTGTTTAAAAAAAAAGTATTCAGTACAATTCTACTTTAAATAACAGTCAGAAAAGGTGCGAGAAAACGAACTCTTTGGTACATTTCAAAAATCTTTATAGAATCGTTATATTCAGTAAATTGCAAATTCTGTCATAATCACATTCTTAAAAATACTTTGTTCTACGATTTTGTCTCAGACATCAAATCTCGATAACCTACAGTAAACCCTAGTCTATTCACGGCGTAAAGCAAATAAAAACATTTCTGAAAAACAGGTGTCAACTATTTGCTGGAAAGGCTTGAAAACTTTACTATTTATATTTAAATAAAAGTGCAATAGTGTAATACAAATACTTTGAGAGTGCGATTATTAAAAGATTTTTTTATTTCGACGTTTCTTATTTGTTGGGCGTCGTAAAACGATTAACGATTTTCGCGAAATGAGAGAAAAACCTGCGAATTCTTCTTAAGGTTGCAACACTCGCAACCCAATATCTGTGAAACTTTGGTTTATAAGATTATGTCCACGAGTGGAGAACTTACGTTCGATGAAGATAGATATATATAAAACACTTCTGATTATCCATGTGCGGACTATCCGTGCATGAATTGAATAGGTATTTTAATAAATATTATATATATGAAAGAACGCATCTCGCAATCACAAAGTAAGACTTTTAGCGATGGGAAAAGCAAGAGAAATCACGATTATTAAAGGAAACATAAATAAGAAATCTTTCTGTTATTACAATCAGAAGGAGCATGGATGGATAAAAGGATCTGTGAAGATTGGTTTCAAGCTAATTGAGTCTTTAAAGTAAAGTAAAGAGTTGCCACAAAAAGCAGTGCTGTTGTTAGATAAGTCTTTCTCTCATGACGATTCTGAGACAAGTGAAATATCTGAAATATGTCAAAGAAGAAAACATTGAAGAGTGCTTAGAATACGATTCAAGTGAACCGAGTGTTCAACGTATAAGTGGCGTGGATATTATTTTCAAAATCAGTCAACCAGAAGAGAAAGAGAATAAATATGCAAGTGAACTAGAATAAATTATCAATCGCATTAGTCACAACATTGCACTGAACTCTGTTGACACTGTTGGAGTACATCGACCAATGGGGATTCGAATATAACGATATATAAGTTCTTAGGAAAACTCGAATTGCTATTAAAAAACCTTTAAAAGAATCCTGTAAACAAACCAAAATCACAGATTTTCTTAATAATTCTGAATAATGCTTTACAAATGCATTATAGTATTTTAAAGTGAACATTAAAAATTTAAGATATTGACTGAGGACGCTTGATGGAATTTCAATATCGCTTTCCGGCATCTTCAGGCATTTGACCCTACCAATGACACGTTTATTCGTGTACTCGAATACCTGAATATACCGAAATACATGGAAATGTACAAAATTTGAAAAATTTAAAAATTAATAGTTTGGAATGTTCGGATTATCCGTGTTTTTCGATCATCATTATCCCGGATAATCGGGAGTTTACTGTATATTATATTATTGTATATATACATACTTCCTTTTACTTGTGTATATGAAGTCGTTATTATTCTATACGAATATGTTTTTACTCAAATGAAACAAATATTCTGTGTTTCAATCATTCAGATTATGTAGGTATGTTTCCTAAAGCTACGACACCATCCGGTTTTCGCAATTCGTAGCCTCAAAGGAAAAATACGCGTAACAAATGATGACAAAACTTATGTCAACGTACAAAATTTTAATGATTCAAAGAGAGCTTTGATGTTCGAACCAAAATTATTACATTATATCTACCATTGGTAATAAGTCATCATTTTATTTCTAGCTTTAGAGTATAAGCCGTACTGCTGTCATGCAGGCCAAAAATATGTATGGTCGAAAATAATAATTTTGAGTAAATCAGTGGTGTCAATGCTTATTACAATCAGTTAACGACTGGTATGTCGAAATATCGTAAACATAAAAACTGTTTAATGAATGCATGTCTATCTATTTAAAAAATTCAAAATATTAAAAGTATTAAATAAATAATTATAATAGATTTTTTCTTTCGCAGAGAGTGTATCTATACGTATTATGTAATCATAAAACACTATTTCGACTTAGCAGCAACGGAGACATGTGTCGGTTTTTTAATACATGCTTGAATTCAAGGACATTGGCTATGTGTCATGTTTTAGACCTTTATATGTTGAATAGTGCTTAAAACATAATTTGATTAACTAATATCAAACTCTTATAACCGAATCCTTCTGATATTCTTAAAAAAAAATTATGCAATCAGTCATTATTGCTTTTCAAATCTTTCATTGAGACATTACTATATAATTGATATTCAATATTACAAATAAATAATACTGTTATAATTTAAGACATCGACTGAGGGTGCTTGATGGAATTTCAATATCAAATTTGGATTATTGAGATTTTGTACTCTTCCATGTATTTTGTCACTAACGACCCGGGTTTCGCCTTTCGGCATCTTCAGGCATTCGAACACACGAATGGCACACGTCAGTTCGAGTCCATTCGTGTGCTTGAATTCCTGAAGATGCCGAAAGGCGAAACCCGGGTCGTTAGTGACAAAATACATGGAAGTGTACAAAATCTCAATAATCCAAATTTAAATAATACTGTACTAATTATTGCATGCCTAATTGTATTTTATAGTAGAAGTGGAACTTTAATAAATAAAGTTTGATTTTAGATAAATACTTTTCGTATAAAAAGGCACTTCTGTAATTTTTTTTAATAGTGATCATAAAGCTTGCGCATATTTTCTGAAATATAATATATTAATATCCAGAGCATTGACCTTAATGTATTCCACCTACACAATACGCCAAGCTTAACAAAGTCAAATTCTTCGGCATCATTTACCCTCAAGGCCAGAGGCATGTTTTTTTTCGAGTAAATCTCACCCGAAGTTAAAAAAATAAATGTTTGAACGGCTAGAAAAGTTTTGCCAAATCGGCCATCGCATCCGCTCCGCGCCCGATATTATAATAAAAAGACCGGGAAAGGACCCCTGCTACATCTACTGCGGGGAAGGTTGACTATTCTCGAACAATCAGGTCCAAATAAAAAGTTATAAATAATATCACCAAATATTTTTTGATAAAATAGAGACATTGCAATCTTTATAAATAAATCACGCTATTCTCAAAACAAAACAAAAAAAAATCTAATCCGATTATCGGGTACACATTTTCAAACAACCGGCCTTGATCTTCAATACTTATTTCTGAAAAATATTTTTATTCAGAGCAAGCGCACAAGATATTTGTAATATCTTGGTATTTTATATCGTAGTTTTAACTTGTAGTATAAACTCATGAAGATTGACATTTTTGATGAAAATAATAATTTAATTAAAAGATAAAAAGTGACTGAAATATTTTTTTTCAAATAATGATTGGTAAATGTAATGTAATTCCAATAATGATAGGTTTGAGAAAATAAAAGAAAATTCTGATCATTGTAGAACATACTTGCATAAATGATTATTACAAGTTTTAAAACAACAGATCTTTTAAGCTAAGAGAGGTAAACCTTTTCAACATTGCACTATCGCACGGATTCAGCTGCAAACTCATGATGCAATTACTTAAATGAAATTTATTACATAAAACTTTCAATAATTTATCCAAACCTTCTTATAAAAGTGGAAAAAGTATGTTTTTAAAATATTCTAAGCCTAACAAAATAATTTAAAATCACTGTTTCCTTTGCAGGGATGGTATCAATTCATAAAAGATTTTTCATTACTCGTATCGTCTTTTGATTTCTACACACTGTTTTGTAATGTAATGATGCTTCCACTAAATCTTGAGGAATTTACGAACCATTTAACAAAAAAATAATCACTATTTACGTTGTTACAGGTTGGATGTTGGAATACAACGTATCTCCACCGACAAGTATATTTCTTAAAAATCTTATCGTCTAGTGTCCAGTTGCTGGGAGAATCATTTTCATATCAACATTCTCACATTGAAAACGAATAAAAGTTTATCTAATTTTATCGTAAGTGGAATTAATCGAAAGAAAACCTCTCAACCTAAATAGATTTTGACGACCGCCAACACAGTTATAATATGACACAGAAAAAGTTATATTCAAATGTTTGTTCATTTTACGTACCAACTTTTACATTTTTGTATTATTAATAATCAAATGTTTGAAGCAAGTGTGCATACAGGCACATCTCTCCTCTATCCGCAGATAGGTATTTTATGTTTGGTGTGCGTACATTTTGATGGATCGAATATAACCGGCTCGCTTCCAAAAATGGCTTACTCCGCGCCACAAGAAAAAAATACAATGTAGACTAAAAGGAAAAACCAATTGATCTAGACTCTGAAAGCCTCTTAGAAAATGTTTTTATCAAAAAAAAAAATATTTTTATAACCCTTCTGTATGTAAGAGTGTATATTATTATATTGTAATAGTCTATAAGCGTTTAGCTAAATGATTTTTTCACTGAATTAAATCAAGGGTTTTGGACTATAGGTTTTGTATGTATTTACTTTCATGTTAGTATTTATATTTGATACATGAGTTGTTCAATTTACGTTTTTTTATTTTGTAGTCGCAAAACAATTAATTACAGATTATGGTTGTTTGCCGTAAACAATTGAAAATCATATTTATAATCAAAATAATTTGAAGAATAACACACGGAAACAAAGTATACTAAATAAGTCAAAGTATTCTTAAATAGATAATTTTTTTTAAATTGCGTATTTGTTGATAGTGGTTTAAAATGTAAGAGCACATTGATTCGCATCCAAAAAAATCTCATACATTTTTTAATAAAAAGGTTTTAATTCTTTGAGGATTTTTGATTCATAAAAAAATGTGCAATTAATAAAATATAGCTAGCTTGAATGTTTCAAACTTCTCAATTGATTAAAGTATTCCCCATAATAATATTAAACTAACCGTTTACTTTACGGTCGGTATAAAGTGGATATGGCATCAGTGGTGTGCTTAAAAAGTGACCTATTATTGATTTAAAAAAATAATTCATCTTCACTAAAACTCCCTATTGAATTTTGAAAAATATTTTAAATTTTGATTTAAAAGTTGTCACTAAAGTAGTAATGGATGTCTAATGCATGTTTCATAATAATAAGAAAGATTAGAATAAATGTATTGATCTGTTCTATTTTATAATGTGAAATATATTTTTCAAAATTCACCGTTAAAGATGAATAGTGAGTGGGTTAGATTAATACTAAAAATACATTTATCACTGGAACGGCTTCTGTTGACACTTAAGCCAAGCGTTCTGTTTACACGGTTGTTGGAATCCTAAGGATACTCTTCTTCATATTGATAAACTGTCAAGCGACGTCTGGAGTGCGACGCATGTTTTGTACAACAAATCTCAAAACTGACAGCTCGACTTGCGCATTGCCTCTGTATCTAACTTATCAGGGTCGATTTGACATGAAGATATTCCATTAATTAAAACCGCATATCACGGCCGGGAAAAGATTTGTGGCAGCCCTGACATATGTCACGTGTTATTATATTATGCTCCTCCTCTATTAGATGGATTATTTTCGTATAAGGATATTTTCGTGCGGCATATATTTCGTATTCTGCTATCTTAATCATACGTACGGTTTCTGACATCGTAGGTAATTTGATGAAAAGCTAAATTCAATTTAAAAACAAATCTTTTCTAGATTAAAACGATGGTTTCCAACGGTTAGATAATCGCTCTCTTTTTTTCCTGTTTTCAGATCTGTATGTTCAAAAGACGGAAGGCTTAAATATATTTTATGTTATTCAATTTATATAACCGGTCGATCTTGTAGCCGAAAGTCCAACGTTTTTTCTCGTTCTATTCGGTTGCGAATGTCACAAACCCAAATCAATTAAAGGAAACTTTTCTAAATTGATTTATATATTTTATTCCAAATGCATGCATGTTTTCGATGTGTTAATAACCTACCATACATTTTTTACCATCTCCGCTCCCAACGTGGGGCCTATGGCCTCCTAATGGAGATATGTTAACAGAAGTTTCTATGAGAACTACTTGTTACTCTTTTTTCGAAGAGAGTAGAAATAGGTGGGAGATAGACGCGTGGGAGGGAGTTTAAGACATCACAAACAATCATACTACGGACAGAAATATATAAATCGATTGAAAATATTTTTTTTGAAACTGTTCGCACAAAGACATCCGTAACCGCAATCAAAGATGTTACCAACTGCACCACGGACGCCGACCACAAATTCAATCCTATCAATAGGCATAGAGAAAGCAATAAGTCTAATACAATTTCTTTCCTTATCCTATCCTACTATCCCTACCCTTTCTAAAAAAGAGAGTTATCGTTAAACAATTTCTGTTGAGATGTCCGTTACTAGAGAGAGGACATGGTTTAAAATAAATAAATCAATAAAAACAAAACACACATAAAGTTATTGTTGCTAACTCTATGACTTCTTTAATTTACATTATAATTAAATTGATGTACAATGTGATTTCAATACAATAATATCGTTCTGGTTTTGACTAATACCGGTTCTCTCGTTGGTGCGATTCCGAAATAGCTTTCACTTTATTAAGCAATACTTGTGAAACGGACAATTTTGCAATTTTTACCATTTTAGATAACTAAATACAGATAAATATTTGAAATCACACATTTAATTGTCATAATTATCGTACGCCCTCACGAAATTGTATTGTCTTATAAATGATATTTGCTTTATTTAACTTTAAATTGACCTTTCATTAGTGACAAATAAACATTAAACGCTTTTCAAAGCTTCTCGCTAAAAGCATCCTTAAGTTAAGTTAAGTAAACATACCAATTTCGTGTTACATAGTATATACGAACATATTCGCCCTGGTATTTAAATTGATTCCATAATTCCAACACATTTAGGCTGGACAGCCAAAAGGTTCAATGAGCAATTTGGTGAAAATGACTTAGTCGGAGCATAACATTCCTAAGAATGTCCTTTTATACTCACCGAAATAATAATACTAACGATAAAGTTTTAGTGTCCTAAAATAAATACTAAATACATGTCAATGTAGCGTTTTTTATTCACATACTTACATTTAGCTTTCTTGAATTAATTTTATAATGGTTTTAAATTGAATCATTCATTGTAAATTATTAAGTGCCAGTGAGTGGTCAGCGCCTTCAACTTTTCTGCACTCGGCTACTGTTTTGAATACCTGAATCGATATGTATCCACCCCCTATCCGAACATTTAAAAGGGGGGATGTTATGTTTTTTTTTTCCTTGGAATCATTTATTTATTTGTAAGTATGAAAAATTAAAATATATAGCATTACAGCTGACGCCAATGTGTCACGCATTTTATAATGATAATAACAACAATAACGATAATAAAAACATTTTTAAAATTATAAAATAGAAAGAGAATAAGACATTATTAAGATACTAGAAAAAATATTTAGCAAAAAATACCCAGAGTTTTGTGCTGAAAATATCCAACTCTTTAGACAATGCATTGATCAGCCGAACGGCCCTTGGAACTGGTGACTCAAATGACCGACGCAAAGAACGAGTTTTAAGAATAAAAATTGCTTGGTAATGGTCTCGGCCATGTGGATAAAAAAATGGGAGTATGTAAGTTAATAGTCTTGATAATTTCAGGATTATAAACTCTCTCCGAAGAAAAAGAAAAATGCTTTAGAATCGAAAACAACCTTCGTTCTTCAAGAGAATGAATTGATAGCATTCCTAAAAGAAATTTGCTAGCGTAGTACTCTTTTAGGGAATTATTAGAGGGAAAATATTTTTTTTTTTTAAATAAAAATATCGTAGAAGTTTCTTATAAAGTCGCTCCAATTTCAACTTTTGGGAATTTTCATATGGACTCAAATCTCGATAACCTACAATAAACCCTAATCTAGTCACGGCGTAAAGCAAATAAAAGCATTTCCGAAAAACAGGTGTCAATTAACAGAAAAAAAATATTTTGACGTTTCGTATTTTTTAGGCGACGGAAAACGATTAACGATGTTCGCGAAATGACAGAAAAACCTACTAATTCCTCTTAAGAATTGACACCTCACAACTTGAAAGTAATTTCTGTGATTTTAACATTCATTCCTACCAACCTTCCATTTCAACATTGTTATTTCCTTAGTCTTCTCTTCGAAGTTGAACAACTGATTTATAAATGACAACTAGTTCTATTATGGTACTCCACATTTTGGAGTAAACTTTTTTTTCCAAAAAACGTGTTTCAATTTATCACGATATGTAACGCTTTCATTTTTTTCTCACTATAGATTGTAAAATGTACATTATGCCCTTTTGACTGTCGATAAATTGTATATGTTTATACGAATCACGCTCCAGGCTTACTAAACTTTGAATTTAACTTGAAATAGTTTGACGGAAAACATTCTTGAGTTAAACATACCCAATTTCTGGAAGCCTATGTTTACAAATATAAAGCATTGCCTAGCTATCTTTGCTCTAATAGGAGTACACGAACATAATTTGTTAAGTGTTATGCTAACGGCTTGGGTATTATACATGCCATAAAGTATAGGCATATATATTTAACATGCCGTAGAAATGGCTGCATAATGTCCTAGAAATGTCTAAATCAATTGATAATAATGTCACGCTATAAATGTAAGCATACATTAAATTAATATCGCTTAATTGTTAACGTTATTAATAACTGTGTTCATTATATTATGTTTGTTAGATATTTTTTCCATTTCTATGTACTTAATTTATTTTCTCGAATGTTCCCTTTTTAACTACTTTATTTTTTATAATGTGGCATTAAAAAATGTTGTCACAATGTAATTATAATTTTTATTAAGTGCAAATTCTTATTAAAATATCTCATATGCGAGTTTACTAATACTTAAAATATATTCAAATCATAATCTAACCAAATTGGTTTGTTTTCAAAACTATTCACTCAATTGTTGATCTATACAATTATTTAGTTGTTAAAATAGTTAATCTAATGTTTCTTTATTACTAGTGAAAACTATTTACTAACTACACGAACTGCTCGAAATATGTGAATTATATATGAAAATAATTTCGATAAATAAAACATTGAAGAGGACTATAATTTAGATGAAAACGTGAAGTAAAAGCTACAGTTTTAGTAATAGCTCAAAATGTTTATCACAAACATTCGTGTAATTAATAAAATCTAGCTAACTTGAATATAAGGTGTTAAATACTTACGATAGTTAAGGTTTTCTTTATGATACTATTATTCAACTAACCGATTACTTTATAGAGCGCCAGTGGCGTCCTTAAACGGAGTTATATTATGTATTTTCTTCAATAAGTTCATCTCAACTAATTTTCTGTATCTCAATCTATATATGTAAAAATGAATGTTTGCTTGTCCCATATGCGTTCCTATACTATTCATCTAATTGCGATGAAACTTTGGTGAGTTGTTGTGCGCACACTCACAAAGGTATCTGAAAACAAATTTTAAATCTAAATAAAACTTTAAAAAAAGAATCAAATAAGTATAAACAGCGACATTTCTGTTCGTATGTGACATAACACGTGGTGTTGATTGTTAAGTTCCAATTGCCGGTCTTAAATGTAAATCTAAAAGAGAAGATGTACTGTTGCCACGCTTCCCAATGACTTCGACAGATATGCCAGTCAAATTCAAACGTCTGTGGTTTCCGGTGCGAATCGTATTTGCAATGACCATCAACAAAGCATAGGTATAATCGTTATAAGTGTGTGAACTAAATTTGGAAAATCTATGCTTCTCACATGGACGCGCGCGTTCGCGCGTCGGAAAACCTTCTGATTTATTCGTGTACACACTAGACGAAAAACAAAAAATATGGTGTATCCAAAAGCCCTTCAATAAACACAAATACTTTCATTCTTTGAGTGGCATTGCAAAGCATGCCGGGTACTCGCTAGTATTTTATAAAATATTGTCAGTGTAAAAAACAGTTCTTTAAATGGTTACTTTCTTATACTTAACCTATTATAATAAAGTTATATCAAGGTAAAAGATAATTTAATCAAAATACTATCGTCAATAAATAAGATTTTATATCTTAACGCATTTCAGGCAACCCATAAATTTTGCTAACGATTTCAATTGGTAGTGTTGCTGACTTAGCTATTTTCTCGTCAGATTTGGTATTTCTTTTGATTCATGTCGGGCTTGTTAAATACGTTTGTTTAAAAATTGTAAAGATGAATCACCATATATGCTACGATAGGCAAAAAGTATCAACTGTAAACTGTAAAATTTTTGTCTTTTGTTCGTTGCCATACACTGGTTATCGAATATAAATTTTTGTCAATAGTGTCATTGACCTGAACGATGTAATAAAATTATCCTTAGATTTATGAAAACTTTCCAAGTTCAAAAGTTACTAGTTAGCAATTATAAAACGATAGCATTGAAACAATGGAAGTATTTTCAACATAATGACGTAAAGGTATTAAGGTTTTTCAACACATATATAATTATACTCGTGTCGTGAATTGGCATATCTTTGAGGCTAGGGCAATACCTATATAATATGTAGTTCTTTCAAACAACACAACAACGTAAATATGACCAGGATATCATATCAGCTGGGTGTTTTTTTCTGTTCCGTGAGTGGGCATATATTTGATCATTTGATGCTGAGGCAATATCTTTTCGTAACGCAATCAGAAAGAGGCGACTCGCTTCTCCCGATACCCAAGGGTGTGATAAATTCGTACGAGTAGGGCCTTATTTTTATTTATTCTATATTACAAATTGAACAACACGCGTCAGGACGGTTTTCTTCAACAATTTTCACGTACAGGGTGTGTCGTTTACGTGCTTTACACACATTTTCAAACGCTATTACAACCGTCTTCTTCATCTTGAAGTTTTCTATCGCATATTTCATATCAACTTTCGCTCCCGATGTAGAACACATGAATTCCTAATGAAGCTTATTTTAACAAGCGTTGTTCTTCAAGAACTGCTTGATACTCAGTCGCTCGACAAGTTTATTTTAAGAGAGTAAAGATAGCAATAGAAGAAAGCAAGGACAGGACTAGTGATAAGCTGATCGTTCATCCTTTTTACGAACGAATAGTTGATTGGTGTTCTAGTCATCACAGACGACATACCTTTGACCACCAATCGATAAAACCATAAACGCATCAGAAAAAAGTAGACTCTTGTAAAACGAAATCTATTTTTGTCCCGTTATATTGAAAGATTCGTCTGAAACCGACACAGAAAATAAAATTTGTTGAAATCTCTCATTAGAAAGCCGTATGCACTCGTTAGCTGCGGAGTTGGTATATATTTTTTAAGCATGCCCGCTTCCAATGTGGAGCATATGGTCTCCTAATGGAGGCTCTCAACAGAAATTTTCTGATAGAACTGCTTGTTACTCAGTTGCTCAACCTCTCTTGTTTTTTTTTTTAATAATCACGAAAAATATAAGATACAATTTGATCTCTATAAAAATCAATAAAAAAATATGCCATAGTAAAAATTCATCGCTGGTCAGCATTTTAATATTTTGGATTTGTTTACTTAAAATATTATTGATAATCAAATATTCATAACCGAATTTCCCGTAAAAAACAGATAAATCATTTATTATTTCGAAATTTCGCTATTATTTCAAGTTTGAATCCTTTTAAGATAAGTGCCTACCTAACTAAGTTGGATCTTGATGAACATTCGAATTTAAATATTTTTAATTTCATTAAAAAAAATGACGTTTAAACTACATAAAAATTTAAACAACGTTTAAACTACACAAAAATTTAAACAATTAGTTACGAGTTTTTCTATCTAAGTCTTAGACATTGTATCGTATTTATTCGTATATCATAAAAAAACACCCTGTTTATTAAAATTGGGATCATGCAGAACATTTATGATGTTTCCATTTGATTGGTTTACTTGAAAGCCTTTAGAAGAAAATATTGCGCATTTTTTGGTCCGTTGCACAAAAAAGATATTCGTTTTGCTTTTTTTTCTGACGAACACACGGCGTTAACAAACGATATCAATTTAGTAAGTCAAAATGACGTAACCTACGAATAAACATTTTGTATCATCCACGCAAAACGTGTATAAAGTGTATTAAGTTGTGATTGTCGAAGAAAAAATATTTTGATAAAACTGAGGGTTACGTCCTTTTGTCTTTCTAAAGTTGAAATGCAAATAAATATTACCAATACTCAATCATTGAAAGCATACAGAATTTGAAAGGTAAATATAAAAATATAAAAAGGGTAACAAAACACTCACAATCTCTTTAACATTAAAACATTCCGTTAGATACCTACGTTTTAATAATATAGTTATGGTTTTGGTGTGGGTTGTAGCATATCCTGTTTCAACGATAAAAAACCGAATTTCATATTCTTATTCAATAAATCGCATAGAGATTTTCGTTTCAAAGCAAATGATAAAAGATTCATAAATAATTGGCATACCTTATATTTCCATATCAAAATAGTTGATTTATATTTCTATGCTGGTTAAAACAATTGTGAATTATTGATAAGAATATAAAATCAAAAATTATCTATCACGAAATTGTGACTTACTATTCTTTAATTGGGACAAAAATATAACTTAGTTGTACCCACTGATCTTAATTTGGTGTAAAAATTAAATTATTTTGATTGCTGGAGTAATTTATCATAATTTTTCTAGCTCATCTCACGTAAAGTATACAATAAGTTAGGTAATTAAGAAGATTGAGTTATTCGATCAAAATTGGTAAACTATTTAACTATGTCCTATTTATTTAAAAAAAAACATGATAAAATAATTTAAGATACTCCATGTTTTGAGAAGAACTTTCTAGGTATTTTAAATATAATTTGTTTTGTTTCAAACCTACTTCGATACATTTGTAATTCAATAGAACGGTATCGATATCACACTAATAAATAATTTATATTTTACTTTCTTTGAAGTTATATATATCTATATCGAAATAACGCTGCATTGTTGTTTAAAAGTAAATTATAACGACAAATTTTGTGTTTAGATTTTCGTTTCCATACATCGACGGTGTTTTGGCTAATTGATGTAACCCTCAAAATTGATGTAACCGGGTCAGAATATTTAAACCTAAAACCAATGTAAAATCAGGTTTCCCTTCAAAAAGTGGTCAATTATTTTTTCTAATTAACATCATTTGGCCGAGACCTGCTCTTTCGTCATTAAAATGAGATCAAATCATTAACTAATTTTCGTATTTTTTGAGGATTTCATCAATTGGCCAAAACACCATCGATATAATTTATCAGCTTTTTTCTCATATCTATGAGAAAACTTTTAGTTTTGTTGTATTGACATATTAGTGATATTTAGAAAAAGCATTTTATTTTGTAAATGTTATTTTTCTTTATATTGAAACAAAGCTTAACCTTTCCACAAAATATATTGACTTTTAAATTATTGATACCAATATTACGAACATTTTTTTAAAATGTATTTGCCTTAGCAGTAGTGAAGATATTTTTGGATATCTTTGGACTATTTTCGATCGTGTGATAATAAATAATCTTAATTCGTCAAGAAAAATTGGAAATCGAATTTATTTTAATTATTTACATCTTGACGCCACCCTCCATTTGCACCCATGCTACGACCGCTCTTGAATTTTTCTAGTGCTCACCAAGTATCGTCCTCTCTGAAATTTTTTTTTCTTAAGATTGATAAGGTATTAGAATTTGAAAATTCAGTTTGCCAACCAAAAGGCGCTAAAATTTAAATTTACGGACTTTATCGGCAGTAAAATATTAATCGCATAAACGGTACGTAGAATTACGTATACACTGTGTGTCACTTTGATTTCGAATATGCATATTTAACGACAGTTTTTACGACGCCGTTGTTTATGCATAGTTTATATCTTTGGGATGCTGAGGTGTTGTCAGAGGCAATTTATATTCAGGAAAATTGGTGTCATTAGATACTTTTTAATGTATGTTTTCATAGCACAGTGAAACAGAACTCACGGCCCGTGGGAACCATGAGACCCATTGACTAAATAAAAATAGTCGTTAGACTAATTCTCGATACAGACTAGTGAGAATATTCACAAAAATGTTCTGCAGAATTTGTACATGTTTCTTTCCGAGTAGTCTCTAATCCTATGTTAGAAGGCTGCAATTTGTACACGTCTTTTATGGGGTACTTACCACTCGACAAACCATCAACGTCTTCGAGTAGTAGAGTTAATCACAAGTGGATTTATTCTGAAAGAGGTTACTGCTGACCTCTTCCTAGATATTGCAAAAGCCTTTGACAGGGTATGGACCAAAGGACTTGAATTCAAAATGTCGAAGGCTGGCATAGGATTACCACTGGTCAAGATCCTTAACTCATTCGTGTCAGGGAGACGTTTCAAAGTCAAAATGGATGGAACCCGGTCCTCACTAAGTCAACTCAGGCGGGAGTTCCGCAAGGCTCTGTCATGGGACCCATATTATATAACATATACACGCATGACATTCCTTCCGTCGGGGGAAATGATACGATTATAGCTCAGTACGCAGATGATACGGCTATTTTAGCAAAATTCCGTAACCGGCAAAGTGCTGTCAGTCCAATCAGTTGCCAATACCATAACGGATTGGTGTGACAACTGGAAAATCAAAATTAATGCTGAAAAGAGCGCGGCAGTTATGTTTTCTAAGGGCTTCATTAGAAAACCCAAGTTTGATTGCATTCGCATGCACAACACAGAGATCAAGTGGTCCAAAACAGTCAAATACCTTGGACTCACCTTAAATAGTAGACAAATTAAACGAACACACCGCGATCAAAAAACGTCAAGCTAATGCTGCAAAAGGAAGATTAAACTTTATGTTAAATGCGAGAAGCAAAATTACTCTCAAAAGCAAGCTGCTCCTCTATACAGCAATAACTCGCCCAATTATGGTGTACGCTACTCCGGTATGGGCTTATGCTCACCACAAGCATCTGAAGACTCTTCAGATTATTCAAAATAAATGATTGCGACAAATATGTAACGCCCCGTGGTACGTACGTAACTCGCTACTACACAGAGACTTAAAAGTACCTACAATTCGAGAGTTCGTTCGCGAAATGTCTCAAAAGTTTCACAGTGATGTAGGAAAACATTATAACCCAACGATCTCTTACCTACAAAATTACGATGAGACAATACTTAACAATTCGTTTAGACCGAGAGCAGTTCTGCTCAACGACCCCCTATAGATGTTTAAATTAAATAAACACGGCCCCTTGTAATAGAAAATGACTTTCCTCTGGATGCTTTCTTGCGTATTGCATGTGCATGTGTGTATGCGTTGGTATATATATGTATATCTGTGTAGGTGAGGTATGTGGGGAGGTATATTTATATAAATGCAATTGGTGCCCACGTGAATTGGCTTCCTTGTGGATTGCTTAGCGATCACGCCCTTCTATTTGCAACGCTGGAAGTGGGAAAAAAAAAATAACATTAGAGATGAAGGAGACTCAAAGAACTATGACGCTAACGCGCCTTAGGACTTAATGCTCCATCAAATTGATATCCAAAAAAAATGGGGTACTTACAATTTTCAAGCAAGCGCTTTCTTATTAAAACTAAGCAAAACTTAACACAGAAACCGCTAGAATTATAATAATCTCAATGTTGTTCTGAGGATAGGTGCCACAAACATTGAACCCGTCATCAAAACACTCACCGCCTGCATGCAGTGTCAGAAATCTCCCATGGGTTGATGCTAAGCTCCATCCTGCAAATATACACGCAATTAATTTATAATATAAATTTATTCAATAAATATTTTTCTACAATTTTTCCCACAACAGCTCGTGAACAATTATAAAATTGATAAATCGACCATACTTATTCAATTGAATCATCCAATTTCAAACCATTTTCGTGATTTCATAATTTATTTTTTCATTTATTGCGAAGATTATATTGATAAATACATAAAGTTTGGATTATTGAGATTTTGTACACTTCCATGTATTTTGTCACTAACGACCCGGGTTTCGCCTTTCGGCATCTTCAGGCATTCGAGCACACGAATGGACTTGAACTGATTCGTGAATTCGTGTGCTCGAATGCCTGAAGATGCCGAAAGGCGAAACCCGGGTCGTTAGTGACAAAATACATGGAAGTGTACAAAATCTTAATAATCCAAATTTGATATTGAAATTCCATCAAGCACCCTCAGTCGATGTCTTAAAATACATAAAGGTTTTTTTATGAAATAGTCTAAAAAATGTACATATTGTTGTAAAAATTATCTGTTTCTGTCTACGGTGATGAAATATGAGAGGGAAACAAACCGCAATACGTATAGGTATTGATTATTTAGGTATTCTTAAAAAGTATGTGCATTGTCCAAATATTGTGCTCCATCCATTTAAGAAGCGGAACTCATTTTCAAATTGTTTAAAAACGAAATATGAAAAAAATGATATTTATTAATTATATAGGTTTTATAAAAAAACTATGTACATGATCAAACCGAGGCACACGTGGTAACTAATCATAAAGTATTTAACTGAAAATATGAACTAATTTTTAGCATTTACATCAGATAATTATTTTAAACGATCCCAGGATTATGGGATTGAATAATTGACCGGCATTGCAAGCTTTTGTTGAGTGTGTCAAAAGAGTCGTGTCACTTCTCTCCTCATCTTTTTGCATATCAAAAAAATAATGATTTAATTGAAAATGACTATATCATATTGAATTATATTTTAATAAAAAAATGCTTTTTGACCAAAAATCTACATTAAAACCGGTAATATCATTTTATCCAAAACAAAAGAAATCGCAACAAAACAAAAAGCTACATTTTTATCATTACTATTGAAACTCATCAATCACATTTAACTGATTTTATTTTTAACCTTCTTTGGCAACACTAAACGGTACAAATAATATAAATGTGCCAGACCTCATGTATTGAGGGTTTGGAAGGACACATTTACACACAAGCCACTAAATAAGTCAGGAAATAAGAAGCACTGTCGCGAACTCCGCTCTACTTTGAATAGGATAGTTGAGGTAGGTAAAAAATCTATTTATCCAGCAATGTAATCAATGCTTGTTATAAAATAAAGGAATATTCTACAGTCTAATGTATACCTATTTAGCTTTAATGTATTGTTGTACGAGATTAATGTTTTTTTTTGTTTTTTGTAAATCTATCACACTTATAAAACAACGCAATCTATTTGTGAAACAACTCTTCCAATCATATTTTGTTCACATTAACAAATTTATAAAAAAGGGAAACACTATGATACGTTCCAATTTTATTGTGTGATGTTTAAGTTTTTGGAAGGATCCATAATGGCCATCGGACAGCTTTAAGTAGTCTTCAGAACCTGTCTACAGACTCTTCCTATTCATACAAATTTAATATGTAATGTCTCTCCTAAGACGTTCAAAAATAATTTGTCATATTTGTTTGTTTGCCGTTAGTTTTTTACCGTTAGCTGTAAACAAAAAGCGTGCGACGCTTAGAGAAACGGGTACTTAGCACTCGGCATACCCAAGGGGTAGTCGGTCACCGACAAAACCATGGCTTAGTTCGAAATTGCGACCCTATCATAAAACCACTTGCTGCGTTTTAAAATTGAAATTGTGTATTTTAAACTGCAATTAAAGAGAAAGTAAACTGACGGGCGGGTTTTACTAGAAGAAGAAGGAACCTGTGAATTATCCTTGTCACCGGCATGACCGGCAGTCAAAGTGTGTTGACGCTCCACCTCCCCGTCGAGTAGAGCTTTATCTCTCACTCTATCATATCTAAAATTGTGCAGAAAAAAACGAAATAAACCAAAAACATGAATTTTATTTTGATACAAGAAATGTTAATCAAAGAATTTTGGAAAAAACTTATTTTGATACATTTGGGATTTACAGCCTAAGGACGAAATGCATTTTGATGAAACCACTTTTAAAAAAGTATGTTTATTAGCATTAATCTTTTTTATTGTAAATATATTGGAACCAAATAATATAACTAACATTGAAAACGACACCTGATATAACAATAATTTAAAAAAAGTAAAAATGCCAAATTTTTCATTTAAGCAATTGTATCATGATTCTTTTTTATTACTTCTAATGCAAATGTTAAATGGAGTGTTGAGTGCTTCCACATACAATTTTAACACTTCCAAATCACTTTTACTGTTGCCAAATCTTATACATAATAAGTTTTCTACATCTTACATGGACAATATTTATTTTGCACCAATCTCCACCATAGACAAAACTTATTTTGATCTGGTTACCCAACTTTGAACATTATTTTAAAGGGTTTAAAAAACGTTTTGTCACATATCATTTGTAGAATCAATTAGGAAACTTAGATTAATAAAGTTAAACGCTATTGGGCATTTATCCTATTTGGTTGCCATGTCAACAGGCTCAAATCTTCGTACGGAAAATTTCATATATTGATTTATGGATTTGTGTACATAATTAGGTATAGATATTTCAGTCGATATTCTATTCCACTAAGAGACAGCTAACTACTTACCTCTATCTTTAAATCCTCTCAAAAGATTTATTGAAAGAAAAACAACCGCTTCTCGTAAGAAATTTCAGTTGAGATGTTCCTTTATGATTAAAAATATAAACTTTCTTTTATGAAGAAATGTTGACTGTTAAGAATCATATTTTTTTTAATATTATTTTATTCTATGGAGCATATGGTCTCCTAGTGGAAGTATCTTAACAGAATTTTTCTACGAGAACTGCTTGTTACTCAGTTGCTCAACCTCTCGTTTTTCGAAGAGAGTAGGGATAGAAGAATAGGGTTATGACAGGACTAGTGGTTAGCTAATCGCTCTCGCTACACCCCGTGAGGATGGGATGGGTGCGAGGGAGGACTCAGACTACAAACAGAAATCCATAAATCGATCGATCATTATTCTTGTGTAACAATCTGTCATAAAAAAATCATTTTTTAACCATTTCCGCTCCCAATGTTTATTGAGATATGTCAACAGAAGTTTTTCTAGGAGAACTGCTTGTAACTCAGTTGTTCAAGTTCTCGTTTTGGAAAAATAGGGTTAAAAAGATACGGCTAGGACAGGACTAGTGGTTACATTATTCCTCTCGTTACGCCCCCGTCTTTAGTATCGGATGGGTGGAAGGCAATTTTTGACATCACAAAAACTCATGTCTACGAACAGAAATCAGTAAATTACTTGACAAATCAATTTATGAAACTGTCCGTACTTTGATTTTAAGCTGACGACGTTGACCACAGTACCACGGACCCGGTGCTGATTAATTTTACTTTTCATTTCATATTTTTTTCGATGTTCACATACTGACATAGAATAATAAAAAGCTTAAACACTTTTAAGATGTTAAATGTCAATTCTTGGTGGAAAGACATTATATTTTAAAAAACAAAACACAATTCATTTGTACTACTTCCACATATTTATAATGATCACGACCGGTTTCGCTCATCGAGAGCATTATCAACTGATGAAACCGGTCCTGATCATTATAAATATGTGGAAGTAGTACAAATGAATTGTGTTTTATTTTTTAAAATACAAAGCTTAAAATAAAAAAAAATGTCAATCGATCAACCCAATGTGGCTTGAAGCACTTTTGTTTTATTGGGCTTGCTACATTTTCAGTCTACGGATTTCAGATTCGCCACGTGAGTTATACTAGATGCCAATTATATTTTGAGGAAAAAAAAAAGAAATATGCACAATCCCAATTCAATAAATATTTAATTGCCAGTCAACCCTTTTGCTCCCATCATTGCAGAATAGTGAGTAAATCACATAAACATGTCGAGAAATATAAAGAAATACGCATAAATGTTTAATCGAACCATACTCCATTAATTTTTCAATCTAGTAGTTTACAGCTTAGAACCAATCTTAAAGTGAGAGAAAGTTGTAATGGCTCTTACATAGTCCATTAAACTTTTAAATACTAACTCATTTCTTGAGTCACGGAGCTAGAGTAAGTTACTCGGCTATCATTTGTTTTAATAGATTGTAAAGTCGAGTCTACAGTACATCATGAAAGGAGTTGCCATTTTAATAATAATAAACTGCAGTTTTACAGGAAGCATAATATTTTCATGAAAATAGCTGTACCGTCTCAGTTTTTTATGGTACACTTCACTTCCATATCTAAAAATGGAGTATTCATAAATATTCTTACAACAACAGTAAAAAATCCTTGGCTCTCTGATACAATACAAAAATAATGAATACATACTAAGCAATTATACCGAATTCAAGATATTTCAATTCGGAATATATACATAGTATGGGGATTGGGATATTCTCGATTCCCCTATAGATTCAATTCGGAGTAGATTAAACTCTAACGCCTCTATTGATAAACCGGATACTTAATATCGTTTAAACTAAGTGGCTGAGCAAGCACATATTCTTTTTTTTTTGTTAAAAAATGGGTCGCGTGCAGTTTTGAATCGGCCCAAGAACATTAGGAGTAAATTTTTTTTCTTCATCGTTATTACGTTATGGAAGGCGGTTGCATACACATAGCGGGTGAAGGGGGGGGGGGATTCAACCAACTTACATATGCTAAAGAATGAGAAGTTTTCTTAATGAAGTCTAGATTTCAGACAGAATTGAAGTTTGCTTTTTATTATAATATATTACATCTTCGAAAATTGATATTTGAAATAAACTTTAGCATAAGGAATAATTTTTATAATTTTACCTAAGAGGGTCGGGTTCGTGTAACAAGTGTGATATTGGGACTCGTGCTCGGGCCGGGCTGGGCTTGAAGATGACTAGCCGGACCGGATAATTTTATGAAATTTCGTCCCGTGCAGACCTCTAATACAAAAGTACTTCAATAAACACATTTAAAACAAAAACCCTTTCTTTCTTTGAGTGTCATTGCAACGCATGCCGCTTACTCACTAATAGTTAACTAAAATGAATTGTAATCTTCATCCTTTTCATATTTTGTAACAAGCGTTTTTATCCAATTCTAAATGGAGGACAAAAGAGGATCACTTCTTAAATGGACGAAGGAAAATATTTTAAAGTCGAATTGAAACCATCAGGTAAAACTATTTTGATCATAATGCATGTTAATTTTTTTTCTTTATTTGTAAACGCCTGTCTGATTCCCAATAAATAAAAAAAATCATTGTATTGCTCAAAAAAACTATTATAATATATGCACATTCCAATTGAAGTAATAATAAAAACAAATTAAATTTAAGCATGTAACTACACTTAATTACCAATCTTGAGATCCCGGTGTTGTGAAAATCTGAATCCCGAAATCCCTGGATCATAAAAAGAGTTCGGAACTGTATGCCCTAGTGGTAACATAATGCTACCATTATCTAATACGAAGTTCTCATCCTAATTGAACATTTCGTTACACAGAAGAAAGGCGTGATTGCGTTAGGAGAATAAATGTCAAGTATTTTTTATGGTTTATCGATACTGTATCTAAGAGCAAGGACGTCTGTGATGCTTTTGTTGCTCTCCGAGCATCCTTAATCAAATTTAGTCTTAGATTAGTTACCAACTAGACATTTCCAAATCCCATTAATTTTGCTTTTTTCTCAAAAAAGACACAAAACAAGTTCAAACAACTTCTATCGATCTATCCTTAACCTAATTTTGGCTAAAAACTGAAATTCTGAAGAATAAAATAAAAATATCTATTTTGTAATTATCTTTCTTTTTATTGGGTATTTAAGTTCTTTTTCATTGGTTTTACATTTTTTCCTTCCAATTAATTTATCTTAATTATTTAATACAGGCGATTCCAAATAAAAATGAACAACAGAAATCCATGTAATTTAATGCCTAGAGCACTATTGCGTAAGACAAAAAAATAAAATAAACGTTAATAAAGCTTTAGGCCGAAAAGAAAAAAAAGCATCAAATTTGTCGGTAGGTGTTTTAATTATGTCCGCATATCCGTATTTGGTAAATGTTTTATTTTTGAATCCACGAATAAAAAGTAATTAATGTATATTTAGTGATATAATTAAAAGTTATTTTTAATTAATAAAACTCTATAAATATACATAAATATCTTAAATTCCTAAGAATTTTCCTCTTTGGAATAAAATTAGGTATTATCAATGTAACCTAAATCGAAAAAAGGTTGTATTTAATTAAAGACTGGTAGATAAACATAATTTTTCTCCTTAATATATGTAATGTACACCAAAGTGGCTGTAAAAAACAAGAACAATTAATTGTGTGACCAATCTTCAAAACCGTTAAACTGAGTTAACACTTCATTCGTTCACTACTACTAATGTATAATGGATAGGGACTGTGAGTGGTTGATTGGTTATAAATCAGTTCTTGTGTAGCATATATCGATGGCTTAGTTCCACAGTGATACAACTGGAAATTGACAGTTTCGAGATATGGCCGACCAAAGTTTTGACTCATCTAAACTGACTTGTAAAAAGTGATGGCTTATAATTTGTGTTACTTCTTTATTCAAATAGGTGGTAAATAGTTTATATTATATACTTATTATTAAAGGTTGTTTCTTTACGGAACGCCACGATACACAAAAACATATTTCCGCAATACGATATTTTGATATTATGTATATGGAATTGAGAAATTATTTAATTTTGCTGATTTCCTTATTCAAATATCTGCCTTTTGAAAGAAAACCTGTACATTTTACAAGCTGTATTTTTGTTGAACTGCTGTAGAGCGGTGTTCTAATATAATGGTTATCTTAACTCAAAACCAAATTTGGATTATTGAGATATTGTACACTTCCATGTATTTTGTCACAAAATACATGGAAGTGTACAAAATCTCAATAATCCAAATTTGATATTGAAATTCCATCAAGCACCCTCAGTCGATGTCTTAAATTAACTCAAAACGTCCAATTGTTGACTTATCGCCCTATGGAACTGAGCCAGCGATATATTCTCTATCTCAGTACCGTAGTCATATTATATTGTTAAGCTATAGGATTTTGTCTTAATCGTTTGAGTGTTCAAAGGTATGAATCGTCTAATGAACACTCTCGTACATTTATTAAATTAATTAAGTCTTTTAAGTCCCTGGAATCGAAGCTCATTATAATGATATCTAGGAGTTTTCCGGTAACGGTAATGATCATTTGGTAAAAATATGTAGTTGGTACGAACGTATTTTTTTTTAAATTTTTAATAATACAAAGTTTTTCCATCAAGAATTTCATTTTTGCCCGATGATTTGGTGTTACACTTTTTATACTTTATAAGTTAATCTTAATAACTTTCATCTACGGTTAAAGACTTTTATCGCCAAATAAAAAATTCAGATAGAGATAGACCATGAAATATGAATTCTTTAACAAAATATCAAATAAAATAGAAAACCTGAGACAAAAGTCTGAGAATTTTCTCCATTTCAAATGATAGCAAAAACTAAAGATTGAAATGTCACGGTCACAGAGCGCTGAAGATAATAAGATCGTTTCATGTCGATAAGTCCAATAAGCAACATTTGCCGACAGGAAAATATCGATCTATATAATATATATTATGTACACAGCAAGAGGTATACTGAGAACTCTTGGTTTACAAAAATAAAACGAGTTTGGGAAATAATAGCGAAATAAATTGTACAAAGTAGTGAGATTCATGCTATCTTTCTGTTTGTATAATGTAGAGAAGACATTTTTCGGTCTCAATACGTTTTTATATGTAGAAATTAATATTTTTTTTCTAGAAAACGAATTGTTTTTCTTTCCATGTATTCTTTTTGGACTTAAGAATTAAAATGTATTATTAGAAAGAGAAAAATTGGTATAAGTTACAAGAGGCACGCGAGAGAAATAAAAATTATTTCAATCTAATTGCAATTATTTGGAATGTATTTTTTCTATTGGTAGTAAATGTAAATTATTATATTTTTTTCGACTGTAAAATTGAAATTGACAATAAATTGTCGTTTCTATTGTCGTGGCAAGTATTTGACTTCATTGAAAACCATATACAGGCAAAATTTATCATACACACGTCGTGTCTAATATTTTCTATGGGTTTGGCGGTAACCTTGTGAAAATTCGTCATACCTATATTGTGAGAAGACCCGAATGGCGAGAAAAAGCGAGTGGCTGGTTATCGACGTCCTGGATGGGCTGGGATCTCAAACAAACACCATTTCAAATCTGGTTCAACACATAAAATTGATTCTACATTTACATTTACTTGACAACTGAATTTACTTTAAGTTATAATGCATGTGACACGACAAATGATTTTCAATTAAATCCAATTTCAAAACAAATACAAACAATCCACAACGTCAATGGTGCCGGCCACGCTGGCCGGCAGCTCCCCTCCACTCGAAGGCTGGTAATCGACTCCTAACACATAAAATCGAAAGGACTCACGCACCGTCGGAGCCACCCCTTTCCGTCAAAAATAGACTCGTCCAGCGAACGTGCCCGCCGGTTATTGACCGAGCCCCTCGCGACAAGAGTTGGTCGACTTCTAGGAATCATTGTCATTAACGCTGTGCGTTTTCAGTTCCAGACTAATATAAATTACACTTAACAAAAAAACCAGAGTGTCAATTGATTGTCAAAAACTTATTCTTATCTCTTAATTATCGAGCGTACTAAATAAGGATATATGACATATTTTTTTTGCAATCATGTCCGCTTTTAATGTTGATCATATGGTATATCTTAAGAGAGTTTTTCTATAAGAATTGATTGTTACTCAGTTCGTCAGCCTCCATTTTTGGAAGACAGTAGGGATATTCGTGTATGGCTAGTCGCTCTCGCTACGCCCGTTTTTAGGATCGGATTGGTATGAAGGATTTTTCATACAATGCATACATCTATACTACGAAATCCATAAATCGATAAAAAAAATATATTTATCTATCATTATAAATCTGTTCGTGTTGGGATTTGAACCTGTGAGATTCGTAATCGAATCCAACGACGTTGTCTACTGATCCCCGGACCTGTCAATGATCTAAATAGCAGATAGTTATTACTAAATAATGTTTGTATACATATTACGTATTACTCGCTCTTAAACTCTGCATTATTATTCTGCTACCAAACGATTAATGAGTAATGCAAATGGTGAGTCCTCTCCACGATGCCTTGTGCAGTTTGTCTCTTGTTAAGCTTCACGCCATCGGAAATATAGTGGTTGTTTTAAAATTACTCATTGAAAAAGTTTCAGGTGTTGTAGATTCAGCTGGATTGTCACTTTATCGAGGAATTTTTTTTATATATATATTGAATGATCCCTTCTGAATCGATCTGTTCAGAATCGAGTTCGGCAAAATGGAATAGCTACAAAATATTTATATGAAAATAGGAAATATGTATAGCAGAACGAATTTGCGAAATCGTTTTTGAGAATAAGAGCTTATAAAGTTTCGTTACGCTGCTAAGAAAATCGCGTATTGAGAGTCGTGACTGTAATGCTCAAAATTCCAATAAATGCAAATTGAAACGGTTCTCCGGACTTATTGACATATTTTTATTTGCTCCAATTGCTTCTACACTTTTCCGTGGAGCCTGAAATATAGACTTTAAGATGAAAAGAGCAATTTCCTTGCTGCCAAGTAAATAAATTTTATGACCCTCATGCGATTGTACTTTTAAAACGAAGAGAAGATTTTTTTCGAGTGCTATAGTATTTTCGTTTAATAATTATTACTATACACGTGCCTGCAGTTGACTGGTCAACGCCGTCCTATTCAGTTGCAGTGTCCACGATCATTAATTTTATAAATTATATTTTTTTTTGTCGATTTATAGCGTCTAATCAAATATGTCACATCCGATCTTAAAAATGAGGTGTAGTGTGATTAGCTAACTACTAGATCTGCCCTAGACACATCCTTATATTTTCTCCTAATTACAAAAGGTTATCGATTTTATTATCAAACAGTTCTTGTAACCTTTTTATAATAAAGTTCATATTCTCCACATTGGTAGTGGACATAGTAAAAAAATATAGCTGTATAATTATATAATTTATTATAAACACGCACTATTTGACAATTATCATGTTTTTTTGTATTAAACAACAAAATATATATCTGAAATTTCAGCACAAATATTATACTGCTGCCATAAGCAAAAAAAGCAGCTCACGATGAAAGATCAGTTCTGTTTCATGGAAATATTATAAAATTTACTAATAAATTTTAAAATCCCAGCTTATATTTTATCTCAGTCAAAATATACTAATAAGAACCGTGGATACTGTAGTCAAGTGATCAATGCCCTTCGGCTTTCATTCTACTCGGTTTCGGGGTCAAGTTGGAAATTCCCGAATGGAAACATTCTTTTAAAGTGTTTCGATCGCTTTATTAACTTTTAATCAAAATTCATGGTAATGTTTTTATGTAGCACCACACACTCCCTATCTGATCCTATAGAGCATGCAAAGATAGAAAGAAATTAGACAACTACATGCTTTTTCTTAGTAATACAAGTGTTTTAACCCTCTTCAAAAGGAAGTTAAGTGACCGCTTTATCGCCAGGAGCTTACATTGCAAATTTCCTAAACTATTTCTTTTATTTTATCAATTCAGTTATTTATTAATCTCGCAGCGAAATATCTACCATCATTGGTTTGGCTTTATTCATCCGTATCAAATATATCGCTACGCCCTACATACGTGAAGTTTTCCAGCTGCATTTTTCACGACTCAGAGTTTATCCGTTTGCGATTTCTATATTATCTTCATCGTTAAATTTATGAATTCACGAGATAAATTGAACGATCGAGAAAGTTTTTAAACTAAATAAAAATATTCAGACTGGGCATGTCAAATATAATAATAAATTTTGAGAAAATATTAAATTTTATGTCAAAGAGTAAAAAATGTTATTTCACACTTTATAAACAGATTCTGAAAATGTACATCATTATATTCGTATTTTTGTATAAAAATTAAAAAGAAGTTATTAAATAACTTGAAGATAAACTTTTTTTGTATTAGAATTTTGCTTTTGTAATTTATAAAGTATTTGAAATGTATGTATCTATAGATATGAATAACGTTGTTATGTTTATTGCCACTGAATCACAGCTGATTTAGCCAGAAAGTATTTCCTTTTCATATTTTCTTTGATTTATGCCGAAATATATTTCACTTATATTAAATTGGTTCGTTAGTCACATCGAAAACATGTTTCGTAAGAAGGAAGTTTAACGTCCAAGAAATATAATTTTATTTATCAATGTTTATATGTATTTTTTTTTACCACACCTGCTCCCGAGTATATGGTCTCTTAATGGAGGTATCTCAACCGTAGTTTTCTAACAGAACTGCTTGTTACTCGTTTTCGAAGAGATTAGGAATAGAAATATACGGATAAGGCAGGACTATTGGTTAGCTAATCTCTATCGCTACGCCTCGTTTCTTAGGATTAGATTGGTGAGAGGGAATTGGGTCGTCGGGGCCGTGGTGCAGTGGACAACGTCATTGGCTACGGTTACGGATGTCTCGGGTCCAGGTCTCGGTACGGACAGTTTCGAAAATTGGTTTCTCAATCGATTTCCTTTTGTAGACATGAATTTTTATTTTAGATATCAGTTTATAATTCTCGTGATGAGTGAAACCGGACCTGATCATTATAAACATGTGGAAGTAATACAAAAAAATTCTATTTTATTTTTAAAATACAATACCTTTCCACCAAGAATTGACAGCTAACACATTAAAAGTGATTAATGAATGTTTATATATAATGCATTGAAATAATACAAATTCCACAATAACTACAGCGGTTGAGATTTTGAACATAAAAAATGCACAATCAAAAAACGAAAGGGATTGCCAGTGGTGTATCTTCCAAAGTAGTGGTTATGTGAATTACATAAGTAAACGAAACCATTTAAAGTGCTTACTACAAAACAATCCTAAAGGATAATAATTTTTACAATCATATCTTAAGAAAGCGATATATATGAAAAAATCTTATGGTAAAATAAAATAAAAAATATTTCATAAATCTTCATAAATCAAAGTTTGGTATCCTCACGAAAGAATAAATTTGGCTGCTACACATCAATTATTTTTCAATGTTTACTTAATAAAACATAAATCATTAACAATAAATCCGGTCTTCTTTAAGTGAAGACATTCCATTAGACGTTTTATTGGATTTCAAAAAAACTCATGACCTCGTTTGAAAATAAAATTATCTATGATGTCATAAAATGTCTTTGATTCCGGCCGGAAATTAAAGAAACTATCTTTAGATGGATCTTCACAGAACAACTGAAACACAAAAAGGAATCAGAATGTAATTTCAGTATATATGTGGGAGAAAACGTTAAAAGCTTCTTTTTATGGTGGATTTTACGAATAATCTTTTTTGTTTTTTTTTTTGTATCTTGCATACTGCTTAGCAAAAATCAACCCTTGGCGACAGTGCTTCGCTTTTTCAGTGTGCGCTCAAGGTATCAAATTTCCGAAAGGACATCAGCATACCTATATTGAATATCGCGGACCTCTAAAGTGAAATTTTTCAAAAATCATAAAAGTTGTTTGTACTTCCTTTCAAAATATTTAGATTTGTATCATACCTACTAACAAACATTGTTGTAATCTTCAACACCGATATATTGAGTTTTCAATCGATATAATGTAAATAGCATACATGGGAATGCTTTCACGAGAAAAGGGCAAATAGTCATTGCTTAATAACTCGTTTGCCCGCACCGTCTTGTAATATTAGAAAATTTTCTACTGTTCCGCTCATAAACAGATAAAAATTAAATTAAAACAGGACTATATATATCAAATTGAATGTTAACATTTATTAGATATATAAAACAGTTGCTTCAAATTTACAGGTAATCAAACAAATTACATACAAACGAAATTAAATAGTCTACAATTAAAATGTTAAGGGTTTCTTAAAAATCAATAAATAATAATCTGAAGTCAAAAATGAAGCCACGTTAAAAATCAATTATCTGAACAAAATATAATGAGTTTAAAAATAATTCGTAAATTTAAGACATCGACTGACGGTGCTTGATGTGATTTCAATATCAAATTTGGATTATTGAGATTCTGTACACTTCCATGTATTTTGTCTTTAATGACCCGGGTTTCGCCTTTCGGCATCTTCAGGCAAGAATGTCGTTGGTGACAAAATACATGGAAGTATACAAAATCTTAATAATCCAAATTTAATTCTTAAATATTCATTAGCCATAATAGCAAATGGTGAATTTTAAGAGAAAGTTGTGAACCACTTAAAAATAATTAAATATTTAATATCTAATTAACATTAACACTAAGCAGCACATGATAAATTGTGAATGAAGATCGTTCACTAGTTTCGGGAAGATATCTGAAAAAACAAATTGAAAGACACCAGAATCAATTCTTACAAGCTAAATTATAAAAATAAATTTGTTGATATAATACATATGCATAGATTAATGTAAAGGATATAAATGTGGGGAAGATGCGAAAACAGTTTGTTCATTCAATAAATTTGAATTAGGAAAAAAAAAACCTAGGAGTTTCCTGAACTCCTGGAATTTATTATGGAAAAGAGTATCGTACAAAACGTACGTGTTGTATTTAAACTAAGCCACTTCAATACAATAATATCACATGCCGCAATTTTATACAACAAATTGAAAACCAAAAGTGAAATATGAAATAAGGGGATAACTCTTGTTAGACATTTTGTAAAAATAAAATTCCATTATAAAAATGAAACTGATTTCTTAGACGAAGCACGTAATAACGAATTAGTTCTGGAAAAATAATAATGGCATCAACTCATTACTAACTAAAAACAGATACAAGAATTATGATCTGCACTTTCGGGACTATTTTGTGAAATGCATTGGACAAATAATTAACAAATACCCTAATAATGACGATTTAACTATTGACTCAAACAGTCTTAAGAGTCAACAGAATACGTTTTAAATGTTTAAGTAAGAATATGTGTTATCTAACTATGAAAATAGTTGTGTCATAATGCAAGAATAATACATAAAAAAAATGAATGCTCTTTTATTTGGTCTGCAATGTATATATATACACTATATTTTTCATTGTAAAGTTTTTTTAATGTTTTTTCCTATTTAAGGTATTTAGTTGAACGCCATCATTTCGCGTCTAGCAATAAATGTGTAAACGACCATCAGCGCCAGAGATCATATCGCACATCCTGGGGTTGCACAAGTTGCAAGAGAGAATTTATATAAAATTCATATCATATGGCCAGTATGAATAACACCGTCTAAATTATATGTTTTATATGTAAAGATGCACTAAAGCAATTAGAATAAATGATTCATTTCTGAGAATAACGTATTTAATAAACAAAAAGAACAGTTGCCATATTACTAAATCATTTTGTTAAGCCACACTATTTTACCTACTTATGTTATTATTCCCAAAACTACTTAAAAGTATGTCAGCAAATCTATTGGTATTTTTTTTATATATCGAACGTGTTTTGGTCATTTGATTTAACCCTCAAAAAATACGAAAATGAGTTAATGATTGGATATCATTTTAAAGACGACAGAGCAGGTCTCAGCCAAATGATGTAAATTTTGAAAATAAATTTACCACTTTTTGGAAGGGACACATAATTTTACATTGGTTTTAGGTTTAAAAATTCTGACCCGGCCACTTGATGTGAGCCACTATTATATCGACACTCCCTACTTATAATCCTGTATCTGAAAATAAGAGAATTTACAAGAGTGCATTTCAAAGATTCATAACACAACTCACCATATAATGGTTTAGATAAACATAGTTTTCTCTCTCTCCTGAACAATTTCAATTATGATGGTTACATCAATTGACGAAAACACCTATACAGTTACTGAGCAGTAAGGGAGGAAAAAATTACATTCATCCACGAGTTTTGGTACAAACCCATTTATCGATTACCAAATCAATTTAAGTAAGTTTTAATATGTGAATCCTAGATCACTTGACCGAGTTAGACGAATAGCCACGAAACTTGCTGATTAGAATCATCGAGAACAACTTTTTTAATTATTGTTTTCGGAAAAAAACAATATTTTACATATATTTATATGTGAGTAACTTTTAAGGTTTTTTTATACGCAAATGCATAAATCATCAATGTTATTCTTTACAACTCGCCTGTCAAAATATCCTGTATTAATAACATAGTTCCTAAATCCTATTTTTATAATTAATTAAAATGTCATATTCCGCTCTGATGGCATACACATAGCAACAAAAGTAATATAAATAACATACTTTAAGACACAATACGGCATACATATCAAGCCCACTTTGCGCCACGTGGCTCAAATCAAAGGCGTAACACCCAAATAATTTTCACAATTATTTTTAATTAGTTTTAAAATCAATTTTAGCAACTTTTTGCATACAATTAATTGGGGTTAACGACAGCAAGTAGAAACAGGTGGGTCGTCGTTCCCCACTCTGATGTACCTTCATATTCTACAGCTCCTTCAATGCCCATAGGCTGATAAATATTATTTCTTCCTGGAAAATTTTCCATTAAGCCCTACTCCTGAAAACGGAAGACTTAGCTCGTGATTATGTTGCCCCTGGGAGGCTTACTGACATTACCGTAACCGATTCAGAGTTGAACGATGTATATCTAGAATACAAAATAATTATGCAAAAATAAAGCTAGAGTGTTTGTATTAAAATTTTTCGAACTCAATATATCGATCCTCCATTTCATTACTCATACATTCAAATAACCCATGTTGAGGTAATAGGAAAAGTGATATTGAGAAGTTCACCATAAATCAAATATTTTTGATTTGTATATGAGTTTCATACATTTTATAAACAATTAGGTACTTTCCGAGTGTAATCAGTAGAAAGATATTTAGAATTATCCTTTAACTGACCCAGAAATATCAATATTTTGTTTAATTCTTTAGAATGTTATATACATTAGCATTTTATCTACCGAATCAGATAGAGTGCAAAAATTTACACATAACTGAATATTTAACTAAAATTTCATTTTTTTGGACTCGTTTGGCTGTATGAATAACTGGATGATCGATATGAATAAATCATTTTCATAGTCTTCGTCTGTTAACAGATTTATAAACATACATAGAGTGACTGCTATAGTAATTGGACACTTAAGGAAATACTTTCCTTTAATAGTGTATAAGTAAAAAAAAATAAGTATTTAGGAATCATTTAAGATACGTAGAGATGAGGAATTTAATTAGCTTCAAGGAAATGAATACAACAGTAATAAAAACAAAACGTTTTTTTAGATATTTGTATTAAACTGAAAAATATGAAAAAACATAGTTATTGGACACATTTACTTTTTAGGTTAGTTGTTGTACCATTATTTAAATCTCAATGAATATTGTCGGCTTGTAGTCTCGCACGCTTTCCTGAGAAGTTTCGTTACGAAATTCACGAAACTTTTATAAAGTAAATGTCACTGTTTCTTAAAGGGTCTGCTAACACAAACACGATTTTTCACGATTTTGACCTGACATCAGATACGAATGAAGTTTCAGTATTGACATCTAGTAGTGGATAATTAAAGCTGCAGTCGCATAGAGATAGAAAGACTAGTTATATTTGTTTCCTTCACATCAACGAGAATGCTTAGCTACTCTTATTTTGGACGTTTAAAGTTGACGTGTCCAATAACTATCGCCGTCCAATTACTATAGCAGTCACCCTACGTGAAATAAATAATATAAAGGTAGTAGTGATTAAGTGCACCCAAGAAAGAATACAGTGAATAGTTTAAAAGGAACCGTGTTGTTCAAACTCTTATATAAAGCTGAGCTATTACAAAGTAACATATTTACGACTATTTCGCCGTACGAGTCTGTATTCGAGTGGTTGACGTCGTTGGCTTTGGTTGCGGTGTTCACGGGCTCAGAAGCTCAGAACCCAGTTAATACAATTGTACAATATATTCATAGATTTGTGTTCAAAGGATTGGATGTTTGTAATGGCTGAATTCAATCGTGTCCTATAAACTCGGTGTATCAAGAGTAATGAGTAAACCACTGGCCCTATGTTTTTATCCTTATTCTCACCGATAATGAGAGGTTGACCAATTGATGCGCAAACAGTTGTTGTAAAATAAAAAAACTATATTATATATATACTACATTTGGTGCGGATATGGTTGCAAAAACATAGTTTTCACCATATATACTGTCCCCTGTTAATATATTTTATTGCTGATGACACTTTTTATAAATTTTCTCTCAATAAATTTGGCTTTAAACCACCATCCGTGTTATGTATGCAACCATTGTTTCACTACCGCGTTCCACGTTACACAACGTTATCGGCTGAAAAAATTATCCTCCCAATGTGGAGCATATTCCTAATGGAGGTATCTCAACAGAATTTTTCTACGAGCACTGCTTGTTACTCAGTTGCTCAACCTCTCTTTTTACGAAGAGAGTAGGGATAGAAGGATATGGCTAGGACAGGACTAGTGGTTAGCTAATCGCTCTCGCTACGCCCCGTGAGGATGGGATGGGTGGGAGGGAGGACTCAGACTACGAACAGAAATCCATAAACCGATTGAAAGGTCAATCTATGAAAACCGTCCGCACCGGAAATTGAACCCGAGATATACGTAACGGTAGCCAGCGACGCTACCAAGTGCGCCACGGACGCTGACGCCCTAGCAGAACCTCACAGAATGCAGTTGAAAATATTATATCAAAGCTTATAATAAATATTGTTTGAAATAGAGGGGGTGTGCCGAAACATGTTTTGATACCTTTTTTTACTTGTCAATGTTTTTATGAATGTGGTTAAAACGGCAGATTGGAGACTTCTGCATACGGCAATGCGTTCAGCTTGTACTGACGATGTCGGAATATTTATAATTTATCAGTTCAGTTCTTGGATTGTCAACACGTTAAAGTCTTATAATGAATTATCCCGTGCTAATTAAACCCACCGCATTCAATGCCGTTGTTTATGTTGAAAATGGCACCGCTTATGCGAATGCCACACTAGACTGGCTTGTCTATTATCAAGATGACTAAGCACACGATATAATAATTATTAATACCGCATAACTGGTACAGCTGGTAATGCCACTGGAGCACATTCTCAGGCATGGCTCATGGCGTAGCGCTCGCGTTTATTTCGTCTGAATGAGCGTTAAATATTTAATTCTATTTATTGTAACATTAACTACTTAATTTCATATCTTTTCAAATGATTTGGTGGTAGCTTTATGTAAATTAATTCTTCGAAAAGGCGAACCGCGTTTTTTAATTTAAGCAATGAAAGGTACAGAATTATTTAGTAGAAAGACGAAATGCGTAGCTATCAGTCGTTTCAAAATCTTTTTTTTATGATAACCGCAATGGATACAACTAAATATACGTTTTAGCCTGCAGATATCAAATTATCATCAATTTTTTTTTTAATTTTGAAAAAAATAAGAATCACAACTAACATTGGTAACAATAAAAAAGAGTTATACCTAATCAATCTCATTTTTGAACCATTTTATAAACTTCTTTTATTTCCATTGTAACATTTTATATTAACATTTAGTAGAAAGTAACATGTTTGTGATTTGATAGAAATTGAGCGTAGTATGAACTAGTAATGAATCAAGAATAAATTTGAATCTATCCCGGGCAAAGCCTGATTATAAATACACTTGGACCTCGTATAACATGGTTGATGAATTGAAACATATTTTTTTACAACACGCTTTATATAACACGGGTTGAGTATTTTTTTATAGAAAATTATCCTATACTGGAAAGAAGTTTGAAGTTCAAGTAGGGAACTACAAAGGAAAGTTCAAGAGGGATCAGACCTTGGGCCCTTATCATGAAATACGTAAAGATTTATACGCTGAAAGCAAACAATCGCTTTTTACGCAATTTTTAAAGCCAATATTCAAAAATAAAACTACACTAAAAAGTCTACCGATAATGAAAACTCACAACCGATCTCAAACCGAAACGAAAAAGAGTCTAGCATATAGAATTGTAAGTGATAGTCAATTGTCGGCCTCTGTGGTCAAGTGTTTGCCCTAGCGATCAGCTTCAATTCCCAGCAAGTTCAATATCAAATTTGGATTTTTTCAATTTAAATTTGTGATCTTGACTTCTAAAAAATTCTCATCGAGTTTATCTCATATGATTTTCTAATTTTCAAAATATTTAGCGCATTGGTTGTTAGCTGTAATGCCACAACTTTTTAAAAAAAAATATATTTTCAATACATACGTAAATGTATATTTTTAGATTGTTTATTAGCAAAGAGATATTAAAAAAAAAATTTGGAACGCATACCCTAATTTTGTATGAACTTCAAACCTCGTATAACATGGATTTGTATAACAAGACGTTTTTGTGGAACCATATTACCGTGTTATACGAAACCTAAGTGTACTAGTTATTTACAAAAGAATTAACAATATACGAATAAGACATTTGCTTCAAAAGCCGTTAATGAATACATGCTAATTGTGACGTAAGTTGACAGTCAATATCGATAAAATGTCGTACCCCATTATACGCTCTCCCGATTGTCACCATAATAGAGTAAATGTTTGCTCATATATGCTGCGAATTAAGCACTCATTCCCTGTTGAGCATATTGTGAAAGCCTTGTAGTTTATCAGCACATATACTGGAGCTACAACCAATTAAACATGTCGATAATAAATATCCTCGCAATTCAATATCAGTGGTCTCAAACCTATTTAGATTTCAATTTCGCTTATCTAATTCTACATAATATCTTTGATTAGTTTAGATTGAACAGATAAAGAAGCTCTTGCGACAGAACGAATTAATTTACTCATACTATTGAATTCATCTAATCGTTTTCTATGAAAATTCACTAAATTAATAATACAAAAAAACATACAAAGTTTATGAGGGTTTGGTTTATTCACAAAAATCTTTAATATGCTAGTATGTGTTATTTACAGATTAGCTATTGTACTTTAAATCAGTGTTCTTCAACTTTATAACATCCGCGGCCAGGTGAAAATCTGAAAAATATTACATACACTCAGTTTTCGACTTACGACGGAGGTAAATCAGTAAAAAAAATTTCAGTTTCTGTCAAATATTTTATAAAATAATGTCAATGTTACATAGAATTTTTTTTATTAAATCTAATGTTATAAAATTACATTTTTTTGTAAGTGAGGCATTTGTTGCTCCTTTTTTTTAAGCACATTCGGTTATTTTTTACGAGGATCAAGTGGGCATGATTTTATATCTTCAAAAAAGGGGTTTTTAATCCAGAGGTTACCTCTAAGTGGATCTTTCTGATTACTGATCAGTTCTTGCTAGACTACATAGGTTAATTTTAACAGGAAAATATGAATATATAAAACAACATTATAATTCAGAAAAAAATAATAATTCAATATCCTCGATTGGAAACTTCTATTTTAATATTATGCAGCAAATATTTCTGACGGTGCCTCCATAAACTGCATGAATGTATTATCAAAAAATCCTTACAGAATTATTGCCACCGTGGGAAATCTATAAGTATGGAATGGTGGATATCACAGATACCTGTGCCAAGTTATAATTCTTTCAGCGGGCGAAACATTTTTCCTCTCTCAATATACCTCCCAATATAGTTTTTTGTTCAACTTTCCGCAAGTCGTACAGTTTCCACAAATAGCTGTATAAAAATACCTCTCTAGCAAAAAAGCGAGCAAAAAGAAAACGAAAGGAAATTTCGTCGAATGAAGTACATGAAAAATTTTAATTAAAAATAGTAATATGAAATCTTATACAAAATTATCAGTATCACCCTGCCACTAATTTTTACTCCAAAAGCATATGGACTTTCACATATGGACATAACTGATTGTAAGTCAGAGAGAGTATCATCTATGATATTGTGGGTAAATATATCTTTTATTTTTTTAGATTTTCAGAACATTCTAAGATGAAATTCTACATGAACTGCAGCTACCTTTAGAATATATTATAATTATACGAGATTCTGAAAGAAAAAATATTTTTGTATTGGTATGGACTCAGAGTATCATAGGTCAGTGTTCTCCAACCAGTGGTCGGCGGCCCAGTGCCAGGCCGCAGAGATTTTTCGCCGGGCGGCGAAGAGTATTAGTACGATAGCCAGATTTTAAGAAATTCGCTAGGCAAAAATATTTTTTTTCGTCTGCTCGTTTAATTGAATTTTTAGTTATTGTTAAATAATAATAATTAGTAAGGTGATGTGACACGACCGTCACTGGTTTTCTCAGAATTGACAGTCATAAATCTTCTCAGGTACACTCAAGGAGAACGGAAATATTTGTTCTTGGATAGTGAACCCAGATGCAAAACCCTTCCCAAATATATTTCCAATAATTTCATACGTTTATTTGTTGGTTATAGTTATGTCCATATGTCACAATATAAGATTAATTTTTTTTGCATAAAAAACTATTTTTATTTCAGTATTAGTGGTAGGTGAAACATTTTTCTTTTTTTTTACCGGTCCGCAGGTGTAAAAAGGTTGGGGAACACTGTCATAGGTGATACCACGTCCCTTCAGTCAAAAAGTTTGCTCTGGTTTGGTCTATATCTACTCTAGCTTTAGCCTAGCGACGATGGTTAAAAAATTAAGTTAATAATTAATATTTGAGAATAGTTGAGCTATATTTACTGTTTAAGAAGAGATAGACAATATTATGTCATCTCACAACATCATAACTTTTATTGAAAAAATTGACTGAAGTTGAGTGTGATTCGATCTACATAGAACAGACAGGAAACAGTATTTCAACTAGATTTAAAGAACATACAAGGTCTTTGAAATAAAATTGTAGCGCTGAATACTTTGTCATTTTTATCCTACCAAATATTATTAACTGTTTATGCTATAAAGAGTCTTAAATAATAACAAAATATCTTACGGTAGGCATACGTAGTCTTATTAGCATTTTTGAAAAGCTATTGACTTAAAATTTATTAATAAGATGGCCTTTTTGCTAAATAGAAACTTTAGGCCTCCAGCAGTAGATGAATAAATAACTTTGTAGATTGAGAAATTAGGCTTGCGAGGTTTCACCACATCGTCAAAGTTAATGAGAAATAAACCAATCCTTGCTTGGCACGTAATTGAAATAGAATTTTGCATAGCGTAATACAAAATTACAGAAATATATAATGTAGAAAGCAATTATATTACAATCTCAGGTTGAAATAAACAATTGAAAAAATTAAAATTTGTACAAGCAATTACCTTTTTTTTAATCAGTAGACAAACGCAATTATAATGTCAAATTTAATACGATATTGTATTATTATATAAAAGGAACGCTTATTTTTAAGTTCATCGCGTGCGTACAGCACAATTAATGTTATATTTAATTGTCATCATGTATTTGTAATTCAGCACACAAAGACAAATAATATAAAAGCACAAACCCGCTTTATTTTTTGGCGCATCGTGCGCATTAAGCGAATTTTGAGAAGTGACAATGTCAATAGTTATTTATACTATAAGTAATATTATATTTCTATGAATAAGCATGAGGACAAGGGATATAAAGACTTAGTCTGTACCCACTCTAGCACTGACCTTAGCCAGGAAACTAGGAGACCGCTTCGCGGACTCCACATAATAGTTTCAGTAGGAAAATAGAGGAAGGGAAAAAAATGTATAAGCATAACTGTATGACGTCAAGGATGAATCATTCAATTGCATTTGAATTATAAAAATCATTACCTAAGCACTTATATAAAACACATAGTAATATATAATAATATATATTCTTATTGTTAGCATTGTTCTTTCACTTTTTGTCTTATTACTCATAGCATGTGTTTCGCTTTTCTCTATTATAGGTATTGATATTTGTCTCTGAATCATCAAAATTATTAGAAAATTAAATGTTTATTATACTCTAGGCTACGTTTACACTGTAAAAATATTCTTACTTATAGACACAACGCAGAATAAAAATAATTTTCAATTAAAACAAACCAGCGGATATGACAATCAATTAATAATACTCGCGATAAATAAATCCGATTCAGATCATTACAAAAATATAAATGAGTATAAAAAAATGTGTTTTATTTTTAAAATAGATTACCTTTCCACCAAGAAATGAGAGTTGATACCTTAAAAGGATGTAACAATGGTAACCGTATTACCAATGCAATAAATCCACCCAAGCATTTTAAGCATATAACAATCTTAATCGTAGAGAAGCAATCAATTAACATCCCTCAATTCCACATAATCCACTGGAAATCTATAAACTGTACACTACATAGTTATATAAATACTTCTGCTATGGGCAATGTATGTATTTAGTGATGTATTTAAAGCCCTTTATACGTTTCTTCCAGCGTAAACATCTACTAATAGTAAATAAAGTAATGCTTTGGAAACTGTATCAATAATAATTATCACCAATTAATTATCGCGTAAGTTAATAGAGAGAGAGAGGGTTAATTATTCACTAGATTATTTAATGATACATCGTAGTCCGCTCGTAAATTTGTCGCTGAAGAGCAATTAGTGGACAACAGCCCTCATTCAAACATCTACGCCACTCTGATTTATTTCCATAGGACTTAGTGTAGTTATCCCCTCTCTATTCATCAAATCTTTTAAATTTTTAATGTTAAAATTTTATCGAAAAAGGTTTTTTCGTAATCAAAGCTAGAGGTAAAAAATTTGCTTAACGATCCAAAAAATTTATTCTGGTAGTAAAATATCAATAATCGCTGTATTTTTAGAATAAAAATCCACTGGAACATAAATGTATAAATGTTTCTGTTCAGAGTTTTGCAATCTTGACTAAGCAACCGCTTATAAAAAAACGACAAGAAGTTGTACTTGATTACTTTCTACTACACATGACTAGTAAATTATTTAGTGACTTCACCATAGCATTGATAATTTATAATTTTAAATTCACTAAAATGAATCTCAGTATATTTCAGAATTTTTACGTCCATTGTAGACATCTTGCCCTCAATCTTTGGGCGATAAATCAAGTTTACTATGGATCGATACGTATGCTTGCGGCCGTATCGGAAATATTTGTCATCAAATTTGTTACAGGATCTGGAATATCAACATTTTTTCGTTTCATAAAACAAAATGAGTCTTTGCCAATATGAAAGCGGTCGAAAAAATGTGTGACAGAAGCGGGCGGGGGCAATGTGGGGTAACTGTTTCTTTAAGGGATGTTAACTGTGAGGTAATACCGCTAGAACCATTGTTATTTATGGGCGCCTCCACGGTCGTACCTTACTTCCCCTACGGGTTACATTATTACGGTTGTAACTCATACATACAGAGTACAAAGCCTTGCAGGTCCTTCCTTTCAAACGTTAAGCCAAAAAAGATATATGTAAATATATATATATATATATATATAATATTTGAACTACTGACCTGTATTCAAAATCAAATGCCGTCAAAATCCTAATTCACCCGATATATAAATGATAATATGATAAAAATTTCATTACTTGAGAATTTACGAAAAAAAAACAAAAAACTTAAAAATATTCGTAATTAAATTGGTTTGAAGGGCATTTTTTCTTCATCTAAAAGCATTTATTATGTCCGTATTTTTCAAAACAATAGTTTGCTTTTTAAAATTGCTTGATGTTTTTTTTGTTATCCATTTTTACTGTTATAAGCATAATATTATTGAAACCACTTAAAATCAATAAAATCTTTTAGATTTTAAAATAAATTTTCATAGAAGATTGTTTTTAGAATTTTGTAAACGATTTGGAATATGTTACCGTCAATTTAAAACCAATGTTTGAATTTTTTTTATTTTGATGAACTTTAACAAACTCACAAAAATGGGCAATATAAACAAGATGCACCGACACAAGAATATTTCTGTTATAAACCATGCTTTTTTTCGTCCCGTTCTTTTTCCTTGAGTCAACTAATGGAGGTCAAGGTAAATTAATTTTACCATGAGAAAAGCGACAACGTTTCAATACATACTAATATTTTATTATATGTTCATTAAAAAAACAAATCTTGCACGAAAATAAAGCAAGAAAACCTGCAAATCGACTTTTCGATATTTTTATTTCTTTCTGCGTACATTTTTTCTTTAAATGAGCACCATTGTTGGATTAAAGGGACCCACCCACCATACACTGTTAACAGTTCAATGACCGATTGTGAAGGTATTTGAATCGTGCTTTCGCATTAGTGAAATCTAATTTGCGGTTATCATTATTACTTGTTTTTAACCTTTAGTATTCTTTTTCACGAAGTAGTACTAAACTTTAATTGATGCAGTTTGTCTTGTACTGTTTAGTACAATGCTAAAGTAGTTTGCTTTAGTACAATGCTTTAGTACAATACTATCTAACGTTTTATAATTTGCTCACACCTTCTTAGATGTATGTCTTTTGCTCTCTGAAAATCTGTTTATAGTTTATTATCTTATATGTTTATAAAATGATTTAATTAATATTAATTAATAGAATATTTCCCGGCTGTAAATCATTCGATGTAAAATTGATTTCCATATGTATTTCACAAAATACACAATTTCATGACAACATAAAATGAACAATAATAAATATTCGCAAGGGGATTTCTTTTCAGTTTTCCTCATTCGAATCATTCAGCTGACATAATTTTAAGTAATACAGAATTACAGATGATTTTATTTACGAATGAGATAAGGCTCGGTATGTTCAATTTCTACGAATAAAATAACCAGGAAATCAAGAGTCACTTCGCAGACTTCACATGGTATCAGCATGTAAAAATAGGTTTCTTTTTTTAAATTTATGTAAGAATATCTACATAAATATTTTATTTTAAGGTATTCTTACACTAACTATTTCAATATCAAAAAATTAATACGTAATCAGAAAGTTTATTCATAACTCATGCGTGAGTAAATTTATGTGACACTTAATAAAAAGCTTAATAAAAAGATTTAAAACGGTAAGTTTACTTGATTATTATTCTTTATTTGCCTAGTAAACATTTCATTATAACCCATCAATCAAATTATATGATAATAACACTTGATAATTATTCAATATTCTTTAGTTTGATATCGGATATGTACTAATACCAATAAAACATTCGCTAAATTTTAACGAATTCGATATCAAAAAATTCTTTTTCCATTAAACTTTAATATTACATACTAAGTTCAACGAGAAAAATTGGTTAGCGCAAAATAATATTACGGTCCTGACAATATACTATGTAATTTCATACATTTCTTTTTTTTAACACGAAGAGATTTCGCAACTTTTTCTTTCATGAGTGTTTTTTGTTTTGTTTTATTAATTACAGGTTTGTGAAGTGTGAAGTGTTAATATTCCCCAAAGTTTTATGTTAAACAATTTCCTCTATATATCTTCACTATACCCGAGGATTGCAACTGTAGCCAAAGAAAGATTTTTTGCAAATTTTTAATCCTTAATTCAATTAAATAGTGACTATTTTATAACCACTGACTTATTGCACTTTAATTTAAATAGTTCAGTTTATTTTTAAAGATATAAAAGATTTGCGAACTTGGATAGCAATATGCTTTACTGTTTATGAAAATAGTTCAACAAGTGTGAATATTTGTAATAAACAGAAATTTATATTATTTGACATGATACTATATATATATATATATATATATGTCTATTTTTATAAACGAAAATAGACTTGTTCGTAGAATCGTATTATTCTCTTTTATTCTTTTTCAAAGGTTACGAGATTTTTTACTGATTGATATTTTTCTACGAATACGAATATTTTGCAAGCTTCATATTTATTTGATATTATTATAAATTCACTGCGTAGAAATATAAAACGGCAAGGCTCAGTGAAGATTCAGAAATGTCACAAGTAAATAAAATAATATTTATCAAGAGTTATTAATATTGAAATACTTTTATAAATATATATATTACAGCTCTATAAAACACAGTATATTTTACAAATATATTGTAAAACAATCTGGCTGCTTTATCAATTATAAGTTTGCTTCTTTATATTGAAATCCCACGATAATAGTATTGTATCAAAAAATGTGAAATATACACGATATCAGTGGCGTAGCTAGAGTTTGCGCCGCCCGGGGCTGTGCTTGAATTTACCATCCCCCCTATACACCACCTTTTCTCCAAATTTCACCACGACGACAAAGGTTGCGCCGAGTAAACTTTTATGAATAAATATAATCTCTTGAAAAACATGTACTATATTTACAATAGTGTTGGGTTAAGGATATTTATAATTAGCTTCTCTTTTTTATTTAATCATAAATAATTACGAACCAAAATATTGCGCCGAAATTTTTTTATGCATACATATAATTTCTTGAAAAATATGTACTATATAATCATGTCATTTACAAATGTTTTATTAAATTTTTAGAGTCCCGCAGGTTTGTTTTTCAAATATGTCAAAAAATCTGTCATTTAAATAAATTTAATATTTATTATTAATATGGAAACAAAATAATTTATATACAGGATATTATATATCGTACATAGCGAATTAAAATCGTGAATCAATTTAGAACAAGATATTCAGTAAATTTTATTAACAACAATTCGCAAAAAAATAAATAAAAAAAATGATTACAAATTTATTTTTCTTCACTTTGCTCTTAGCAAAATTGTCAGCAACATTATCAAAATCTGTTTTATTTGCAAGTTAGTGATCTATTGAAAGTATTGAACTTTTTTAAAATCCCAAATTGTTCACTGGCGATATTCATTAGTTTTTTATTTATTTCAATTTCGAAATACTCCTTTCACAGCTAGCAACAAACACAATTGCGAGGAAAAATGTTAAAAATATTTACTTTTATTTGGGATTGAGTCTCCAAAATTATATTTTTGAATAAATTTTAAAAGTTCAATATTAGCCATCCTTCAACACATTTGTTTCATTATGTTAAACAGCAACATAATTTTGAATTCTGTCCGATCAATATCATGATTTTGATTTTACTGACACTCCTAACATTCACTCCAAAGATTTGATGGAGTAAGAAAACCATATTTCTCAGCAAGATGAAGCTATTGAAATCTCAAAATTATTTTATCATCAATCACTCACATTAGAGTCACTGTCCAATGAAGAAAACATTTTTCTCCTCGATCCAGCTTCAAATGATAATTCAGTATCTTGTGATTGATCACCAGACAACAATTTCTTTTTTCTTCTTCGACATTGAAGCTTCATGATTATCATTAGATCTTTCAGAAAAGAAATACATTTTTTCAAAGAGTCACAAAGTATAAAAAAAAATATTTGCTTGTTACCTACGTATTTTTCTACTCATTTTCAAAAACTCCGCCCCTGTAAAAGTATATTTTGTCAGCGAGACACAAATTAAACGGAAGAAAACATGGTGAAAGAATATAACTTGCGACTGGTCCGACTCTAGGATAGTGTTATAAAGCGTATACTCTAACATCGAACACTACTAATTATTTCGATGAATTTGGCGGTAATTTTGTGGAAGTTCATGTTTAATATAAAATAAAAATTGATAACATAAGTTAAGAATTATAATCATTATTTACCTTAGAAATAAATAATCTTGCGATATAGTGGTATAACAAAGTTATCAATTTTAATTGTATGTCACTTATTTTATTAGAAATATATTCATTTCAGTGTTGAATTTTTCATCAACCACAATTGACAATCAGAATTGAAAATTTCAGATATCGTAAATTTGCTCAGTAGGGTAGATACTGCGCTTACCCTAAATTATTTATTTTGTCAATGCCACATGTACATCGTCCCACAATTCAATTCATTCAATGCCACATGATACCTCTTCATATGATGGAATGGAGTCTATCAAATTACCAAAGTGTTGAATTGATGAAACAATATCGGCCGAGTATTTTCGCCTAGTTCCATTTACTTAGCATCATATTTTCACCACAACACTTACCAAGTTGACACAAGGACAATTTTGACATATTCTCACATAAGACAGAAGTTCTTTGTGGTTTTGACAAAATACACAAGACGTATTGTTAAATTACCATTCTCACACTGTGTGCTTTAACTGTTCAATTAGTTTAAATATTTTTGAACAAGAAGATATAATGATTTTTTAATTTAATTCTCTATTATCATTAAGTTAAATAAGTGTTCCATTTTTACGATGCAAAAAATAACAATTTATTTAATTCAACAGGGATATCTACTTTAAAGTTTCCCAAAAATAAAAAATAAAATCTCTCACGTGGGCAATTTTCCGATGCCTCTGTGAAACTCGTTTTGCTTCCGTTCCAAAGAAGATTGTATTTCGTAGTCATAAAAGAATACAGAATTTAATTTGCTCCGTCAAACGAAAATGTTTGTTTTTCTGGATAATTAATTATTTAAAATATTAAAATATTATCTATTGAACATATCGGAAAAGCCACAAAGGTTCAAAATAGATGTATTGATTATCTCCGCTAACGTTGATAATACGATGCTACCGATAGACAATGTGAAATTTACAATATTTTATGAGTTACTAGTATTTTTACCTGGCTTCGCCCAAGATGGCCGACACATATATTAGGTTATTAAATTTAGACGTTGACTAGCTCATGTTGAAATTCGAAAATATCACCACCTCTTTTGCTACACCTACAAAATGTTTTTATTTTTTTTTCCATGTCCGCTCCCAATGTGTAGCATATGGTCTCCTAATGGAGGTATCTTGACAGAATTTTTTCTACGAGAACAGCTTGTCACTCAGTTGCTCAACCTCTCTTTTCTTTTTCGAAGAGAGTAGGGATAGAAGGATAGGGCTATGACAGGACAAGTGGTTAGCTAATCGCTCTCGTTTCGCCCCGTGAAGATGGGATTGGTGGGAGGGAGGACTCAGACTACGAACAGAAATCCATAAATCGATTGAAAGATCAATCTATGAAAACCGTCCGCACCGGGAATTGAACCCGAGACATCCGTAACCGTAGCCAGCGACGAAACCAACTGCGCCACGGCCGCCGACAAAATATAGTTCACCAATTAATAATAATGTTGAGAGTTGGAACCAGCTAAAATAAAAGATGAAAATTTTGCTACCTGCACTCTTGTTATATCGCCGCAGAACTTGCCAAAAGACAGCTTGTTGATCTGCATTTAATAATTGCTCCTGCAGCGCCACAAATTAAACATACAATCTGAGTCATACGTTAATTCTCGATGACGATTCCAGATGCACACCGAGTTTTACGAATTTATCAAATCACTAACATGAAACTCAATATTTAACACAAATATCTGCGTTCGTGTTACTATCTCAACTGTCAGAATATATTATTATTGAGCTATTGTTTGGCAACTATTATTATTACTTTTTTCATTCCGCATTGAAACTTCAAAAATATAGCGTTTTCAGTTTTAGGTTAAATATTGAGAGTTAAAAGTTGAACTAAAAATTACAGCCAAAATGACGTGTGAAAATTTCATGTCGCCAATATATACTCCGTTTGGGAGGAGTTGTTGTGACCGACAGAAATACAAACATACATATTCCTATATGTATTTTGTGCTATATAGTAGAGATGTGTTATTGGGACAAGCAAGACATTTGCGCTTTGTATGCATTATATTTTATATGATTATGTTAATGTCATATAATCAGTAATAGTTTTGGTATTTTGTAGGTAGTTTTTTTTATAATGATGTGATGATTGTTACAATTTTAACTGACGCTAAAAGTGATTCGAACAAAAATAATTTTGTGTAGGTAGACTTTTTTTATTGACACCCAAACAAAAGATCATTTCATAAAATTAATTTTACTTTTGTGTATGTAGGTTTTTCTTTAATAGTGGTTTGATGATTGTTACAACATTTACTGACACTTTAGAAAGACAGTGATTTAAACTAAAATAATTTTGATTTTGTGTAGGTAGTTTTTTTGGTATATTTTATATAATTACTATCAACTTTTTAACTGACACTCCAAAAAGAGGGTTATTATACTAAAACAATTTTAATTTTGTGTAGGAAGATTTCTTCGTTATGGTTTATATGAAAATTGTTACATTTTTTACTTTAGAAATATAGTTATTCAAAATAAAATAATTTTGATTTTGATCCAGTAAGTTTCTTTGAGTTGATAATTGTTACGTCTTTTTTTGACACTAAAAAAAGTGGTTTATTTCATAGAGATAATTTTGGTTTTTGTGTAGGTAGTTTTTTTTATATATATAATAATTGTTACAATTTTTACTGACACTTACTTTAGACAGACAATAATTTGAACAAAAATAATTTTGATTTTAAGTGGGTAGATTTTTTCATTTATTTTATGTGATAATTGATAATCCACAGCACAAAAAAAAGTTAATTGTTAAAAATATTTGAATTTTTTTAAAGTGATATTTTTTCACTTTAGTTTTATGATATTTTTAACCATTTTAAAATGTTTGGTTCGCTTTATCTATTACAATTTTAGATAAACATTTTGTTAGTCAGCGCTGTCATCACTTTTGCAGATTTGTAATATAATTCATTATATTAGTATATTTACATGAATATAAAAAGTTATTTGCCATTTGTACCAGAATTTTTTCTTCATATACTTTGGTAAGACATCGTGATAAATACACACGGAATAAAGGTAATTTTCTTAAGTTTTCTTTTCTTTAACGCTCTCGTTAAAAATATTAGATACGCATGGAAATCTTAAATTTTCTTCTCATGTGTTATAAAACAATCAAATTTGAATAAAATAAACATAACAACTTTGCGCAAAGTAATTGAGTGCAAGAAACGACAATGAAACACATACGAGACGAGTTATTTGAAGTACTACCAATTATCACTTTCCGCAGAGGAAATGTCTATGTCCTTAACCCAACTCTATATCGGTGATCTATATTAAAATGGCAGTGCTAATAAAACAGTTGAAACACAAATAACACACGATATTTTGTGACGAGTTAATATTCTTTATCTGTGTTCAGTGAGGCTGTAAATTAGACCTCATTCCAGAGATAGATGTCAATGTGCAGTATCATTTAATAGCTGTATTCTTCCTATTACCATGTCCGCTACCAATGAGGAAAATAAAGACTTATAATGGAGATTATCGCAATGGTTTTTCTACGAAAACTGCTTTTTACTAAGTTACTAAGCGTTTTTTTATAAAAGGAGTAATGATAGAATGATTGAGCTAGGGCAGGAATAGTGGTTCAGTTATCGCTCCCACTATGACCAATGTTAAATATCGGATGAGTGGTGGGCATAATTTCAAATGTATAGCCAAATTAATTTTTAATACAAGGCTGCCTAACGACGTTGCTTTTTAGAAATTACACAATAAGAAGGGAATAAAATATAGTTTCATCTTTTCTTTTTTTTGTTTTATTCAACTATCAATATTATTAGCATTTAGAAATCTTACAATACTGGCCCAGTAGCTCGCATTCACTCCCAATTTGAATAATAAGCTTCGTCTCGACTTGACACAAAAATCTTACGTGTTTTTTTTTGCACTTCAAACCAAAAGGGGTAATATATCCGTGTAATCTCCGAGTAAAATCTAGGACCTTTATTTCTCTCGTGTCAGTCCCGCCACGAATATATAATAAGAGATGGTCAATCCTCCAGACCTTTTTTTAGGAAAACATTTATTACATTTCCAAGAATTCTAAATGGCAGGCATTGAAAAGTGCCTTTTCAAAACAAAAATACATTCCTACGACTCCACAATAAAATATAACCGAGGTAATAGAACAAAAAATAGGAAAAATTAAGAGACACCAAATAACATCACAAAAATTTTATAATATATACCATGCATTCTCGCTTGTGAGACTTATGTTTTTTTCTATTTTTAAAACATCAAATTCGTGGTACCTTTTATAATCAATTCCATCTTACAATAGCTGTTGCATATTAAATATTGTTACATATACTGTTAAAAATGAAAAATAATATATTTTCTAAAAGAATGAATGACAGGCACTGAAGACTGAACCCGATGATGTTTCAGACTGATGGATGGTAAGAAATTACGTAACTCACATTTTACTTATTTTAAATGCTTTACGTTGTCATAATATGATTTCATTGACTAAATATTTTAAGACATCGACTGAGGGTGCTTGATGGAATTTCAATATCAAATTTGGATTATTGAGATTTTGTACACTTCCATGTATTTTGTCACTAACGACCCGGGTTTCGCCTTTCTTCTCACGAATGGACTCGAACTCAGTTCGAGTCCATTCGTGTGCTCAAATGCCTGAAGATGCCGAAAGGCGAAACCCGGGTCGTTAGTGACAAAAAACATGGAAGTGTACAAAATTTCAATAATCCAAATTTGACAAAATATTTCGTAATGTTGTTATTATTGGTATTTAAAAATAAGGCTACATCATATCGTCAAAGATATATGGTATTTAAAATCGTAAGCAGTCTTAAGCATTAAAATGTACTGTACATTTTCTTTTTAGTTGTTGCATTCTTCTGTCTGGTCCGTGGTGCAGTGGTCAGCATCGTTGGCGTTACGGATCTCACGGGTTCGAATCTCAGTTTGGATAGACAATTTTATAAATTGATTTCTCAATCGGTTAACGGATTTCAGTTGGAAGACATTGTTTTGCTTGTGATGTAAAAACAGAACAGAGTGCGACTAACTTACCATTAGTTCTGTCCTAGCTCTATCCTTTTATTCCTACCCTCTTTGAAAACCAGAGGTTGAGGAACTTAATAACAAGCAGTTCTCTTTGCGAAAAAAGCTGCTGCTTTGATATCTTGATTAGGAAGCCATATAATCCATGTTGGAAGTGGACATGGTTAGAAAAAAAATGTTGTAATAAAGTATTGAAATCTGGAGCACGTGTCAATTAACGTCACATGTACTTAACTTGCTGGGCTAATTTCAAAGTAATTTTTCAACTGTAATAATTTTCTTTCATTCTTTTAGCCAACGAGCAGTATTGAAGTTTGGCTTTTTAAATGATTTTTTGTAATTTAAGTAGATTTGCAAATATATATAAAATCCTAATATCGAATGCAATTGGCCCAATACAGATGCGGAACCTCCATACAACAAAACCTAGCTAACGTAATATGATTCAACTGTTTAATTTTTAGAACACTATTACTAATTAGTTTGATTTGGCACTACCTACAGATCTCAGTTCTTGGAAAGTCTTAGACATTTTACTTTTATACGTGTATGTGTATTCACCGTCCAGGTGTGTGTACTGCAGGGCGCAAATGTAAAAGATGATCCCAACGAACGTTGGTGGATGCATTGTAGTGTACCATTGGGATGAATGTATTTTGTAAAGTTGATTAATAATACAAATGTAGCTACATTTAACATTCCCTTTATTGACAGTTATATTAATAAATGTTATGGTATCATTTCACATTTACAATTAAAAGAATACAGCGTGATTGTCATTAATAATTTGTAATATTTCAATAATTAAGTGTTACATAGTTCATGATAAAATGGTGCAATTCCATATGCAAAGTTTTAACAAAAGTAATAAACAATATGACATTCATAATAAAATGAAATAAGCAACATGATTTGTAGATGATTGAAAATATATTTGATGTAAACACAAACATTATATGTCAAATTATAAATGAAGCTTAATTTATAACCACAAAATATTTAAGTCATACGTTATATTATTAACATTTTGTTTTTAATTTATTTTTGTATGATATAATAAGACTTTTAAGAAGTTATAAATTATACTGAAAAAGGTAAATAATCGTTGTTTTCGTTTAGTCTCTCATTTATGCAAAGCTATTCATCATTGTTATATGCTTTGAATATAATTAGCAGAAAAACTACGCTTCGTGTCGTGCTTTATTTCATATCAAATCAATGTAAAGAGAAAATATGCCACGGATGTGTCGCGTCGATGGATAAACATTTTCGTTGGGGTTAACCTTCCGAAGAAACCACAATAAAAAGTTCGTTGAACTTCCTATCTAGTTTGTTAATGGACAGTTAAGGAACTTTACCATATCACCATTATAAACGCATTAACCAGATTCAAAGTAGCAAAGTTTCTGTCAAACAACTTCTACAAAAAGTACAATCTAAAGTTTTCTGAAGCTATTGATAGGAATCTTCGAAAACTTTCCACGATATATTGGTAAATATACTTTTTTCTTCTAGATGTACATATTTATCGACTGTGAAACTACAATCGATGGCAATGAAAACACAGCTAATGCTAAAAAAAACACCAAGGATTAAAAAGCATGAAACATCTAAAAGCATACTTTTGCAATGTTAGCAGTAAACGACGTTTTTGTGTTTCATGTGTGAATTATTAGTTTTTCGATACTTTATTTTTTTCAACGTATCGTCTTTATTTCCAAATAAAAACAACATCCTATTTTTTATTAGCCAGTTGACCGCTTATTTAAGTAAATATAAGAGCAATAGATAGAGAGCAATAAAATTGGACGTATCGACATTGAATTTATCGGTGTCTGCGTGAGGTTTCCGTGTCCTGCAGAAGTGTCAACATTTTTTTTCGTTTGTTTTCTTCGGCTTTACATGTTATATATCATTAAATATTATCTGAAATGACTTATACTACCTGTAGGTATGTTTTGTTAGATTTTTGTCTTAGACGCCTAGATAATAGACGATAGTTTTTAATAAAATTATTTTTCTTGAAAATGGATTTGGTAAAATTATGCTTTGATGCACGAGTAAGACTTAACGGTGGTGTAATAAAACAGTCATTTTTGTATGTTACGTAACATCATAAAAACGTATTACGCCAGCAATAATAGACTGTTTTCATTTTTTCGTAATAAAGTGAAAATTAAGTTGACACTATTTTGTGATTTAAGTGTTGACGTGCCTTATTCGAATGACGTCGAAGAATTTGAAACATGTGAAACATTATTATTAAGTGTGTGTCTTAATCATTGAGAATGTGATTTTCAATATTGTGAACCTATATGTATTATTATCTCTAATGAGAAACATTTGAATGCCAAAATACTATATCATTAGCTGAGACAGATTTGTAACATCTATGTACCACTTTGTTTATACACAGAAAAATAATATTGCCAAAACTTCTTTCTTAGAAAAGCATACATTTATTCTTTCAAAGAGACAAATAAAACCATCTTTTAATATTTGAAAAACTAAAAATTGATTACCAGGTATATATAATACAAGTATATAAAAACATTTGTGCTGCTTAAAATATTATTCAAAGTATTCTTTGTCTAATTTGAATGATTAAAAACGTAAAATTTTTAAATTAGTGACCGATTTACAGAAATTATGAAGTCTTTGAATGTATTAGTTGACAATGTTACTACACAATCTAGCCACAATTGAGATTTTCTGGGTTATTTGCATATGTCAACACGAAGCTCTGGTGACGATAATCGTGACTGGGAAAAATTATGAATAACGAGCTGAGAGGACACCGTAGCAGCTAGATGCCAGGTAAAATAGTGATGTCACAGAGCAAAATAATATATTTTAGCAATATTCATTTGTACTGAAGGTTCAGAACGAGAACCGGCTATTTTTTCAGTTATGTTTGCCATAGAAAGATGTGGTAGGAAAGGTATTTGTAATTAGCTCATCGCTTTCTTTTCTCCTTGTTTTCAAGATTGAATAAGAGCTAAGAACAGATAGAAACATCACAGAGATTTACGATTATTTACGAAGTCGTTTGGAAAATCAATGTATTAAATGTCTATTCATGGATTCAAACTCTTGACTTTGAAACTTTTTAATAAGATAAACTTAGAGCGTTGCAATTTGTAAACTATAGAACCGATAAAATAATGATATTAACATTATACGACGCTTTACAATTTACGATGTAAGAGAAGTAGGCATAATACTAATAAAGTGTTTTTTTTTATTTCACGATGGTACGAACAAAAAATTTCAAAGTACTGATATCCTTTAAATATTTATGAATATTTTATTTACAAAAGTAATGAATACGTAAGTACATGTTTTGGAAGTTTGTGAAGCTTATAACTTTAAGTGCTGTGACATCACATCAATAACATTATGTTCGGTTATATTTTTCACAACATATAATATCATTGAAATATATATTGAGTTAAATACTTATTTTAATGTAATGTACATATAAATATAAATCATATACCTTTAGAGGAGTACAAATGCTCTTATGTAACATCACAATCCTGTACCAAAGAATTGTGGCCTAACGGTTACAGCAGTGTTTATTATATTACAACTATTGTGAAAATATATTGATACTTTCAAAAGTATGGTTATTAATGCAACAATATGGCCAGAATAGATTGCAAAACTCGTATGCGCTCTTTATGTAAAGCATATGGCCACCACGCAGTACTTTTAAGATTTCCATTCACCGGCCAAACACGTTGATTCCTCCTATGATATGCCATCAACCTACATCAACCAATTACACGCTACGGATAGTACCCGATGGTCGTCCAGGGCACAACGGTAATCCCACGGATTGCGTAAGAGACGAAAACAAGCTTGAAGCTTTCCGGAGGTATTCGCAGCAGAATTCATAAATTTCCACATCGTTTTTTCATGTGGGTGTAATATTTTGTAGAATTCATATATATGGCCATTTCTTATAATCCAAGGTTTATGATTGAAATATACTTTGTTTTATTTTTTTTCAGACTATGTAATTTAAAGTTGTTGTAAAATATCAAAACAGTAATTTTGAAAGTCACGTGCCGTGCATTTTAGACCAGAGTTGTTTTTTTTAATGAATTTAAAAATAATTGCACTCCTCTAAGTTATTCGAGCTGAAATGCTACTGTAAAGTCATACTGTAAGAAGCATATTGATGAGCTGGATGAAAAAATGACAGCTTTTGCATTTTGTTGACGCCATCGCATGTTTATTGAATTACAATTTACTATGCTTACAACAGTGTTTTGGTGATAATACATATTTTACAAAAGTAACGAACCAGCTCATATATAATACTTACAAGATGTCATAAATTCTGGTAAAAAAATATCAGAATAATCATGAAAATTATAAAACATTTTACATTAAGACGATTTAAAAAAAGAAAGTTTAAATCTAGACATGCTTGTGTTAAGTAATATTTCTTTATTTGTCTCAAAACACGAAGTCCCTTGGAATTAACAATGTTAAAATTAAGTGTATAACGTGTTCATAATTAATTTATAATATTTTTTCAATACTTCTTGCTCGACAAACTTATTTAAATGGGGCGGGGAGTAAACTTAATTATATATGTGCATTAGGATTAATTCATAGTTTCGTGTTAAGTTTTTTAATTTTCCGAATTAATGATTCTGTAGATTTCCTGATTTTCTCATCGTCTTGATACTTTTATTATGTCAACAAAAAGATTTAGACTATTAAGATTTATATATATATTTATTAGGGAATGTGTGTTGATTTAAAAAGATATTAGTGACAATAATAATTACTTATCGCAAGTTTTCGCTGAGAAATATAATATTTTAACAACAGCAATAGTTACATTTCAACAATTTATGATATCAAAATTTTGATTTACGAATCAATACGAATAATTTACTCTGTAGAAACGATAGAATTTTATCAAAAAATTTAAATTTATGAAATTCTATAACAAAATATAAATAAAGTTTTTTTTGAATTTCTTTTACAAGCTGCAATGAGTGTATGACAGTGCCAATTGTCTGCGTATAATCAGGTTAGTATGAATATTTCATCAAAATAAATATTTAAAAAAAAATAAACACATTTATTTTTTGAACGAACTCCAAATTTTGTTATAAACATCAGGACTAGTTTCACTCATAGCGATCATTATCAACTTTTTGGCTACCTGTATCGCGGTTGCGATGCCGGTGTTGCAATCACTAGTATAAAGAAATTGTAAATATAAGGTTTCAACAATTATTATTGATATCATAAATAAGTTTCCGTAGAAAGAAGTAATGGAAATGTATATACAACAAGTTTTTAGTATGGTTTTAATTTAATATTTTTTAATTATATATCATAACAGTCATTTAAAATGTTTAAATACGATTCTTTTAAAACATCAGCTTAAATATCACAAAATGTTTGGAATTGATTAATTTTACTTTTCATATTTTTATTTAAAAAACTTTTTTTTGTATCCTATTATTAATTTTACACGATTTAATAAATTGAAAGATTTATTTTTTAATAGCAAGTTTTAAAAAAATATATATTATTCAAAGAAAGTTTTTTTTAATAATTAAACTTATTTTTTATTCTTACGTTTCTCATTTCGTACATTAGATTTTTAAATGAAACACCACTGCATTATATATTTTTTTAATATACATACAATCAACGTCTCATTTCTTTTCTTTAAAAACATTCCGTAATGAAAATTATTTATCTACTTTAATCATAATATTATAAATTTATCGATATGTTAATTAATTTAATAAATACAAACATACCCTGAAGAATAAACAATCAATTGTAATATTTTTTTAAATTTTCAATGCTTAAATTAAACAACAAACATTTAGAACTTTAAAATATTTTAGTGCAGGATTGATTACTTTTGTATTTTTGTAGAATAAGTTGTATTGTTTTATATTACTATTTTCTAAGTATTTTTACTGAAGATACATCCATGAGTACAAATATATCTAATAGCCACTGACTTTAAATTGTTGATTGAAATTATTTTTATATTATAATATTTATAGACACACAACATTTAATTTTTTTTTTAATTTAAAAAAATGCACCAGTGAAAAATGACCTCGACTATCTGGGCCACAAATAAGAAAATTTTATTATTGAAGAATAAATAGTTAGTGTACTTTAAATATCTTTTCACTTAAAAATAGAATTGACAGTTATATTTATGTTTGTATTTGAATTCGTTTATAACAGATTTAAAAAAAATGACTATTTTAAATATACGTATGTATTAGGCGCGTGCGGTGGCTTTATCTCTTTCTCGCTCAATCACATGAAAAGCGAAGGTGCAATCGAAGGGCATGCGGCGCATGCTCATGTATCCTTCTTGCTCATACCCAAATTAGGTTGTGCGATAGAGATAGTGACAAGTCCAACGCACGTCGATGGTATATATGTATTCGATATTTATAATGTAGTATATTCATATTGTAATTTAAGGGGTCATTTTACGAGTTGCAATATAATATCTTATAAACAGAACTCTTTTACAAATCAATATAAACGTATATTTGAACCATTTAAATGAAACATAACAAAATAAGGAAAATAAAAAAATAATAAACTCAACAAATAATTTTTTATTATCATTAAATCAAAGAATTTACAGTAACATTAATCTAAGAAATTTTTTTAAAGTTTTTAATCATCTGGAAGAATAGTTTGTCTTTTATATACAATATAGGATAGTGGTTACAGGCTAAGAAAATTAATCGGAATCATGGTAAAAAGCATTGCTGGTGCAGGCTCCATTGTCATTTGGTGAGTCTGGATGTTCTTCGGGTTCGGCTCCTGATGTCCTCAAATCATCACGGACCTGTAAAAATAATAAAAAATATAAATTTGTATACACTTCAAAAAAACAAAATAATCCTTTTAACTAAAGTTTGATACCCTAAGAGTAGAAACCAGAAGTTTTAAAGCAGAACTTGTAGGCCAGTCAATCAATGTCTCTTTTTAGAGAGGGTAAGGATAGGAAACTGGAGTAAGAAAAGGACTTATATAATAGTTACCCAATCGCTTTCTCTACCCCACCCCATCATTTTAGGATCAGTTGGAGGTGGGTTGAAAGTTGTAAATACTAAACTCCTCAGTGGAATGAAAGCCCAAGAATCATGAATCAATAATTGTAATTATTGTAGAGATGTGTAATCAATTAAAAAATATCGCAAATGTTAGAAATTATTTTGCACCGATAATTGACAAATCGATACAGTATGCAATACACAATTGCTTTTTTTCTTTTTTGTTTAGAGCTTAGTTTAGCTATGAAATATTGTTTCAAGTCGTTTTATTTAATTATAAAGCGTGTGCTACAAATAATTCATAAATGAATGTAGACTAAAAGTATCAAAATATAATTAATGAGAATTTTATTTATATTAAAAATATTTATTTGTTTTATTACGCAAATACATGGAGAATAATTTGATATGAAAATTGATACGCTAATCTTCAATGATTTTGCTAATTAAGTATGTAAGTAAACATACAATCTGGACATCCGATTCTATTACCCATCTAAAGGATATTTACCGTCGTCAGTTTTAATTAGTTTGGCAAGAATGTAGACATAGGATTATTCCAGCTCCCTCGAATAATTTAATAAACGGTTTTGGTCCCGACATCAAATAATATGTTACTTCTCTATTTCGTCAAATGAATTTCATAGCATAGTCACATATCATTGTAATATTGAAACTGTTCAATATTATGACTAACTGTCAAGCCATACGGTTGTGTATGGTGTAGTCGTATTTTCAGTTTCAAGTTTTCTATTAAATTAACTGAGAAAAATTGACAAAAGCGCGACCAAAAGATCGAGTCTCATTGTTAGAAATGTTTAAGACTGGATAGACAATCAATCATAAAAACACGATGAAAGTACATACAACATGCTGTATCAATACAATACATACGAATCAAAATACCACATTTATCAGGAAAACGCATTGTTTGGTTATGTTTAGTTATATGATAACTTCATTTCGCCGATGATTTTATTCCACCACTAGATGTTTACTAATACAGTAGTAGGAAAAAAACTGTAATTTATGTACATTTCGTATGATTATAAAAGTATTTTTCATAAAAAGTATTTAATGAATCTTATCCGAAACTTTAAAAATGATCGTCATCAGATCTCGATGATGTATAAAAAAGTCTAAAATGAATATCGGCTAAAGACGTTATCCAAACAATTAGGTATATAATACTTTTATTGAATGGAAAAAATAACGAATACATTTTAAATGAAGTTAAAGAAAAAACATTATTTTTACTCGGCGATTTGCGATATTATCGACGCTGATTTGACCTATTTGATTTTCGCAGAGTCGTACAAATACGAAAGGTTCTTCACTGAACTAGTTGCAATAAAATGCAAAGTGGAAATAACGAAACAAAATAAAAGCAAGAGCAATGCATTTTATCAGATATTGTACATTCTCTTAAAGTAAATTGGAAGTTATGGGTCTTGGAAACGGTTCATTGTATTTATGAAGACAAATAATTGATACTTTAATTACTTTCGTTTTTTTTAAATACGATAATAAAGAAACATTTCATTCCAGGTTATCGGTTAATTATATTAAAAACCCTACTAAGTGCTTTTACAACATAATTGCATTCATTTCTAGAGGGTTGTATTTAATAAACTTGAACATTACAGTGAATGAGTACCTACATAATTGAACATCGATGATTTTAGTATTTTCTATTTGAAACTGTTGACAAAACGGTGATGGCATAATTGTTTTTAAAGACTCTGACATATTCGTTTGACCATACTGAATTCATCTATGTTATATTATGGGTGAAAAATATTCTGAGAGTTTATCTATAAATTCATACATCATCGACAAAACAATACGTGGATGCCTATTTTTACTGATTTCGATTCCATCCATGTCGTCATGTAATAACAACTCATCAATAAAAAAACATTTGAGAAATGCTACAATGGGAGAGGATTTTTGGATAGTTGCCAAGTTTCCAAGAAACCAATTCTTCTAGCCATATTAATGTGAATCCCCTCGCCCCCATCGTGCCATTTGTAACTCTTCTTTTCAATAGGCTTATAAATGAGCAGCAATCATAATTGTGGTATAAATATAAAATTGCTTTTCTAAGAGATCACACTAATTCCATGAAGATAATACTATAATTTATTTATTGTAATTATTTATATGATACGTTCCTAATAAATTTCTACTTTCTTTTTAAATTTAATATTGTTGACTATATTTGTCACACCTGTTTTGACATAAATGCACATGAACATTAAGTATAAATAAATACTTATTTACTATTTTAACGGCGCCTCAATTCATTCGATTTCCTGATATAATGACAATAAACAAAAAAAAAAACTGTAGTAGTATGTATTCATTTTACATTTTTATTAAATAGTATCAAGACCACTTTCGCTCAGCGAGTGATGTTTAACTGATTTTTAAATTAAGTTAAAAATACTGAATCGCTGAGAAAAACCAATTCTGATCGTAATAAAAACAAATGTCTACTAAACGTCTAAAATTATTTGTGTTTGTGTTCCAATTCTTGTTTTTTTAACTGTGTATTATGTCACCATGTTCACAAAAAATTTTCGGGTTGGATTTATATTTTCAAAATCCTATAATACATTAGTACCCATCGAATTTGGTTGATTTAAATACAATTTAATTTAAGACATCGACTGAGGGTGCTTGATGGAATTTCAATATCAAATTTGGATTATTAAGATTTTGTACACTTTCGAGTCCATTCGTGTGCTCGAATTCCTGAAGATGCCGAAAGGCGAAACCCGGGTCGTTAGTGACAAAATACATGGAAGTGTACAAAATCTCAATAATCCAAATTTGATTTAAATACAATAGTAGTTTTAGTCGGAATTTGCAATCAACTGGACATATCTGTTGTCTGGTATCAAAAGTGGTTAAATTCTTTTTATAGAAAATTACTTAAATAGAAAAAACGTTTTATGAATTAATACAAGTCTTAAGAGAAGCAAAGCAACATTTTACAACAATTTACATTTCAAATGAATTAATATTCAGTACTTTTTGTATTATTCATGATTTAATTTTAAATTCACCATTTCTGATATTAAATTGAGAATTTGACCACTTTTGAAACAAAATCATTACGATTTGTTATCTTTTTACAAAGTTTTTTTTTTTTTTTAAATAAAACACAATTCATTTGTACTACTTTCTCTCTTTTCAGATATTAAAAATTTAATGGATACTCATAGCTGCTCTGCTTTCTCCACTAAAGATGGCTGTTTATTGTTCATATTAATTACTTACTTAATATTTGATTATTTTTTAATGGTTCACTAATTTTTTCTTATAATTTTCCTGATTCATTATAGTATATTACATTAGTAACGTCATTAAAATTTTTTTTCAGCTAAATGGACTTTTAATGTAGCTATATTTGTGATTTCAGATTAGTATTTAATGATTTGCAAGAGGTCCATAACATTTTAATTGTAGACTCTTTCATTTGATTTATGTATAATTTGTTTGCTAATCAGTAATTTCTTGTCTTAGTTCGTGAACCATCAGTTTTATATACCTTCATTTTTACACTAAATTTAATATAAATAAGCCTGTTATGTTTGTATTTTTATCAGTTGATAATGCTTGTGATGAGCGAAACCGGAGCGAGCGGAAGTAGTACAAATGAATTGTGTTTTATTTTTTAAGATATAATGTCTTTCCACCAAGAATTGACAGTTAACACCTTAAAAGTGAAAAGTTTTTACTCTTTAACTAAAAGTCGTCATCCATTACAGTTGATTACTATGAACTAAACCTACGTCATGTGACACTTTTGGCGAATGTGGTTGGTCGATTCAGTGAGTTTTATAGTGAATAATGTTGAATTTGTCCAATTTAACTGCTTAGTGCTCAATTATCTCTTTAGGTGGTATACCAGAGTTTTGAAAAAAACTGAATATGGATTTTACCACTTTTGATATCAGACAACACAATTTTTTGTATGCGATTTGTATCGTGTAGCCAACAAAGATCCACGTTTTAATGCATTCAAACAATATGTACTTAGAAGTTTAATGGCTATTCTAAAAAGAATATTAATAAATACGTTGTTATAGAGCACATAGATATATGCATTCAAAAGTTTTAAAAGTAATTAACTGAAAGAAAAACAATACATCCAGTAAATTTTCCAAGTAACACATAAAGCGTAATAAAATAATAATGTTAAGAAGAAAATAAATAGTTTATTCGAGAGAAAAGATTGCTGAGGATTTCACGTCGCTAAGACACAAGCTAAGTGTTTAAGTGGAATACATAAGCCAACGTGGATAATCAAGGAATTTAAACAAATTAATTAATAAGATAATCTATTATCAGAAACTTTTTTTACCAAATAAATGACCTTTAATCAACGTCCGACTGACACCAATTTGAAAATAAAACGTAATTATGTTCAGTATATACCATTATAGCTGGCCATGGCAAGTTCAGCGGTAAACTATTTGATATTTTCTATGGATTCGGCGGTAACTTTGTGGAAATTGTAAACTATTTGGTTTGGTGTAAGTTGGTTGCAAAGCCGGATTGCACTTGTGGACACAACCATCAGGACGCTAATTGGCCATACCAACTCAACCAAGGCCAACTTTGAAGCACTCGATAAATTTCTAACATCATAATAGTCACCAGCATAGTCTCGATTCCTCTTTAGATTCAACGTGGAGTAGATAAAACTCTATCGTCACGGTGGATTCTCAGTATATTGATACACTGAAAATAGGTGACTGAGCGTGTATCATTTTCTTTTTTCTTTCTCTGTCTATTTTTTTTCTCTTGCGCACTATTGTGCACTATTGCATGGTTAGAAGATTGGTCGCGTGTAGCTCTGCATCAAGAACATACGAAATAAATTCTTTTATTTTCTTGATCGTGTTTGCCTTATAGATAATGACCGTGAAACAGTGGCTATCAATAACGGATGGAGGTGTGGCAACCAACTTGTATATACCAAAATCAGCTGTGAGAGTATGATATATTTTTTTAATGTCAATTTATAATGTTTTTAATAACTTTCATAATGAAAATGCCGTTTTATCCATAAAGTAATCAGCAATAAAGTGACAGAACTTTCGTTTAGAAGAAAATAACGCAGGCTTGTTGCTATAATTTGTCTACAAGATTTTGTTTATGTAAACCAGTGAAGCTTAAAAATGAATTCAGCTTGAACAACATTGAAATTTTTTTTAGAACATTATAAAACATCATTAATAATCCGACAGCGTTACAACAAGAATTATAAATTTGTCTGAAATATAACAAGTGCTGAGTGTACTTTGATGTTATTCGCTAATTCTTTTGAACCTATTGTTCAATATGCTAGGTTTGCGTAAGCAGCTGAACATTATGCAGTTCATATTTACCATTTGCCTCATAGTCCGGTAATCAAAAGAGTGACGGGCTATCAGTGGCAAACACCGCTTTGGTGGCATGGAATGTAACTAAGCTTTGGAACACAACTGTGACATTCGCTGAATTACTCACTTGTGACTAGGGCATCCAATCCCGGCCCCGCTTTATAATTTCCGGATACACAACTTTTCAATGACGGGATTGGTCACTAAACGTTATTTCATGCTTTAAATTGTGTATACAAAATTTAATATTGTGTAATTATTGCTTCAATTGCAATTGCAATAAATATAAAATTTAATAAAATTTTTTTGGGCATACGAATGTTTTTTTTTTACTTATTGATAACATTAAACTTATAGATTATAATTGAAATTGTTTTCTTTATAAAATAATGCAAAAAAAAAAACAATTGAACATAATATTGTTGTTAAAATTATCTATCTACTGCAGTTACGAAATATTAAAAGGAGGAAGTCCACAATATATATTGTACATATATCATCGCTTCCACGACAAAACTAGTTATCAGAAAAAATGTGAAATTAATTGTTGAATGCCATTGTATGAAAAACAATATTCTACATCAGCTGACAAAAACATGTGAATGGGTGACCAATAGGAAGACTCTAATTTGAATATTTCAAAACACTTATTAGTTTTTCTCTTTCCATTATGTTCTATTTCAGGAATTCTAGAATTTTTAAAATGACAATATTATAAATAATGACTTCTCCCTCTTGGTACATCTAAACTAGTAGTAAAAATATTTACTATTAACAAAAATATAACATCTGCTTTTTTAGGCTAAATGATGCTTTTTGCATCACCTGGACAATGGAAAATATTCTGATACGTGTTTTTGCCGTGGAAACGAAGATATAAATATGTTTCATATTATGTACTAATTATGTATATATTATAAAAAGTATGTATATAAACAAACCGAGATACATGTTGAAGTTAATCAGGAAGTATTTAATTGGAAATTTGAATTATTTTTTAACATTTACAGTGAATCCCGCAATCCCGGATTTAACTAATTGACCGGGATTCCTGATCCTGGGATTGAAAACCCTACTCATGACAACACAAATGCGGATTATTCCGGCACGGTTTGGTATTAATATATTTATATATTTAGCCATGAATATTCGTTATTGTTGAACATATAAAAGCGAGGTGATTGATAACACGTCTGTTGATATGAATTAAAATTGTTGTATTATGGAGTGACGGAATATTGTTTTTGCTTTCGATGTACAGTGCAACCCTAAAATCTTTAATCACATGTTTCACGGGCCTGTCAAAAACAATTGCGCTGATGAAAAAGTATTTTTTACCCAAAAAATAGCCACCGTAATTGCATGTCATAAAAATTTCAAAATTATTTTTTAAAGTAATTTTCCGAAACTTTTGAATTGGAAGAATGTCACACATGAGCTGAAACCCAGAATAACGAATCCCCCGAATGAATTAAACAAGATTTCAAAAATAAAACATATCGTGGTAGAACCCATTCCCATGGACTATTTTATCCGAAATTATCGGGGATGTCATTACATTTTTAAATTCTTAATAGTTTGTTAATTGTAAATTACATAAATCTTAGGTTTTCCAAAATTGACCAAGTTAACAAAATTTATAATAAAAACGTTTATTCATAAATTTAGTGTTGAAAGTATCACTATTCGTAACAACGAATAAAAGCGTATTTTTACCATACCGTATTTCAAGTAAATTCACTATTATAATAATAATATTTTCAAAATTATTTAAATGTTTATTTCTATCAGTTTATTCATGTTTCAATTTTCCCTTTCGTATACTATATTTTACGAACACTCTTAATTATACAAGCTCATATTTTTAGAACCGCTGATTAATAGCAGGTGTGAATGGCACATCATTAACGCATTGATAAAGCTTTGTGTGTTTTCTATAGTAATTTAAATTTCTGTGTAATATGCATACGCGCGAACAGACATACACAATGTCAATCCACTTTGCATCGTAATTATAGCGAATTAGTAATTTTAATCGCTTTTAGCAGTTACCTGCAACTTAAGTGCAGCCCATTATGATTCCTGCAATTATTATCAAAATTTAAAGTGACGTAAAAGAGAGACTGCAACAGGGAATTTAGAGAAACACATATTTATCATTTTAGTATTTCTACAGAAGGCAAAAAAAATCGTTAAAACAAAAACAAATTTGAATCGTTCAAATTTCCTACACCTTCATAAGTTTTGGTACTTACTACCCGGATTTTGCCTGTCTACATCATCATACATTCAAGTCAATTGCTGAACACAAATTTGTCAGTCCGAATTAATCCGTGAACTTGTATACCTGAAGAATGCAAAAGGTAGAACCCATCTCGTTATTGACAAAACTTTTGGAAGTGTACAACATTTTAACGATGAAAGTTTGACATTCATCAAGCACCCAAAATACTTGTAAAGTTTTTGTTTATTTTAATAAGTCGATTTATCAATTGAGCAAAATGTATCTCCTAAAATTCAAAAGTGAGCAGAAATATTACACTACCACATAAAATGTTTTCTCATAGTTTTCTGAAGAGTTTGTGTAAAGCGTTTTATATTGAACCCAATGTCCAAAGGAAGCATTTAAACAGAAGATTCTTTCAATACTTGTTATTTAATCGTTTTCGGAGAGGGTAAGAACATAAAGATGTGACCAGGAAAAGAATAGTAGTTATCAAATGACATTCGATCGCGCCGAATGTTTCCTTAAATCGAGTTTAAATATTCTTTTCCGTTTGCTCTGTATATAATGTTAGCTTTATGATAACATATGAATAGACATTGGAAATGAAAAATAAATACGCGTTTACGTGCAGCTGGGAATTGAAACCGCGGATCGCGAATCTTTATTTCTAGAACACAAATGAAAGAAAATACGTCTCCGAAATAGTTAAACAAAACAAAGCCATGCAATAAAAAATCTATAAATAATAATGTCCTTCTGTATTTTATTTTCTCTCTATAAAAATACTTATCGTCGTTTGACTATTGAACATATCTCATTTCTCTTTGTCAGCGATACGACCTCTCGTCAGTCAATCTTTTTTCTGCTTATATTTATACATCTGCAGATTGTGTGCGTACGTTTTTGTCGTTCTCTGATAAACGATCGCTGTTTGCGGCCATTTTCATGGTTGAAACCTTTTCGACCGAGATTTTCCATTCAAGTTAGTGATAAAATAGAATGGACCTAAAATATCACTGAATAAACGCTTTGAATCAAGCACGGGCTACGTCCCGCAATGATATCCTTAAATGTTTCAAACAAACTTATTTTCAAAGTCCACAAACAGAATTATAACATATCTTTGCTTCTGCGTTTCCTATTCAAAATACTCCACTTAAACTAGGCCAATATTTGTATACCGAAAATACTTTTAGTCAATTCAACAACAGATTTCTAAGAATACATGTCCATCAATCGGTAGTCTAACATATCACTTCTGAAATGTTAACTATTAAAAATAGGGGTACAAAGGACTCACTGTTGGCTTATCGCTTTTTCCATGAATCACATGGAGGATGAAGGAATTTTTGATCCAAAATTAATCCAGAGCATCAAAAACATTCAAGATGCACATTTTATAAAATCAACCAAAATTTGTTTTAAAAAGATTCTTTGACTATGTTGAAGTATTTTAATACAGTGTATTTATGAAAAAGTGATTGGTGACCAGCTTATTCTTGAAAAATAAGATAATTTGGGTAAAGTAAATTAAATATAACTTTAATCAATATGTCAAGCTGTATAATAAGGTTTCGAACACTTTTATTAATATTGAATGTGGCAATATATATTATATTTTTTTGTTTCTTAAAAAAATAAAAAATGTTTCTTTATTATTCAAAGAAGTATACCATGCATTATTTTCTTGTTATATATAAGTGCAATTAACTGATCCTCAGTCACTGCAATTGAATGGTAACGCTCTAAGAATCTCGTCTTACACAAGTTAGCACCAATAAATATACACTAAAAATACTAAATTGTGATTTTTGAGATGTTTTTAACGCTTCCTAAACACCTTGTTAGATCCTAAAAATGTGTCATAGAATTAGCGTTGAACTAATTGTTGTCTTATCCCATCCTTAGATATTTAACTTTACCTAAAAGAGAGTACTTTGTAAGAGATACTTTGAGACAGCTTTTGTAAAAGATTGCTCCATTTTTATTAAAATGAGTCGACATTCCTATTATTTTTAATGATCATTGTTGTTAAACAATTGTAGCAATCGATGCTAGTATAGATTTTTTTTTCTAAATTATAACATTTTCAATGAAGTCAACATTGACGAATTAAATGAGTTTATAATTTAAGACATCGACTGATGGTGCTCGATGGAATTTCAATATCAGTTGGGGGATCATAAATTAGTTTATCAAGAAATTTTGGAAATTAATAGAGCCCAGTTAAATTCCTTGCCAATTTTGAATGAGCAGCTGAACCTTCCTAATTCTCCGCTATTATATCCTATACGTTGAAACACCTAACAGATGTCACTTAATGTGGAATGATTGTATATATTTACCCATTCGTCGAATAACATCCCGTCAAAACCCACAATACTATTATAATTGTAAAATCACTGGTATTTCTAAAAGAAGTTGAAAAGCGACAATTCGCCACTCTGTTAATATGGTGTTTACAAAATAAGGATTAAGGCGATTCTCGAAATTTTAACTCAGGTATCAGTCTGGCTCTCAGACGTATAATATCTTACCTCGTAAATAATATTTGTCGTATTTGTATCTTCTATATAAATGTTAGACACTGTTTACTGTCTGTCAGTTCGAGTCCATTCGTGTGCTCGAATGCCTGAAGATGCCGAAAGGCGAAACCCGGGTCGTTAGTGACAAAATAAATGGAAGTGTACAAAATCTCAATAATCCAAATTAAATGAGTTTAGTTTGATAAATTAATAAATGTATAGTATTTTTCAATCATTTCATTCAAATTACTTCAACCAAAAAGGCTTAGGCCAAATTTAATTATTTGCCATTAAATGGAAAAGGTAAATTACCGTTGTGAAAATAAAGTTACTTTTCTAGGATTTTTTACCGCACAGGGAAAAAGCTAGCTTTGGAAAAATAAAGCTACTGAAAAACTGTAAAAGCTTTGAGAAATTTTGTTTGTGATTAGGTGATGTTTAAATGAAATAACATACTTTTACACAGTTTGTAGTGAAATAAAAAAAATAATACTGCAAAATAGCTTTCACAAATGTGCTTTCCAGATCATTTAAAATCTATTCATTTCCTAAACAAAAAAGAGGTTAACATATCAGACGATCAACATTAATACACTTTTTTTATGTAAATGTCACACATGGTTTCACCCAGAAGTTAAAATCGTTTTACTTAAAATCTTTTTATTATTAATTTTATTTTGTTATGAAATAATAATTAATACAAAATAAGAAAAAATAGTTAATAAATTATTTATTGATGTTGTTAATTGAACATATTTTATTTTCTTACAGTTCATATAATTTGTGGGATTCATTTCATTTTATTTTAACATTCTATTCCGAAATTGTATACCTGCTAAACACATTTTTTTTTGTAGAGTATTAACAGTTAAAAAAACAACTTTATTATTTAAAAAAAAAAAAAATAAAGACACATAATTAGTATATTTATACACATATAATATTAATTACGTACTATTATCAATGTTTTAATTCGATGAAGCTGTTTTTATGCCCTTCCGACAAAAAATGATTCTGCAGATATACAATTTTGCAATGGAATTCACGATATTCGAATTCTTAGATCGTCAAGCAATGAATCATTTAGGTATTCAGTAAACACAATATATTTCTACAAAATTATTGAAGCAATAATTTTATGAAAATTCCCAGACACAAAATCGATACTCGTTATTTTTATTTGATTTTGGAAATCTAGGAATGAGATACCAAGAAAAATAATGCCAACGCATTTTTAATATTTAATATTTTTTCTGTTCAATCACCTATGTTGGAAAAACCTTTTGAGAGTAATATTTCAAAGTAAAAAAATCGCATGTTGGAATCTAAATAAAAATACACACGTTAAAAAATGTAGCTCCCAGATGGAAAATGTAAATGAAAAGTCGTGCAAGCGACGGAAATGAAAAATACAGTCCTTTAGAAAGAAAAAAGAAAAAAGCGAAAAGCCTCCGGTGAGAATGTAAATCAGTGCACCGGAAAAACTTTCAAATTAGCGCCCTTCGGTGATAATATTGCGCAATTCTGATGAGACGAGTGATTATATTTATTATTAGGCAATTTTGAAATTTAGTAAAAAAAAACTGTTTGTAGTGATCAATCGGCTATTGTAGACCATAATTTGATAAATATAATCATACAATTATTTAGACAAACAGTTTCTAATCATACTATAAACTACTTCAATTGAATAAAAAAATGATAGTTTAAACTGTTCTGAAGTTAAAATAACGAAACAGATATTAACTATGTGTGAAAACTTGTTTATCGAACAGAGTATTAATTTTTATCATTAATAGTTGAATAGAACTGATTATATCTTCTATTTTTCATACTGAATAAGTTTTTGAATACGTTATTTTATTTTTTTAGTGGCTCTTTATTATTCAAAAATAAATATTTTATTTCTATAACATTGCTTACGTTTCACCAATCGCTGTTTATTATGTAAATTTCCATCTCCTGGGAAGATGGCCCTAGTTTAGTTCCCAGACAGAGACACAAATCAACAGCACAGGAAAGGTTAAGCGTTGATTAAAGTTTTCATAAGCAAATGTAATAACTTTGCTTTAGAGAAAATGGATACCCGTAGAAAAGCCATGTTAAACAAGACATTGAAATATATTACGAACATATCAAGAAATATACTATATTTCACAATAATGTAAGAGCACAAGTTAATATGAACAAATGATACTAGAAAAATGCCGTTTCATTTGTATAATATAAATAGTTGCTTAAGTATATTACAAAATTTTCGCTTTTAAAAAACGACATTTTAATAAAATCTAAATGTAAAAAATGAATGATTGTTTGTTTGTTTGTTTGTTTGTCTTCTATGCGCTCCTTTACCATTCTTCCGATATCGATAAAATTGATGAATTGTGGTGCACACAACTATGGAGGCTTCTGAACAAAAAAAAAATAATCTGAAATCTAAAAAAAAGAATCAAATACGTGCGAAAAGTCACATCTCTGAAAAACCTTTTGATTTATTCGTGTACGCACCAGACGGAAAAAAGGTTGTGTATTCAAAATAGAGATCTGTACGAGCCCGGGTGGCTAAAGATAATCCAGATTCGTGCTCGGGCAGGGCCCGGATAAGGAATTCAAATTTAAGAAAAATATTTTGTATTATGTTCAGGTCACAAGGCAGCCAAAGGGTAATATTATTCATAACTTAAATAATTTATTTCACATGTGCTATGAATATCGTTAGAAATATGGAAATAAATAACATATATTGTTTGAAATTTATGTTAAAAAAAATCGGGCTTTTTTCGAGCTGAGAAAAATAAATATGGGCTTCGGTTCGGATTCGAGTAGCAAATGTCATATTGAGACTCGGGCCGGGCCTAAAAATGACGGCCTCGGACCTGGTAATTTTATGAAATTTCAGTCTGTACAAATCTTTAATCCAAAAGCACTTCAATAAACAGAATTTTCTTTTTTGAGTAGAATTTGAACGCACTAGTTATAAAAAAACATGCTTTTATTAATTCGTTTATATGTTGACTAATCCAAAATTCTATTCACAAAATATAAATAACATAGTCTTCGATATTTTATCGTAAAAAATCTTTCTCGCCAATGACATAATAAAACATCGCATTACATTTATGACGTGTATATTAAAACCTTACTAACAAACCGAAATCAAATTATTATTGAAGATAAAACTTATCAAATGATATAAGATATAAAAATGATGATTTATGATGCCTCAAGTAAAAACGGAAATTTCCTTATTTATTTCTAAAACGATTTATAACAGTAACGATTACTCTAATAAATTCTAAGCCATTTTATGAATGATATTTAAGCGTATTGTATCATAAAAATCTTATTTTACTTATAGCGATATTAATGATGAACTTTTAAGGTGTTAACTGTCAATTCTTGGTGGAACGACTTTATATTTTAAAAAACAAATGAATTGTGTTTTATTTTTTAAAATAAAATTTAATGAAGAACGTTTAAAGATAGTGATCATACTTTTAATTGCGTTTGACACTCTGAATTTTTAATGTAAACTGTGTTTACGTGCTTTGTTCTGGCGAAATTATTCTTATTTCTATCTGTGAATTTGTCCATGTGTCTTATACTGGTGCATTTTTAAAGGGAACGGTCAAATCAGCTCGAATTTTGAAAGAAAATAAATTCGCAATGTCAATTCCGTAATTAAGTCGTTTTGAAAGTTTTATGCGCTTGAAAAGTTCACGCAGATACTTTTGGGAGAGCAATGTAAAACTTTTGGACGTTACACACCACGCTGTCCAACTTTTGTTGAAATACGGTCTCCAGTTGGGCCATTAACGTTTCATATTCCCTGCTTTAAACAAAAAGTATTTAGCAGAATTCCCCCCATTTCTCACGACATATAAATCATCCGGCGCTACAAATATTCTTAGATGCAGCGTTTGGAGGCGAAACCTAATTTCCAATGCAGATAAATAAAGATTCCAGCGATTTCGAATGGATGCACATCAGTATCAATTTGACACGTTAATTTAAATTTAAAATTCAAATAAAAAGTTAGTTGTAGAAAAAAATATAAACCAAACATAATTTGGATTATTGAGATTTTGTACACTTCCATGTATTTTGTCACTAACGACCCGGGTTTCGCCTTTCGGCATCTTCAGGCATTCGAGCACACGAATGGACTCGAACTGAGTACTCGTACTAAAGCACCCTCAGTCGATGTCTTAAATTATATCAAACATAATTTATTGGTTGAATTGGCATTTACCTTTTATAACTTTTATACTATTATAGTAAGATAAAATATGATTATTTATTTACAAACGCATTAATTTTGTAAAACTACATACTTTGATATTTAATTGTCACAAATTAAGCTATTCTAGAAGAAAAAGTGTGCAAAAAAGCAGCGTTGTGACAGAAAATGGTACTTCGTTAGTTATAACACCCTACAAAGTTGTTTGATAAAAAAATCCTTTCTTTTGAATACGACAATGCTGTATTGTGGCCAGTACAACTTATTTAAATTATATAATGTTTATTTCATTCACAAAACAATATAAATATAATACAAAATACGGGAGAGAGAATTTTGTAAAGAATGAAACTTTATCTGTGAGATCTACCTACAAATTATTTTTTATTTCAAAACACTATACAAAGCAAAACAACGAAAAGATATTTTTATTTTTTAACATTTTATTTATAATTGCTTAAAATAGACCTGTATCCATGGGCCGACTTTCAACCCATAGACACGTTAATTATGGATGGGCGAGGTCGGCGGGCGAAGCAATTACATTACATGTCAATATTGCAAGATTTTCAAAAGACAGTTTTTTCTGTCTGGTGACATTTCATCTTTTGTTTTTAATATAAAATTTAACAAAAGAAACGTCAAATAGGTCACATTGTTACCACATTTAATAATAATGAAAAAAATCTGAACTCGCGAACCAACTCTCGAAATAATCATAGAACATTACTTCTAATTCAAGCCTAATATGCCAATATTTATTTAATAAAGGACTTAAACGTTCACCAAGAATTTATCTTTTTAATATCTTTATTATTGTTAATATTCTTGCTTACATATATCATTACAATAAATATGGTAAGTTTAAAAAACTGTTGTTATCTATACAAAAGTAAACAGATATCTGAAAAAATAATCTGCATAAAGCAAAAGGAAACGACTGTACACACATATGCTAGATGTGTCGTGAAAACGAATCATAAATGAGGAAAATATTTGCCTGATAACAGCGGAAATGTCTTGGTTCTTAAAAAATTACCTTTTCCACTTTCTGGAGTACCCTGATCAAATTCAGTCCAGCTAGATTTTTCAGTTCTTGGACTGTCCATTGGCCACTACGTAGAAGCTCTGCAAATAGTTCGGGATACTTGGACACGTCCTCCAACCCACGTGGAACACTGAAAGAAAAAATATGTTAGATTGATTGATAATTGTAAACTTACCCAAAACAAAACATGTGACCAATGTCGTTAGCTTCGCTTGCGGTTTTAACGGCTTCGTTCATATTTTGATTTTTCAATCGATTTATGGACTTTAGCTCGATGGCATGATATTATGTAAAGTCCATATACCTTCCAACTCACTCGATCATAAAAACGGAGCGTAGAGAAAGCAACCATTAGTCCACGATTATTATATGAATCGTTGAGTCAACACGTCCTGGCGATTCTTCAATAAAATAAGTTTTTAATACACGTATGTGCTCTATCAATTTTTGCAATTGCAAGTCTTAAATATCTTCCCATTTTTTCCCCTGTCAAACTTAAAAATATTATTTTTTCACACGATCTCGACCTCGTTTTACTCGGTCAACAGTGTAAAACAATATTTTACTTTTCCTTTCACACTGGAAGACACAAAATACCTTAAATTATACTTAAAACTATCATACTGCTCATAACAGTTTTTTTTGGTTTACTCAAAGCTCTAAAAACCATCGGGAGCGTGTTTAACGACTCAGCGGCTCATATTTATACCATTGTAGCACAAAAAAATATGTTTTATTTTTGTAAAAACAATACTTGATACTAATAAAATCTTGATATATTTGCGGTAAATGTTCACCTTACATTTAAAACATTGATTACTTTTGTAGTTCTTACAATGAGTTTCAATCAAACATTTTAAAAAAGACTCACCTGTTGACGCCATCATAGTCCCCTCCTAAGCCGATGTAGTCTGATCCAATCAACCGCTTTATGTAATGGATATGCTCTGGAAATAAAATAAAAATAAAATTGTTTTATTAACATTCTTAAAAATTTGATTTTTAGGTTTAATACTACAAAAACAAAATCAAAAACCAATATGACTATAATGTATTTTGTGTTTGTCATTCAACCCAAAAAGCAGCGTTCTGCAATGTTAGATTCCTGTCGTATTGTCTCAGCGAGCTATTCAAATAGTTTCACTTGCAATGCCGTCACAGTGGACTGGATCTAAGAGCGGCTTACAAAATTTATATGCGGTAGCCCGCCCCAATTTACCGGCCACGCGTCGTGAATAGGGATGCACGCTGTACCGGAAAGGATAGTTGCCTTCCGGTATTAGTATATCCGCATATCGTCACATACATTAATGAACTTTCCGTATATTATACGTATAAACCTTATTCTATTGCCCAAGCAATTAATTTGTCTCACTTTGAGCACACATGAACGACGTAATTATGAAAAGTCTTAATTCTCGCACAAAAAAAAAACATACATTCTTATAAGAAACTGTATATTATATTATATTTTACTGTTGGCCTTTGGTGGAAAAAAATATTAAAACATAATTACTATAGATCAAAATAATAAATTCTGTTCATTTGATCTATCATTTATTCACTTTATTGTTTATCAAAGATGTCGTTCGATTTTATTTGGAATTTTCGTTTATATCCAGTAATAAACAAATAATTCAAAACACTAGTACATTGAATTTACCACAATGGTTATAAGTGGTACATTACATTTGGATTTGTGTTCAAAGGCAAGCTTGCTTTCAATTCTAAAGAAACAGATTAAAAACTATTTTTTGTAAAACAAATCTTAAATTGCTCTACTATAATTCCATTGTCTACATTTGTAGAGAATTACTGGTATGTCTTTTTAGACAATTTTTCATTATTTAACTTTTTCCACTAAAATCAGAGAGTCACTGGTGGTCGTATTAACCTCGCGTATACGGCAACTGTGAGCTTCTTCAAAAAGTTTTTATATTAAATTCGTATAATTAAATAGTATTAAAATGGTTTGTTACTGACGAATTTATTTTCAGCAGAAGAGGAAAATGTATTGAAAACACAAAGTGCATTATTGCATTTTATTTAATATAGTTTAATTAAGTACATTAAGCTAAAAATATTTGGCAACCCTTAGCCCCGCGTCGACGCCATAACCAGCAATACATAGGCTTCACGGTAGAATTAGCACACTGTCCGGTAGACAGGAATTGACTCTTATGAAAAGGTTGCGTGGCACTTCCGTATTTTTATTTTCATTTCAACAGAATACGGAATAAAAATAATACAATCACCGAATAAAATATATGCTAGTATTATACGATGGCTGAATTTCAACTATTCTTATCTATTGCCAAATTTTATTTTTCAGCTTACGTATTTGTTTTTTCCTTTCACAATACAAAATTTCTCAAATTGGCTGTCAATTTCATTACCATACAGGCACGAAGACAAATTTGTTATTTCATAAGGACTTATTTTTTCCTTTAATATAATACAATATTAGAAAGAGTTTATTGAACTAGGTAATTTATTGTTGAATTACTACTAAACAAAACGTTAAACATGATAAAATGGTTCGACAATAATAATAAGACAAATTAATGTATTCGTTGTTTTTAGTTATTTAAACAAAAACGCACGTCAGTACAATATAGTAAAATGTGTTAAATTATTGTGCCACAGGTATTTAAATTTAAGCATGCTATAGAGATCTGTCAACATCCATAACGACATCATTTACCGTACCCTCTCTGAAAAACAGTTTAAAAAATAAATTCTACTGAGATACGTAATTAGGGGGCATAAGCCTAGCATTGGGAGCAAACATTGCTAATACGGTCCAACCGCAATATGTAGTATATAATAGACACCTAATGAAGCATTTTAAAATAAGTAATACTGCGAGAACTGGTTCTAATTTATTTTTTTGGAGAGTGAAAGGATTGAAGGATTGGGCTATGAAATGGTAAAAAGTTAGCTCCTCGTTCTACCTATTCTTCATTTTCAGGGTTGGATGAGTGATTAATAACAATGAAAACATTGAATAAATCAAATAATAAAAGAATTGAAATATCAAATAAATAACTGATGAAGGTCCGTTTCAAAAATCAAATATGATGAATGGCAAAAAACGTTAACCACTCTAACCAGGAGTCAGCAAACAACGGACTTCATGCCAAATTCGAACCGATACTTACTTGCGATCCTACTCAAATCCGTCAGATGACTGTGTTCATTGAGTCACAATTTATTTTAATAATAGGAATTACTAACTTAACAAAATCATGTTCGATGAAATATTATTTCAGAATAATCAATCAAATTCTCCTTATTAATATATTATTATTATATTGCATTTTTTGTTCAATAACACGAAAAATCTGTTTAAATAATACCTACTAAAATTAATATTTCAGTGAAAATTTGTATGCAGTTAATTCCCCATATTCCCCAGTAATCTATATCTATATGTATAAAAATAAAAATTTGTTTGTTTGTCCTCTGTGCATTCCTTTACCATTCATCCGACTTCGAAGAAACTTTGGTGAGTTGTTGGAGTTGTTGCACGCACACCCGTAAAGGTTTATGAAGAGAAAAAAATTTAAATCTAAAAAAGAGTTAAATGCGTACAACTAGCGACATCTCTGAATCATACAGAAAAACAAAAAATATTGTGTTTCCAAAATAGATGTCTGCACGAGCCCTGGTAAGGAATTCAAATTTAAGAAAAATATTTCATACTATCTTCGGGTCATGAATCAGCCATATCAGGTTTCATAACTTAAATAATTTATTTCACATGTGCTTTGAATATCGTTGGAAATATGGAAACAATAAGATATATTGTTAAAAAAGTATAAATAAATTACTATATTAAAATATTAATCGGACAATTTTCGGGCTGAGAAAAATAAATCTGGGCTTCGGGTCGGGTTCAAGTAACAAGTGTGATATTGAGACTCGGGCTCCGGTCAGACTGGGCCTGAAGATGACGGGCTCGGACCGGGTAATTTTATGAAATTTCGGCTCGTGCAGGCCTCTAATCCAAAAACACTTCAATAAACAGAATTAACACACAAAACCCTTTCTTACTTTAAGTGGCATTGAAACGCATGACGGGTACTCACTAGTGATACATAAAAAAAATACTAAATTAAATTAACGTCAAAAAGTATCTAGCACTATTTTAAAAAAATGAGTAACCTTTCTTCAAAGCGAAAGGTGTTTCTTCATATGTATTCTTTTTAAGTATCGTTTTACTATTTCTTTGATAGGGTATATAATTTCTGGAATGAAATATTACCCCATTTCTCCTCTTTCAACTGCACGGCTTAAGGAGGGGTAAACGAATAATTATTTTCGACGTGGAGAGTGCGCTTACTACTGTAGGATTATTTTAAAGTGCACTGCTTCTCGTCTGTCTTCAAATAATTGCAAAGGCTTGCGAAATATCATACAAAATATATAATATTACCTATACATATTACAACGAGTGTATATTTGCCTTGATTTATCTTTTTATATGAGTCGCTAAACACGCTCCTGGCGATTATACAATATAATAAGTTTTTGATCTACGTATGTGCTCTGTCAATTTTTCCATTAACAAGTCTAAAATTTCTTCCTTTTCCGTCCCCCGTTCGAAATTAAAAATTATTTCGAAATTTAAACATGTCTTTACTTTACACTATCTCTATCGTCGTTTTATACGGTCGATGCACTACGAAAAAACGACAGCATAAAAGTATATATTACTTTTCCTTATAAATAGGATGACACAAAATAGCTTAAATTATACTTAAACTATCATACTGCCCATAACAGTTCTTCGTGATTTACTCAAAACTCTAAAACCCTTCGGGAGCGTGCTTAGCGACTCAGCGACTCGTATATTTTGATATGAAAGCTTGAAATATAAATATTTTCATTGAAATGTTGTTATATTTAGTTAGTTTACTCATCAGGTTTTACATTTCCAAATGTAAAACTATGAACCAATCAAAGCACGTGTTATACATAATATGGCAGTAGTAGAAATATTATAACTTTATTGAACTATTTCTATATAATATTATTTTCCATGTCCGCTTCCAATGTGGAGCATATGGTCTCCTAACGGAGGTATCTTGACAGAATTTTTCTACGAGAATTGCTTGTTAATCAGTTGCTCTACCTCTCTTTTTTCGAAGATAGTAATGATAGAAGGATATTGCTAGGACAGGACTAATGGTTAGCCAATCGCTCTCAAGGATGGGATGGGTGGAAGAGAGGACTCAGACTACGAACAGAAATCCATAAATCGATTGAAAGATCAATCTATGAAAACCATCCGCACCGGGAATTGAACCCGAGACATCCGTAACCGTAGCCAGCGACGCCACCAACTGCTCCACGGATGCCGACGTTAAAAATTTCGCATTTCTTAGTAGAAATATGAAAATAAGAAATATAGATATGAAAATCATTTTTATAGAAATATTGCACTAATTTGCCATTCATTTACTTATACCATTTTGCATATCTAAATGTGAAAGTGTAACCGCATTAAAAACAATATGTGAAACAATGAAAACGCATTAAAAACAATATGGCGTGGCATTACTACAAATTTACAAATTTATTGTAAAATTTAATTTAAATATTTGTTACTAAAGTGAGAATTTAATTTACGTCAGAATAATTTCTGCTGCAGAATTACCCTGCAGATCCAAGAATCTTGATAAGTGGCGCTGCCACCTGGTAATTGTTAATAATGGAAAAACAATTTTTACAGTTTTTCTTGGGTTATTCTTCTCGTAGTAGTATTAGCGCTGATATTAAAATATCCATTTTTAACGTTTGCTCAACGAAATAGATTAAAATGTGAAAAGAATATATCGTCGCTGTTCTGGAAGAAAACACGAGATCGAAAAAATGACATATTTAGTTAGTTATACCAAAACGTTTCTTATTTCAAATTCTACCGTAAGACAGAAAACACTTATTTTTATAAATTACACTTTTATTTAAAAACAGTTTTGTCTACATAAACAAAATGGAAAACGTGTGGCATTTCAACCAATATAAAATGTTATTGACTATTATTTAACCCCTAATAGGTCGGTGTTACTTTGGTCAAAGTCGTTGGTTACAGTTACAGATATCTCGGGTTTCATAAATTGAATTAAGAATTTCTGTTTGCAGTTCGTCTTTTTAATCAAATCATTTAAAATATTGTATTAAATAATCATCAGGTCCATCAACGTCATTGGTTACGGTGACGGATGTCTAGGGTTCAAGTCTCAGTACGGAAAGTTTCATAAATTGATTTATGTTCTTAGGCATGATTGTTTGTGATGTCTAACACTCCCTCCCACCTATCTGATCTTAAAAATAGGGTGTAGCGAGAGCGATTAACTAACCACTAGTCCTATACTAGCACAATCTTTCTATCCGTACTCCCTTCGAAAAAGAGAAGTTGAGCAAATTGAGTTACAAGAAGTTCTCGTAGAAAAACTTCTGTTAACGGCAATGTCTGTCAATCAAGGTTTGGCAAAAATTCTTAACAAAACTTTCTTAAAATACTCTACCAGTGCTCAATATGTAATAATGTAGACATTGAATGTTTTTCTATTTATATTTCTATAACATTTTGCGCTTTTAAACAACACGATATCTATCGTCTAGAGCAGGGGTTGGCAAACTACGGCCTGTGGACCAAATCATTTTGATACTAACTTCGAAACCGATGAAATGTTTTCTCCAAAAAAAACCGTTAAATTCTTTTCATTATTGCTTTTATTATTATCATGTTACATTTTCTATTTCGTAATAAGTATCTCAATTAATAAAATGTCAACGGCGAACATGCAGTACCTTGGAACCCTAAAAACTAGTTTTTTCAGAAAACACAAAAAACTTATTTTCCCTTTAGTCTTTATATACGAATAATGTATTCACTTTTTAACTAATTTCTTTAAATTTCTTTAAATTTCTCTAAAAAAGTTGTTAAGTGATTGAAGTTATTTTGACACTAGATTTGCTGATGTGAGATATGCCGTATTGCACCAAATTTGAAACATATCGAGGATACGAGAAATATGTTTTTAGTTATTTACGCACGTTGTATGATACATAGAAATATGAAGAATTTACCAAACAACGTGACAAAAAATATGAGATCAGGAATCATCATAACCCCAAAATCATAAAAACGTGGGTTCCGAGGTAATGCTTGTCAGGAAAAATAAATAAATATTGTCGAAGCGTAATAAAAAAAGTAAAAAAACTCTTCTTTTGTTTTAGGTGTAAGAAGAATCAGTTGTATTTATAAACATCCTTGAGTTTGCTTTCTGGCAGGTCGAGCCATTTATTTTTCTTCCCATTTCGAAACAAGTTTGCCGATCTCTGGTCTACAGTAAACAGAAAGTGTTCTGAAACAGTGTTGGCAATGATTTGGACGGGGCTTAACTTTCGCAGCGTAAATGAATACGAAAACACGGCTTAAACTTTGTGTCGTTGTAAATTGTTTGTTTTCTGTTATTATGAATTAAATTAAATTTACATATAATTGCAAAGCGTTTCGCTTTGAGTTCAAAAGACGAATAAAATAATATATATATTTTCTGATTCGGCTTAAATTCTCGGAATAATCTTGTGGGTCTTTGATGTTAAGACAAATATAAAGATATGAGAAAACATTCATGGCACTTGTATGTTTTTGATGTAATAATATAAAGTTTGAGAAGCTTTAACAAAGTACAAACAAACGAATATTATATAAAATAATATCACATCGAAAATTGTTTCTTGATTAAAGGAATCATTCCTATCGCAATTTTTCAATTTTTGTATATTTTGAATATTGAAAGAAGAATAAGTTTACATAATAAAAAAAATATCTGGCATAGCAAATAACGGCGGTGTCGTAAAATATTTTGACATTTTAAATAACTCGAGACAAACTAAAAAAAAATTTTTTTAAGTCACTCAAGATCAACACCTATGTTCAAGATCACAACTTACTTTGAAAAAATACGGGGTTTGAACTCGGACCCACGAAATGGCTAAGGAAAAGTTCTTCATAAATCTGGTCACCTCTGATAAAGAAGAATAATATATCGATGAAATTAAAGTCATTAAAATGACGTAAGTTAAAAATAAACAAGAAGCGTAAGATAACATGGTTGTAATTTTATGCGAACATCATTGTTGAAAGTACTTCTTATTCGTATTTAAAATATATTTCAAAGTAAATAAAGGTTTCTGAATTCTCCTTCCTCCTAGCACTATCTTCGTTAGAATTTCCCTGTCATAAGTAATTATAAATATTAACGGTGAGTCATCTTAAAAACCTACGTCAAAGAAATTATTCTACAAGTAAAAAACGATGTTATCAATTTTATTTGTATACCTGCTGATATGAATTGTAATGTACGTACGGATACATGACATTGCAGAATCACGAAACATTACGTTTGTCATTATTCGGCAACAATATAGACGAGATAAATTGGCAAATAATATTTTATTTCTTAACGTACTTGAAAATTCAATCTGCGTAATCGAGCGGTGACAAATAATATACTCGGTTCTGTATACGCTGCAATAAAAGTGAACGCTCATGATGACTCAAGTAGGACACAGACAGTGGACGACATTATCATTATCACCGCTATTCCATATATACTTTTTAATCGCGTCGATCTTAAAAAAAACGGTCCCAAATGTATATATATATAAAAAAAAAATACTGGGCTATCAATTGTTTGTCACACTTTTCTCGAATATGCATTTAATTTCTAAATGTCATCACATAAAAGATGATCACGATTATTCAAGGTAAAAGGACCTCAAGATCATTGATCAGTTTAAAAAATGTAGATGTGCGATTAAAAGTTATATATAATGCGAAATACTATTTAAATTTAAATATGTATGATTCTATATGGAAAATTTTCTGTTATTTCATCTCAATACAATCACTCAAATCCTTCAGAATTTTATTCAGTAATAAAAGTAACAAACAATAAACTTACCTAATATAACTGCTATTTTTTACAACTTACAATAGTCGCTATTACCTTTCTAGATTTAATAAAGAAACTTTTTGTGTATAAAAACATAAAAAAAACACTAAAACAAGAATAACAGAACAAAGGCTCTTGAAAAATGGATATGATGTCTATAGTCACAATAAAAAATTCTAAGCGGTTTCATTCAGACAGCGAAATTGATATTTAACTGAATTCATGTTGTAACATTTTATAAATAAAAAATTTTATTCGTACTATATTGGATTTATTACTTAATTGAATATACTATCAACAATACCATATGCACTCCTAACGTGGGGCATATATGATAATGAGACAATGAATTATTACTATACAAAATCTTTCTTGAAATGGGCAATTCTATTAAAACTATTTTTGTATCACAAGATAAAAAATAACAACGGCAATATTTAGTTTCACTAAAATAGTTATTTTACTTTATATTTTACGTATACTTATGGGTATTTTTTACGTTAATATAATTGAGTTCTCATAACAATATAAGTGTTCAACCAATATGTGCTATCAGTGTTAACGTATGCCTGCGAAACATGGACTCTCAATACACGAGAGGTCCAAAAACCAAGAGTGGCGCAACGTGGTATGGAAAGGTGCATATTGGGCATAACGCGTAAGTACCGCAAAAGCAACAAATGGATAAGGAAGCAAACAGGCGTGAGAGGTGTGATAGAGGTCACCAAATTGATGAAATGGCGGTGGGCCGGACATGTCGCACAGCGAACAGACAACCTCTGGGCAAATGTAGTCATTCAGTGGTACCCGAGGGTCACTAAGCGGCCTCAGGGGCGTCCCAAAACCCGTTAGATTGACGAACTTGTCAGGTTCGATGGAAGTACGTGACAGCGTAAAGGTAGGAACCGAGAAGAGTGGAGGGAGCTGGGGGAGGTCTTCATCCAGTAGTGGATCGACCCTGGCTGAAAATGATACCTATAATGCTAGAGGTATATAATGTAAGGTATATATGTGATAAATTTAAAGTTTAATTTTGGTTGAAAAAAAATTACAACGAACTCTTAATGAAGATTTTGTCCCATATATAACTAGTTATCTTTATCAAATTTATTTTAATGCATTACAACTATTTTTAATTAATTTTAATAAAGTTTTAAAGACTAAACTCCAATGCAATCAATGCGACAACAATAGACCCAACTATTTTTGTTTTATAGCAATATCGAGAGTTTAACACTCCATGTTTGGATTATTATTATGAAACCATCTCTTGCTTTAAGGAGTGAACTAAGTTAAACTAGTGTGTCTTGAATAATGTTGGATTAAAATAATCATGAATCACTTTGGTCGGTAAAACAGTTAGCTGTGTTTACGTACGTTATCAAAAGAAGCGAGTACGTTAGCCACAATATACCTAGACGAGAAGAGTGTTTGCAGCGTGAAAATCCTTTGCATACGAATTTAATATGCAGCGAAATTTCTAAATGATCAAACACATCAACACTGATCATGTTTCTACAAAAATACCACGATTTTATGAATAGCTTTACGATATGATTATCACTAAAAGAAATCTAATGGCAGTATTTAACTTAAAAAAATAGATATGAAAAATTTGGCTCTTTCAAATAAATATATTACTACTGCTGATTGCTTGTTTGTTCTATTGCCTTAAATTGACTCGTGAAGTTTAATTGGTAAATTATTTATACATAAAAATATTCATTGTTAAAGAAGAATAGATAGATTACATAATAAAATATTTAATAAATGAGTAACAGCATAAATGTAAACTTTATGAAAATACATGCTCGTCATGGCTCTAAAAATGAAACGCTGTATTTATGAAAATGGTTGTTGCTGCGTTTAATATTTTATTTTACCATTTTAATGCCTTCCACAGACGCTCCATAAAATTTTATGGTGGAAAAAGAGCAAAGGTGAAAATAGGTTTTCAGATTCATTATCATTTTTAGATGAAAACGAATGACCTGTAGCTATTAAACGGGTATGTATTTCCATTATTTTGATACCAACTTTATCTAATAATAAAAAGTTATAGCATTTTTGTGAAATAAATAACCTCAAATGGGATAATTTTATTACAGACAGGAATATATTACCAAACTATTAGCTTTTATAGCTGTCAATCAATCATACATTTACACAAATTGTGTTTCAGCTAGATATTAATATTACCAACTTTTATGAAAACCACGTGTACACCAACCGCTATGGTATAGTGGTTATGGTTAAAGCTTTAGACGTCAGTTGCACTGTTATAAGCACTACAATTAATTTATTCCTCACCATTACAGTGTAGTCAAAGTAACATTGTATTATGTAAACCTTTACATTACTGATACTCGAAGTAACATCTTTTATTTTAATTTAGCTTTGTTTTATTTTAAATGTGATAACAGTTAATTAAAACCACTTTCATGAGTTATATTAAAATATTGAAAATTGAATAAAATATGTTTTGTATTTTAATAACAATAAGTATATTAAAATGGAGTTTCAATAAACGGGACGAAAATATCTGTTGCAAAACGTATAGCATCTCCAGTGATCTTATTTGGTCGAAAAACGTAAAAATTTCATTGATTATTAAAATATAACAGGGATCATTAATGTAGTTTATATACCCTGTTTCTGATTATAAGCAATACATTCTTATCAATAAAAAGACAATTAGTTGGAATATTTGTTTATCTCTTCAAAGTACTGAGGTGCAAAGGTTATTTTGTCTTTGATTTGATTTTCTACCCAGTGAAGATTCCTTTCACACATTGTTTTTTCAATTGATTTACGTATTTGCTTCTAAATGTATGAAGTACCCTTTCAACCAACACTTTCAGTCCTTATATGATCCACAAAATGGAAAGTTACATCGATTAGCTTTAAAATCCTTTCTTAACGGCATTCTTATTTTCTTATCCTCTTAGAAGAGGCACTGACTTACAAGCAGTTGTTTTAAGCAACTTCTAATATGTCTAAATTCTTTTGAGAGACGACATAGTTTAATTGAAAACATATTTCGGTATCACGAAATCAAGATTGAAGTTTTTTTGTAATATGGACTAGTGATTTTGACTAAAGATAGATGAAAGGTGGGAAACATGCGTCCTTTTAGTTTTTAAAGTGTGGCCTTTTTAGTGAACTATTTTACTATTCTCATTCATTTACAAAATAAAATACACAGTATGTCGAATGCTTCTTCTGATATTAAAGGTTTCCCACCATTGTATTAGATAGTTCGGAGACGAATCTAATTTATATTGCAGTATTTTGACTCGCTACTATAAGAGAATAATTTACTTTTTTTCATATAAAATATATCTTCAGAAATATATTTCCAAATAACCTCCGGCAAAAGATAAGCTTCCTTTACTAAAGGATAAAAGATTTCCGGCATATCTCGGATGTTGAAATCTGCTGAGCCGCATAACTCAGTTATATATATATATATATATAATAAATAAGTACGCTTAACTAGTGCAAAATGTTTTCATGGAGCTTCTAAAACTTTGCTCAACATCATAAATCATTACTTATTTAACTCTTCACCAAATTACCATTCAGTTTGTATTACATCTTCGTCAAAATACTAAACGGGTCCAAGCGAAACTTCGTGAGACAGTTTGTTATTTAAACACAAGTAATAAATCACAGTTTGAAACGATACTACAGTTAAAAATGTATACAACAATTGCCATTTCATAGTCAAATACAAAAACTTAATACCGTTTTATAGTTTTATAAATTCTTTTATTATAGTCACGTGTCAGATATTTTGCGATTTCTTAAACTCGTGGAACAATTTGGTTCATTAAGTTACTCGTGGAGAACATTATGAACACCCATCCCCAATATCTAAAATACATAAATTTGAAACCATTTGATCTTCAAGGTAAAGCTCGTACCACTAGACCACAGAGGCCGACGTTTAGTATGATATTTTTTCAGCGTGTGTGAGCATTAAGACAAAGATTTTACTGCATAACCGTATAGATGAGGCATTTAGAAGCAAAAGCGGCAGTGTTCAAATAAATTAAGAAATGTTCAACAGATTTTTTAAATTAATATTTTAAATTTTTATGTACACGTATGTATATTAGAGGTTTGCCGGGCCTGGACTTTTACTCGGCCAGGACTGTAGGCCGGACTCGGGCGGGTAAAGACAAATCAGATTCGGGCTTGGTCCGGACCCTGATAAGGAGTTCAAATTTAAGAAAAATATTTCGTACTATGTTCGGGTCGTGAGTCAGCCATAAGGCAATAGTATTCATAACTTAAATATTTTATTTTATATGTGCTATGAATATCGTTATAAATATGGAAACAATAACATGTTTATATAGGTAGGAGAGTATAAATGAATTACTATATTTTTAAAAATCTGGCTTTTATCGGGCTTAGGGTCGGGTTTGGGTAACAAGTGTGATATTGAGACTCGGGCTCGGGCCGGGCAAGGCCTGAAAATGACGGGCTCGGACCTGGTAATTTTATGAAATATCGGCCCGTGCGGACCTCTAATGTATATCGACTGTATTTCGGCCAATGATTGGATCTAATTTTAACGACGACAGATCAGGTCTCGGCCCAATGATGTAAATTAGAAAAATAAATTAACCATTTTTTGGAAAAGAAACATCATTTTGCATTGGTTTTTTGTTAAAAATGCTGACCTCCCCACTTTACATAAGCCACTATTATATCGACACTCCCTACGTGTAGTCCCGTATCTGCAAACATTAGAATTTGCAGGAATGCATTTCAAAGATTCATAACGCAAATCACCATATAATGTTTTCGATAAAAACAGTTTTTACTCTCTTCTGAACAATTTTAATTTGAGAGTTGCATCAATTAGCCAAAACACGGATTGCGTGTTGTGAATTTATCTCTTTCTCACTAAATCACATGTAAAATAAAGGGTACAAGTGAGATACAAAGGCATGTGGGAGCATGATCTGGTACCCTACTTGCTTATACACAAGTGAGGTTGTGTGATAAAGATAGAGATACATCCATCGCACGCCGATGGTATACTTATATATTATATTATATATACAATTTGAACTCTCAGTTTAAAGACATTTAGTGAAATTGCTTTATAAAGAATACCATTACCAACTAACACAACATTTTAGCTTGCTAATTTTCATCATTTCCAAGGATGTTTGAACAATTTTTATACTTGTTTAATAGATGTCACTGACACATAAACTGAAGCTTTAATATTTTCCTTAACTTTACGTGATACGTATCTTACAAATGATGTTGTATTAACACATTGATATGTAGTGTATATTGAAATAGCACGTTGGCAGTTTATGTGCTTCGCCTTTGAAACTCAACCAAACATGAGAACGACTATGACATAAATTAGAAAAATATTTTTATAAAAATGTTTTATATACGTATAAGCAGAGCAAAAATAACTTCATAAAAATATTAAGCTTCACTCAAATAAAGTCAAAATAACTAACTTAAAGTAAAAGCGTCGAGTGGACAATAATTAATTAACGATCAAAGAGATTAAAAGAAATGGAAAAATAATGGGCACAAATACGACAGAGTATTAAGATGATTGCTCTTAAGGAATTCTTTAATAGTATTATTAAATTGTTCGTACGAATGCCATTGTCTTGGGCATTATAATGACATTACTTTGGCTCTAGGAAGGAATTTTTGGGGGAAAATAGAGCATTTTTCTAAGTCGCCTCTAAGTGGTTTAATGTTGGCTTCGTCTATTTATCTATTTCTTTTTGCACTACAGAATCGCGAAGAAAAAACATTGTCTATGAACAAAGGCTGTCTTTAACATTGGATTAATACAATTATATATTTAAAGGAAAACAATGAAACAACTTTGCTTGGAACTACTCAATCCTTTTTTTTCGTTTGAACCGTTTTGGCTTCAACATAATAAAAAGTGTCAACTAGTGTAAACTCCAAAACTTAACTACATTTGACGTGTATAAAATAAGTAAAAATATTATTTTTGGTCCCGTAGTCGACTGGTCAATTCTCTGGGGTATTTGTCTTATTTAGGCGTGGTTTTCATACCCGGTTGGAATGCCCGTACGGCCTCTTTAATGCACTAATATATCAATCGATTTATGGATTTGTGCTCAATGACATTCATGCCTGTCATTTTAAGATTCTCTCCTAGCTATACGGTCCTTAAAAAGGAGCGTAGTGATAGTGGTTAGCTAACTTATAATCAGGTTAGGGAAGCCTCTCCGAAAAAGAGAGAACTAGAGATTGAACGCCCACCAGTTATCGTAGGAGCAGACATGGTTAAAAAATAGTAGCTAATACCAAAAATTCACTGAACATTAACGAAAATAAAAATCCTAAAGCTACCATCTATTATTCTCAGATTTATATCATTGATTTCAGGACAGATACCTGGAGCATTACCATTTACTTATCCAAATTGATCGTCGATAGTACACAGTTTAACTCTGGTTTATATTTAATTATTAAAGTCACTGATATTACTGTTGATATAAATTTTGCTATATGAGATTCTCTTTCAATATTTTCTAGCGGATCGTAACAATGTTATTTAGTTTCATAGTATACGAGTAATATAAGCCCACATCTCATTTCTCACAATCCTTGAAAACATAAAAAAGCATATTGTTGAACGCATGCGATGTTTTGCAGACATCTTATTTAGCTGCAACTTTCATTTTACTCTGTACCAATTGGTAAAGAGTAGAGAAACATATTCTTGAATAGTAAAATATTTCACAGAAATCTCATACGTCTCCACAGTAAAAAATATTTATACAATAACAAAAAATTATCAGATGGGAGTGCGATTTTTCGGATTTAGCTTAATGTCGCAATACAAATTATTTCCATTCAATTCAGATTTCCCACAAAGAAATTTGCATTTTAATAGTTATTTTTTGATAACCGATTCATTGTGACTATCGTTTCTAAGCCATGTTAAAATAATCATAATAAATCAACCGACAAATACATCAAAAGAATTAAATAACTTTGTTAAGCCAACATTCTATAATTTTAAATATGTACTTCATTATAATTTTAGTATTGTACAGGCATTATAGAAGATAACTAACATATCTGAGAGGGAAAATGCTACGCTTCAGCTACTCAAGATTAAGTAATCACTCTAAAAGGGAGTAGGCTTCCTTATACAACTCTGCCATCGATATGCTAAGACAACAGGAACGTTCAAAGTTTTAATAGACCATAAAAATGAGCGGCAGCACAAATATTTCTTACTTAACGATGAATTTCTGCCTACATTATTTATATACATTGAGATATAAGCCCGTTTTACATGTTGAGACACATCTGCGACGAATTCGAAAGCGATCTGAAGATAAGTAAATATTTAATTAGTATAATATACTAACGGTGACCATACGACCTCACCGATCTCTCCTTTTGATTTATTTATTTCCTGCCACGGCCATTTTATGATTCGTACATAGCGCATGCCCCTTAGAAATATAAAACACATTTTGTGAGCACCTATTGGCGGTGCGGCGCTGATGTATTTGATCCGCACCTGTTCAGACTACATATTGTTTTTGCCATGTGGGTCGATGACTTTTAAATATTTTTTAGATTAAAACGTAACTTTCAATTGAATTTTAAAAATTTACATTTAATCTACATTAGTGACCAATATTATATGTGGTACTAGTGTTCTTTAATGATCACATCGATGGCCCAGTCCCATATGAAGATAAGTCAAAAATTTGATGTTTTAAGTTAAGTTAGCCATTATATTCGAACATAGCTCTTCTACAGTTCCTCAAAAGTACAGCTTGTAAAATGTACAGGTTTTCTCTCAAAACGCAGATATTTACATACGGAAATCAGCAAAATTAAATAATTTCGCAATTCCATATACATAAATATATATTTTTGTGAATCGTGGCGCTCCATAAAATAAACAACTTTTAATCCTAAAACTATAAAGCCATCACTTTTTACAAGTCATTTTAGATGAGCTAAAACTTTGATCGGCCATTTCTCAAAATTGCCAATTTCTAGTTGTATCACTATGGAACTAGGCCATCAATATGATTGTTGGTAAGAGTACTAGTGAAAATCGCAATTAAAATTTGAATCCTCGAAACCATGAATTCGTACCAAAATCTTTAAAATTATGGTCACCCTACTTGAACATATTGATTGAAAGAGTTATGAACGTATAATACAGTAAATCAATACGACTTTAAGTCCGCATAGCTTCTTCTAGAATAAAGTTTGGGCCTTAGTTATTTAGATTGATAACTTCTGAAATTTAAATGTACCTATTTAATGTTGCGATTATTAATTCGCAATATTATTAATTGTTGTATGAATTCCAAAATTTTAGGTATTAAGTAATCACCGTTTACAGATAGGTAGTTAATCATTTGGTCAGTAATCAATTCCATAAATGGTCAGTAACCAATTCAATAATAAATCGTAAGCTAATTATTATATAATTTAAGACATCGACTGAGGGTGCTTGATGGAATTTCAATATCAAATTTGGATTATTGAGATTTTGTACACTTCCATGCATTTTGTCACTAACGACCCGGGTTTCGCCTTTCGGCATCTTCAGGCATTCGAGTCCATTCCACACGAATGGTCAGTTCGAGTTCATTCGTGTGCTTGAATGCCTGAAGATGCCGAAAGGCGAAATCCGGGTCGTTAGTGACAAAATGCATGGAAGTGTACAAAATCTCAATAATCCAAATTTAATTATTATATTTTGTTAGTAACTAATTGCCAAATAAATAAAGCTTAGGTTAAGTTAGTTTCAGTTTCATTAAAAAACTGATGGCTTTACGTAAATATCTGACCACTTAATTTAACCCTTCCGTATTTTATAATCCGGTGTAAAAATGAGTTTCTTTGGTCTTTAAACCTTTAAATTATCTGTGAAATAGGTCATACAAAAACTTGAAAGTTTTCCTATTTGTAAATAAAATAGTTATACATATAATTGAAAATTAAAAATACATTATAGTTTACGTCTTCTTTGTATAATTAATCATAATTTCAAAACTTCGCCAATTTTAACATCGAAAAATACAAAATTATAGTATAGTACCTATTTATAGTGAAAATCCGAGATGCATTACGTACCGTATGCAACTGTTTTGATTCAACCTATGAAGAATTTATATACTTTCATACTGTTTACGATATATTTTAGGTTTTACACACAAAATATGATGTAAAATAATTACTTAATACCACATAAAACCATATTTCAATTTTTAAAATTGTCATTTCGCTTTATAGATGCGTTTATATGCCAAAACCCACACGGTAACAAAATGTGACTGCATGAGATCCGAAGGGATCTTTTTAACATGAAACTGACAATTTTATATAAATTACTGACCGTTTATTTTATTAACTGACCACGTGTATACTGACCATTTATCGAATTAGTTACCGACGATGTTGATTAATTAGTGCCCATTTATTATTTCTTAATGACCAAAAATTGAAATAATTACTGACCCAATAAATACAGATCTGATTTAAATATTGAAACACATGAATGCAGTTGGATTTATGTAAGACAGCCTTCAAACATAAAACATAGAAGTAAATTAAAAACAAACAAAATTACCTTAACGGATTTATGAAAGTATAAAAGAAATTAGGATCGTAAATTTTACGTTATAAATAAAGAACAATACTTAAATGACAATTTCAGGCGTCATGAATAAATTAACCATTTATTAAATTAAACAAATATACATTATGAAGACATCTCTCAACGTCTTTTATGAGACTATAATTATTTCATTAACCCAATTCATCAAAAAATACGTACTCATTTTGCGTTTGATGTAATTGGGCATTTAATATTTGGGTATCCGTATGTCTTTTATCCATGTCTATTCGTAATTTGAAACATAAAAAAACTTCTGTAAAGAGTTCATAGGTTCTGCATTAGGACCGGTAATGGCTTTAAAAATATATTATAATATACCACCAAGAATTATTACCAAACGATAGCAAGTTTGTCTAATAATCTAGTTTGTTAGAATTACCCATTTCAAGTAAGATTTGGTTTGAATACACGACCTAATTTGAATTTATTTGAAAATGAACGTCTCTGTAAACCCTTACAACCGGAAAATAGCTTATTTTGTTTTCTTGTAAAGATGGTGGGTCTCGGCGATAAGGGACATAAAAGCATAGACCGCGGCGGAAGGATGCAAGTGCCCCAGGGACCCGAAGCGTTTTAGACCACTGCCTATCACAATTGGATACGTAGACACATCCAGAAATGGCCGTGCACAATAGGGTACTCAGGTGATATTTCAGCGGAGTGCTACAAGAAGGATTAAAGAAATAAACTTGATTATATCTATAATATTATATTAAAACTCATTATAATAGAGTTGTATCAAGCGAAGTCAATTCAATCAATATTTTTTACTATCGTAGTTTGCTCGGTCACGTTTTCACGCTAAATTGCATTTTGAGGTGAAATTTATAATTACAATTTTCGTTCAACTGAGAAACCGTTTTGCTTGGAGAGTTTATTAATTAAAGTTAAAACCTTCTCCTTTGTTTATATTGTATAAATAGAATCACGCGCAGTACAAAAATAATAATAAAAAACGTAGCGTAGTCGAGAAATGTGGACAGTCAATAAAATTGGCGCAGTAAAGTTAATATTAAAACTACGGCGATTCTCTTACCCTATTAAAAATGGTTATTGTTTAGTGTAACTAGTTTAAAATTTTCAATTACTGCCTCGTCGTGCGCCATTGTTCGGTTTTGTAAAACTGGGATGGGGAGAGCTCTGCGCCACACAGACGAATAGCACTCTCTAGAAAATTGTTTTTCGAAAGAAGTGGTGGTGGTCTTCGACGAAAACTAAAAAAAAATACGCCAACAATGGTGCGCCGAGCGGGTGGGTTACTGCTGCTGCACTCTGAATACTACAAATGGCTTAAAACCGTGCTCTCACTATTCTAGCTAACCATAGTTTCACGATGGTTTTGAATAAAATAGGAAACTTCATAGTCGTAAATTGGATTACTGTGCAGTGCTTACTAGAAGCGAGGAATATTTCACTCAATAAACCGATTTCCATTCGAAATTCAATGGAATTCGTCTTGTAAAATCATAGATCGGTCAATCACCGTTTTCATTTGTGAATCGCCAGCTAGAGTAAAGTCATTTAAATGTAATGGATACATCAAAGGTAAATACATAATAATATACAGTTTCGTATCTATAACTAAGAAATTCGTTTATCATATAAATTAGTGTATTTAATGGATTCAATGCAATTTTTTTGTTTTATTTGACGTTAACCTTCCCGTTTTCATGCTAAAAAAATCATTCCGGATCTCATGCAGTCACATTTCATTACCGCGTGGATTTTTTCATATAAACGGATCTATAAAGCGAAATGATAATTTTAAAAAGTGAAATATGGTTTACGTAGTATTAAGTTATTATTCTACGTCATATTTTGTGTGTAAAACCTGAAGTACTATGCGAAATTATCGAAAGACGCAAGAATCGAAATTCTTCATCTCAGAACAAGCTCGAGACGTGCCTCGGTGCATTTTGAAACAAAACAGTTGCATACGGTACGTCATGCATCTCGGATTGTTACTATATTATACTATAATTTTGTATTTCTCGATGGTAAAAATGATGAGGTTTTCAAGTTATGGTTAATTATACAAAGAACACGTAAACTTTAATTATTTTTAATTTTCAATTATATGTAGAACTATTTTATTTAAAATTACCAAAATTTTAAATTTTTTGTATGACCTATTTCAGTATTAAAGGCCGAAGTAACTCATCGTTACACCATGGATACGGAAGTGTTATTATGCGTTTATGTACAATTTATTTGGCTTTTAAGCAAATTTTCATACTTGTTATTTTAATTATTTACAATACTACCTTTATAATTGTCAGTATTTAAAATCATACGTAATATATTACAAAACTTTTTAGCAACAAATTTAACAACAATATTAAAAAACGATTTTTAATTCATATTGAAGAATAGCACGCTTTTGTAAAACTCGATATATCGCTTATATGTTTGGTCCAAATTTTTGCAATAATTTATAAATGTAATTAAAGTGAGTAGCGGAAGTTAGTATCTAGTATCAAAAGTGACGTGGTAAAAAAGAATAAGTGTAGCTTGTTTGTCCTCTTAATGAATACAAATTTATTATTCTTTTACCAGTTTAAGTGGCAAATAGATATCAATAACACAAGGAATATTTTAGACCAAGTCCAAATAGTTACAGTGCAAAATTCAAAATATATGAAAATATTACAGAATAATTTATTTTAATTCAAAGAATGTTGAAACATTATGTTCTGGTTAATAATGATTGAATAAATTTCAATCCTTTTTATTTCAATAACTATTAGAAATATTTTTTCCAAGTTTTTGCCAGCTAAGCTATAAACGTTTTTTAAAGTTTTGAATATAAAGCTCATTGCATTTAAATTTCCTAGTCTATACTAACTTAGCCATGATTCAAGTTACGTGATACTTGAAACATGTATTCAATTTATTTCGTTACGTGAAATCCAGCTGAGATTTTATTTCTAATAAATATTCCAACGCTCTTCCAAATTGTATAATATTGTACAATTTCAGAAATCCTCCACGTAACTTTAAGAAAATCTTTAATTCCATTTTGTTTCTTAAAGATATATCTTTGGCTTACTTGTAAATTATTTGATTAAATTCCACATAATGACATTTTGAATTGATTTAGTACTTAAGCTTTTATCGTGTAGAATTCAATGAAATGAATTTTGTGGAGTCAATTTCATTGACTCACATTTCGCTCCTGAAAATGTTCCATAAAATGTAAATACGGATTTCGCCAGATCAACTGACGACAATTTTCAAGTATTTTTTTGAATACGTTTACAACGAATTATTCAGAACTGCAAGTAATATAAATTTATTGAAAACTGAATAACTTACTTAAGTAGTTAGAATAAGTATTTTGTAATGGGTCATAAAATCTATATTCTTTGAATTCCAGTTGAAAGATCACAGAAAGAATGTTTGAAAGAAAAAAATTGTTGTTATGATTTCGTTTAATGAATCTCTCGTCAAAAACGCCATAGAAAGTTATACCAAAAATAATGATTTAATGCTTAATATTAAAATGTAGGTGTTGTTTTTAGGAAGCTAAGTTAGCAGATCGGTCCAGTGTGGTAACCTGCCGATGCAACTAATCAGTTAAGTTCCGATCTCCGGGGAATACCAAAGGACGTAATCATTTCTGTGCGAAGCCACAGGTGTAGCTTTGTCAATTTACTAATTTGCCAAAGTCCTACAGCCCAAATATGTAATACATTGTCACAATATGGCAACATTTTAGTACCTCTTACGATACGTATAGTATTAAATATATAGACATAGTTAATATCAATTAGTAATGACGGAACCAATGTGTGTTACCAATTGATTTAACATTAATGAAATAAAAGTATTTGAAACGTTAACTAAATATATTGTTGTAAATATAGAAAAGAAACATGAAGTAAATTGATAAGATTATCTTAAAGAAACAATAATCAATGAATTAAAACACAATAAAAGAACACGGAGATCCAAAATTTTAATGTCTTGGTATTTTTAACAATATTATAGAATACTTTGTTTTGCAGCTTATTGATAATGCGCCATATAATTAAAAAAAATTACTTTGAATGAAAACCTTAAATCAATATCACCAGAAAATAAATTGGGTAAAACCTACATTACAGACACCCTTTAAACGTAAATAAGTTTAAAACAAAATCTACCATGCTATAAATATAAACCTTATATTGCTAAGTGGATCTGGGTTATAGATTACACATATATATTAATTATCTATATGCGTGATGTATACATACTCGGATTTCAAGAGCTTTTGAAGTTTAATACGTACAGGCAAAGATTGATTACTGCGAAATTTATATTCCAGCAGATGATCTTTATCTAAGAACGTAAAGGCGGTACATAAATAACACAAAGCAGACACGTCCAAAACATACTTAAAAGGGTGCCTTTTAATAAAAAAGACTTATTCTTCTCACCGACAAAAGTTCCCAACAGACTCGCCGGGCATAAAAAAATCTAGGATAATTATCTTCAGGAGGAGAATGAAGACAAAGTTTCTGACCACTTCACACGGCGAAGTTTCCCTCTCCACCGAATTAAGGTATTTGTTTGAAATTTTCCCCAACACATTGTTACAGTACATACTTATTTATCATCTAAATTGGACTTAGGAAATTGAATTATCGGCACGTGCAATAAACTTGCTAAGCAATAAATTTCTTATTGCCCACCATGTGTTTTTCATCTTTGTTCATTTTCCTGCTTTTCAAATTACGGAACGCTTTCTCAAGCACACATGAGCTTACGTTTTATGAAACGTATTTTCATAAAATACTCAACAGTAACTTTCGTAAATATGTAATAATGTACCTACAAAGAGGATAATAATAACATTGTTTAGAATAATAAATATTACTTTTTTCTAGCCTGCAGATACTTTGAATATTATTTATATTCTTCTTTATTTTTTTAATAGTTCGGAAAATATGGGAATATTCATTTTTTAGCCGAATTTACTTTCAAAAATTTTAGGGGATTTTCTCTAAATTTTAACTGGCAAAAACGGCATTTTACCATTTACTAATATATTTATTTGTGTTAAATTGCAATGATGTCTGTGGTGTTGATATTTTCCCCCTCAAGCACTAAAAACAGGCAGTAGCGAAAGCAATAAGCTAACTACCAGTCTTTCTCTTGTTACATCTTTCTTTCCTTACCCAAATTGATCAGAAGCTCATATGAGAGCGGACATGGGAAAAAAATATATATACTGATTTTCTCTTAAATGTTCTCACTGGAAGCCATTTGAGAAACGCTGTACTAATATATTATTATCTGATGCACATGTATCATATACTATGTATTCTACCAAGGATTATGGTGATTTCCAAAAAATGTATAAAGGAACTCACCATTTTCTTACTGCAGGGGCTCAATTCAAAATCGCAAACATGTGTCGGCACCGTGTATGAATAAAATATAGAAAGGTTATTTGGGTAGGACTGTACGTTTCTTTGGAGTTCTGAGTGCCAATACAAACGAATTTTATTTTTTCCTCATAAATTGGAATCATGCAAACAAATTGAAAGTAGCAAAAAAGAAAAGTGTTGAGTTTGCTCAACTTTGTTCATGTTTTTTTTCGATATCGTATTATTTCGCGTTGTGTTTGGTTTATCTGGTGAACAAAGAAGTTTTTTGCTATAAATAATCGTATTTCAAAGGAATTATAGAACAATGAAGATAAGAACATTTTCATAATAAGTAATGTATATATTCATATCATACAGTTATATCACTAGAATGGTATAAACCCTCAATTGATTTTATAAAAATAAATAGTACTTATTTATCATTTTTAACAAATGCTTTAAGATCGCTTCCACTCTACGATATGGCTTTGATATAAATATGAAAGTAGAAGTTTAGATAAATGTTTTTTTTTTATAAATATTGAAATATTCAACACCAGTTAGAAAATGGGCCATATCAATTTAAATAAGAATATTCATAATTAAATCACTTTTATGATTTGGACTGTCAATTTTTCTTCTTGGAAAGGCATAGTGCTTTTTTTATAAAAAACAAATTACATTTCTTTTGTAATAATTTCACAATTTTATCAAATTCTCAGGACCGGCTTCGTTCATCGCCGGAATTTTCGTCATTTGAAAATGGTTAATATTATATAATAATAAACTTAATATTACGTATATTAACATAGTGTTTAAAATGTTGGAAATTAGTCGTATACAGATTCCATTAGTGTGTTCCTACTAATGAATAATTTAAAGTTCCTTGTAAGAGTAAAAAATAGTGCCAAAAATCGAATAAAAATCTTTGGTAAAACATCAAACTTACTTTAATATTTTAAAGTTACGAGTAAAATCATTCAATGAAATGAGTCTCGTGTACTTTTCTCGTAGGTTTTGGAAAATAAAAGCAGTTTTATCTACTACGTACTTTAATTAAAAGCAAGCATTTGTTTTATTCATTTGACTACCGGAATAACAATTGGTTTTTTCTACTAATTTTAAGTGTTTATGTTTAGGTAATATAGAACGTTTTTATACTTTACGTTGAAATGAACCACTTAGCATTTCCGCTTTGGTTATATTCACCCTTGAGGCTTTCCCTTTTACGTGGATCCACGATGTTTCGTACTTCTATTTTATCATATAATATAAACTATTTGACTCGTTTTTTTATGTTTTTACAAATTTACAATTATTTGAAAATATTTTTAGTGAGTGGTTTACCAAATAAATAAAATGAGCTAACTCACAATATTTTTTATTTTAATTAAAGTTAAAATTTTATATGGGACCTGCTGCTGACACACAGAATAATTATTCAAATACAACAGATGCAAAATTTTACATTTATGACAATACCAGACTATTCGTTTCACCTTTCATCTCTCGCATGTGCAATATATGCAACCGAAAATTTAACTACCGCTTTCCATAAACCACCACAGAGTTAATTAATATATGCATAATTATATTGTTTTATGTTCTATGAAAAAGTGTAAAGAGTAATAAAAATAAACAGACGTATTTTTTTTAAAACATGTGTACTCCCTACTTCTAGCAAATTAAATTTACTTCTCTGAATAAATTGTTCATAAAAAGCTGTTTATAAATTAAGTACCATTATCAGAAATGAAACGCGTTTTGAGAAGAATTGAAACCATTGAAACATCAATGTCTTTAATCATTGTATAATGTTACTTTCCGGGGATTCAAGTCCTTAACCGCAAAGTTCAAGAGGAACGAAAGCCCTTACTGTTTCGGTTACAGAGCCAGTAATATTCAATAAATATTTGGGAAACTGCAATCACCATTACGCTTGGAATTTAGGTTTTCTTTTGAAATGAATTGAAAGAAATGTAATCAATTCTAAACGAAAAGACGCTCCAATTCCCATTGCAGAGATCTCAAATCGAGTGTTTAAGTGAAAAATTGGCATTCTCATTCTGTCTCATAATATTATTTCAAGCATAATAATCTCTATGGTTGTCAGAGCTACGTGGAGTCGGTGAAATGACAGTTCATTTCAGGTCATTGTTTTCACACCATGCGAACCGACTTGCAAGGCATGCTGGTCAAAGGCCTTCGCCTATAAGGTGCTTGTAATCGGAAGGGCTTTGAAGTGTCTAGCTCAGATTGAGTATTGATGCTATGATTTTCTCTGCAGTTGATAGTTATAGGAACGAGGAAATTACAATTTTCAATTTCCGCTACATATTTGTAAAACTCTTCTATCACTAGGAATTTTTATAAATTTTTTAACGTTTTTTTATTTTTATCGTCAAAGAACAGATGTTTTTACTCACCCTTTTCAAGAAATGTATTATTTTGAGTGTTAAGTGAACAGAGAAACATAATGATCTTGTATGGAGCAGTATTTCATTCTTCTGAAGTATTTAAAATATCACAGTTTATTTTTCAACATTTTTAATATAGTGTTCGCTCTCAGTATAGTATTATTACAAAACTTGCTTTGCGAAAACTAGTTCGGGTGTTCAAAAGATATAGATGGAGCCACAGAAGAGCTAGTAGTAAGATGAAAGCTGTACCAACATCTTTCATTTAATATACAACCGATTGAAAAATCAATGTATGAATATACCCATTCGGAGATTTGAGCTCATGACCCCACAACCGAGTGAACGAAAACCCAAGACTGTTACTTGTTATTAATGTGACATTAAATATTTCTCAATAGTAAGAATAACTGTATACCCGATTGCTTGGTATAGATGAATTAGTTTTGTATTTGATTTAGGTAGGGCAAAAATAAACAGGATAAGACTTAAACAACTCTGAGCATATACATAGGGATAAATAAGACTTAACTACTTATGCGTGTATCTCAGAAATGATATTGATTAAATTAAGTTGTTGTGGTATTTATATCATATGTATTATTTATGATGTTATGTTCATAATATAGTGTTCACCATGCATTAGATGTAAGAAATTTAATCTCCGTTATATTTAACTACTTGGATTTAACCAATCACAGCTACTAAAATAGAGCGCGAAAAACGCCAATGTGTAGCATTAAAAATAAAATATCGTAGTGTGTTTAAAAGAAAACCGTGTTAGATTTTTGAGCACGAATTTAATCAGTCTGCATTCGACGAGGCTATAAACATTCACTGTGAAATTTATCGAGCGTATGTTTTTGTTGCAAAGAGCTATGAATTACTTCTTATAAGAACGCATATATGTTTCAACAGATGCGTACAATCAATAAAAGACTGCGGTTTGCGTATATTTTATGTGAATTTTTCCCCAAATACTTAACCGCCCCTCGAGAAGCAGCTGTAATTTTACCGCTCAGCTCGTGACATATTGCAAAATAGTTGTCGCTCGTGACTTGGGCCGGAAATTACAGAAATCGACACTTTTGAATATAAAAACTCTTTTTACGGCAATGCGTAGATTTGTATGCAGCATTCTTTCTTACGTAGTCTTGACTGCGACCGAGATAGAATATTTTTTCTTCCGCGGATTTATCATATTCGAGATTTATTACAATGTGCGCCGTCAATAAATAATATCCGATACACGCTTTTGTATGGATGTCATATATATTGGGCATTTATTTCGCATCTATCATTATTTTACTTATTTCGTTGTCACTTTCTTAGATCTGTTATGTTTGTGGTATGCGATTGATTTGACAGAGAATGTAGTATACACCCAGTCTTCTTTTTACGCGATTTTTATTTGTGAAATTTCACTTTTACACGATTTTTTTGGATGACAACGCTTCTTTTTATACGCGATATATTCAAATTTACGAGATTATTTCTTTTAAAAAAAGCATTTCATCAAACGAGTCGGAACAAAATTTAAATCTGAGCGAAATTCAACAAGTCAAATCCTTTAAAAAAATCGCAAACGAATGCATTTCTTCACCGACAGTGAAAGCATTGATCGACTCCAATATAAAAGTTAATATAATTTATATGATTTAAAATTTATATTTATATTAACACAATCACTATTTATGAAATATCTCATGTAATACAGAGTACCTGAAAATTCGCGATATTTCGAATCTCTATAAATAAAAATCTAAAACTATTAAAAATTTTTGTCACACTAGACTAGTTCATTTCTTTACTTTCCTAAAACACGTGTCGGTGGTGACGGTTACTAACCAGATGACGTCACTTGAGCAATTATCCCCGGCCTAGTAGAATTAAAGGCGCGTTCAAACGACACTCTTATTTTTCATTTATCTACATATATTCTCAACAATTTTTTTAACATTGTTTTCGTTTCGTTTTAAGGAAATCAAAGGTTTATATGTATGTACACAAAAAAAATTTTTACTCCAATTTAAAGAACCAATTGTAATGTTCCGTACATACATGGTACCATTTTTCTAGATTTTTTTTTGGAACCAATATATCAAATTATATATAAGTAAGGTAATTTTTTACGCGATTTGTTTTATGCATCAATTTTTGTAACCAATTTATCGCGTAAAAAAGAGTTGGGTGTATGTATAAACGAAAGAAAAATATTATCAAATACAAAAAACAATGATGAATTTAAATATTTCAATTGTTATTTAGTTTAATATGGCACGCACTTTTTTGTGAGAACATTTTAAAATGAAATACTACAGATTTTCTTTTGTTAAACGTCCTTTTCTTTGAAAATAAAACCTCGTCAATACGTAAAAGACTGACAAGTGTTGGTAAAAATATAAATGACTCACTGACTGAATGCTGAATGTTTTTTAGAAAAAAAATTCTGTCACACCGTTATCATAGCAATTTTGAACATGTACAGTTTGACATGGTTTTTACAAAATAAATTTTCCATATAGAAATCAATGTTTGTTTGTTCGTATCTTATGCACTGCCATACCGTTCATTCGATTCCAATAAAACTTTGTTAAGCTATTGCTTGTACTTGTGCGAAGGTTATAGACATAGTACAATTAACTTACAGTATGTAGGTCTTATTATATATAAAAATCAATGTTTGTTCATATTTTTTGCGCATTTTATCAAGTTATTGCTTGCACGTGCGCGAATGTTATAGGTATAGTACAATTAATTTACAGTAGGTGTTATCTATATACATAAAAAATAATATTTGTTCTGTTTGTTCTGTATGCATTCCTTTACCATTCACCTGATTTCGATGAAACTTTGGTAAGTTGTTGTGCGCACACCCGTGGAGATCGATGAAAAAATTTAAAATCTGAAATCTAAAAAAAAGAATTAAATACGTACGAACAACGACATCCCAGAAAACCTTCTGATTTATTCGTGTACGCACTAGACGGAACAAAAATATTGTATATCAAAAAGCACTTCAATAAACAGAATTAAAACACAAACACTTTCTTTCTTTGAGTGGCATTGCATCGCATGCTGGGTACTCGCTAGTTCAGTATAAAAAAAAAAAATTACGTGATAATATCTTTCTCAAGACTAATGAATCAATATGAATATATGTGATAACACCAATGATATGCAATTATGCGAATATCATATACGAATCATTTTTTGGTGTAATTCAGAGCTGTACGAAACGGTTTGTTATAATCAAAATATTTTTTTAATGAATTTCTAATCGTAAGTTGGTAGGTTGTTTAGTTGGATGGTTCGTTCGGTTCTCAGTGAAGTGGTCAACGTTGTTGGCTTCAATTTCGCATATCACGGGCTTAATTCCCAATACGAACAGTTTCATAAATTTATTCTTCAATCGATTTATAGATATCTGTTTGTGATGTCTAAATTTTCCTTCCACCCGTCCGATCCTAAAAATTACCACTAGTCTTTTCCTAACACTATCTTTTCTATCCCTACTCTGTTAGAAAAAGGAAGGTTGAGCAACTTACTTACAACATTTCTCCCAGAATAACTTCTCTTGAGATACCTAAATTAGGAGACCATATGATCCACATTGGGTTTGTACATTTCAAAAGGTTTTCAAAATTATTAAAAATTTGCCATTATCAGTATTTGATGGTTTTTTTCATAAAAGAATTATGTATCACGGCACTTTCATATTTATAGACCAATAAAATTAAATAAATATTTTTATATCCACATAGTTAGTAACTTTCTCCATAACACTGGCAATATATTCACTGAACAACGTTATAAGTTCTGTATAAAGTTGAATGGCAAATATTTTTTTATCAAAATAACAAAAAGTCTTGAAAGAGAAACAAATAATCCCAACTTAAATTCTCAAAAGCCGAAAATAATATAATGATGCCGTGTCGTATTTGGGTAGACTTTTTAAAAACTCGTTATTCATACAGCGTATCTGGTTTATTTTGTTATTTATCTAAGTCGACAGTAAAGTTATCCCAATGGCAAACGAGGTGTATTAAATTGTCGTACATCTTGCACACTGTGTTTGTTTTCGCAGAGTAAAATACACCCAAAAGAAAGTGTTCAAAAAGTAAAAACAAAAAAAAAGTAATATAATAGAATTATGATTTAAATTTACCGGTGAATAAGTAACATTCAATTTTGAACTTATGTTGGATATTTTGTTCATTTAACTCTGTCGCGTTTGTAGTATTTTTGTCCAAAACTTTTGATCCTGGACCTGTTGTATAATATCAATAAAACATTTAAAATTGAACTAAGGAAATCAATTTTTAATTGAAATTATATAGCTTTTTTTTTCTCATACTTTCGTATGACTCTCTGCATTCGATGTTCTTTTAAATTTTTTCTTAAACCATCTTATTTTTAAAACGATAAGCTCAAACATCATAATGACATTCTGATTGGTTTTTCATTTCTTTAGTTGATACATTCTTTTACCTCCATATCCGACCTTATCATGACGCATAATAATTATGAACTCGTTGTTTACAATAATAATAATGACGAACACGTATTACAATAACTAGATATTTTTTAGTACATTAATGCCGCGTTCAAGAGAGTAAGAAGAATATCGTCGGCCGAGTACTTGATTGTTCTAACAGTATTATAAAGGTGTTTATGTTTTTCGATGTTTGGTGAGTACAGTGTTAAATTTTTATATTCATTTATGCCATTCAAGTATATTTTTTACTTAGAGTTTACGGGAATGATACACCATACAAAATGCTCTAGTGAAAAGTTATGAAAATGCTGTTAGAAAAATCACGCACTCGACTAACGATATAAAGATGATTTGTAATTAACATCCTATGGACGGCCATCGGCGGCCTTCCTGAGCGACGGAATCCATCTGGTTGGCAGAAGAGACATGATTCAGGCTCCCCTGGGGTATCCGTAGCACGTGTCCAAGCCAGGTCTATCTATTTTGGACGTAATAAGAGGCTGGTTCGTCTGCTCTCTAGCCTCCGAGTTCGTGACAAAATCAAACCACCGTACCCCTAGTATTCACCACAAAGACCTGTTTTTAAAGCACAGTATACGGTTACCCGGTGCCTTGGTGAGGTGCCATGACTCGCAATCGTAAAACAACACCGTCAGGCTGCATGCGTTGAATAAGTGGCACTTGGTTCTGACCGAGTACAACCGTGAGTCCCAGACTTTCCGCATTGACTTAAAATTTGCTCCAGCTATCCCTAGTCGGATTGCGAACTCTTTACGAGGATTGCAATCTCTCGTGATGTGTACCCCCAAGTACCTAAAGCCGTCGATTCTCTCAATGTCTTGCCCCGCGCTCGTCAGAGGGTAGTCTGGGTCTGGACAGAAACTATTGTAGAGCACATTGATTTTACTCGCGTTGACTTTGAGACCAATGCAATACGAGTTGCTCTGCAGCCTGTCCATTGTTTCCTTCGACAGATTTGTCAAATATAACAGCGTCGTCAGCATACTCGAGGTCGCATAGCCTCAGATTGGGGGCAGCGGCTAAGCCTCGGTCGGGTGGAATTGACTTCCTCAGGATGAAGTCGAAGATTATTATGAAGAGGAACGGAGTCAGAACACCCTCCCTGACCCCGTTTGAGACCCCAAACCATTATAAATGTGTACAAATACGAATAAAAATGTTTATAACAATTCAATTTATATTAAGCTATAATATTAAGAAATTGAAACGCTGAATCATACAACGAACGCCTGTATTTTTACCAGTCGACCATGCCATTTGAATCTACAAGATTGGCAAATCGATTTGTATAATATTTCACATAACAGAAATGTCTTTAATATGATAACAAGATCTTCTCAATCATTCCCAACATGTCGTACAACCATAATTATTAATGAAAGCTTTCATGTAATTATACGTTATTAATAATTGATATTAGGTGAAACTATTTTATACATAAATATGTATTCTATTTCTCTGTTTTAATTTAAATCAAAATGTATTATAAATTAAACGAAACTTACAACATTTCAAATAGAATACATTCCTAATAATAAAAGTTAAAAATATATTATTAAATTATTATTTCTACAAGAATTTTGTATTAGTTAATAGTTATTTCGACATCACGCCTTTGTCTTTACTAAACATATTAATTCATACGTATTACAATACAGAAAAACTTGCAAATTCAAACAATTGTTTATTCACGTTACTTTGGTTAACATTTCCAACTTATAATTTTTTTTTTTTAACTAATATAATAATTTTATTATTTAAAGTTAATTGTTATTACTCCTGTATAATTACACAATCAATGTAGTGTTTGATTACTAAATTATGAACGACTATAGGACAATCTGAAAGTGAATTTGAAATAAAGGTCGTTGGAAGTTTTCTGTGAGCAAAAAAAAGAAATGACACTTCCGCTTTAGGTCTTCCAAATAACGAAATAAATTTAGAATAGTGCTAGATTATTTAAATTATACACATAGTTTGTTTCAAAGGAGGGAAGTGAGAAAGAAGTAAAGTAAAATCATGATTATCATCTTCATAAATTGTATCGATACTCTTTTGCAAGTCCTCCAAGCTGCTTAGTATTCATATGAAGAAATATGTAGATTAAAACAAACCGGCTTTCGACGAAAATCGATATTTGTCCAGTTACGTCGCAGGCAATTTCTGTTCTGCGAATAATTTCCCTACGCCTTGACAAGGGTGAAAATGATGTTCACCTAAGCGCCAACACTCGATAATATTAAAAGGAGTGTTAGCCCTAAAGGGGTCGCTACGATCTAACAATATTATCTCGCTCATTTGAATTGTTCAAGCCGCCAGGCTGATTCATGACTTTCTTTCCAATTCTCGAGTCGGCATGCGAGTAACCTTATTCCTCTTTTTATAAAGTTCACTGTTACAATGTTTTTCTTTGAATTATTATTAAATATTCTCAGCGACAAACCTTGAATTATATTTCTCCCTTCAAACCTTTCATCAATTTTTTATTTAAATTATTTCCATCTTTAAAAATAAAAAAACAATTTGTATATGTACTCGTTTTGTAATTTTATCGTATGATGGCCACTATCAATTTATAAAAATGCTCCTTACATTAGTAAGAACATCAAACTATAAAATTGAGGAATAAATACTGTTAATTGTTTATTTCACTTTTCTTTTAAATACAACGCAAAAATAAATAATACATAAAACAACAACAATTCAAAAATACAGGTAAAATACATATAAAGCACATATCCCTCGTCATTTCTTTTATTTTGATTTCATCTAGTTATGTCTTTTTATTGAGAATTTACCGTAACAATGTATCTACACAAGGAAACTTGTCTTTCCAGATAAACATTTTTTTTTAATTTTCAGATGGAATCGACAATATTTTATTCATTTTATTGAATTTCAGTTGAAATTTATAAAATCTAAAATACACTCAAATTTATCCGATCAAATAAATAGGACAAACAAGTTGTTTAGAAAACATTGTAAAAGAAAGGAGTGAATGAATTTTGTGAGACGATCAGACGATTGCACATGTTATAATTACCAGTACAACAAAAACAGAACATACTATAACAACATCATTGTTTGTTTTTTACTTGTAAAACAACAATCTAAGAAAATTAAAAATAGTGCCCACAGATAATTTACGTTCAGATTTATTGTTGCCCACTAGTAACTTCGAAAACGTTGAAAAATAATAATAGTTGAAGACAACGTACGCACGAAAATCTACGTAGATGTAAACTTTAAAGCGAAGTATTGAATTTCAAAATATATTATTATGTGAGTTCGTTTTGAAAAAAAATCTACAAAAGTAATTGAAGACAAACACATACGAACAAAAACGTGCATGTAGACATTAAAACGAAGCTTTGAATTTCAAATCGTATTATTAAAGATATGAAAGCTAAAAGAAGTCTCGCACTGCTTCGTAAGGTTTATTTGATTTGATAATAAAAGCCTTTGCCTTATCATCTCCGTCATAAACTTTATTATTATCTGTAGCTTCTGACTTTACTAGGTAAGCCAAACTTTGTAGTAATGAGTTTTCAACTATCCAAATAAGCATATGATCATACGTTCGAGTAAGACTTTTTCAACGGCGCATGGTATGAATGATTTAATATTTATTTTTTGTTGGTTTTGACAATACTGTAATTTTTTCAACCACACCAGCTGTTTTTAACGTAAGAATATGGACTCGTAAGAAATCCATGTTCATTCGTCGCTCAACTTTTCTATTAAGATTAGGTAAGAATATAAAAGATAAGGTGAGAATATAAATAAGGTGCTAGGAAATGACTTGTAATAAAAAAATCGCTCTCGCTATGCCTCGTTTTAATTTATCCCATGTTTGGTGAGACGTGGTGTTAATATCACAGATATCCATGCACAAATCGATTGCAAAATAATTTACCAGAACCGAATAAAACAAACTTTCAAGATCGTAGACCATTCGTTTGCACGACTGGCGTCGTATAATGGATTTAATATAAGGTTCGGTAACAAATCAGAACATAACAAAACATAACAGTGAAAAATCAACACAGTGACAAAACAACACACTCAAAATCACAACAGTAAAAATACAACCTATACATCCTATACAACCTGCAGTTATTACATTATATTAAATATTTCTTTGAAATTGTACTATAAATGTATCTAATTCATAAAGAGATACCTACGACAGATATATTAGGTTTTTGATTGTTCCCCTGTTGTGTTGTTTTGTCACTGTTCTGCTTTGTCATGTTCTGATTAACATTGCATTACTTTTAACAGTAAAATTACCATTGTATTAAACACTGCTTTAATTCGAGTAGTCAATAGTCTATATTAAGGCGATAAATTAAATCAGATATATTAGAGTTCAATAAAGTATTGTATAGTGATCGAGACCCCATCTAACTTTTTTCATAGCAATAGTAAATATCGTTTTTATATTAAGGATAAAATTAACGGAAAAAATACTTAGAAAACAATCAAATTTTCAATAACACAAATCATTGAAATTTTTACTAAGGCGTCTTCGGAATATTAGTAGCATTTTCCAAGGCGTATTAAAAATAGTGTGGCGATTTGCACATACCCGGATTAGCTGAGTGTTCCATTTTTTGATGAAATTAGTTCCAATTAATGACCAGCGAAAGTTTGACAGCTTTCTCTCGCAGCAGGCATCGTACCACAGTAAGGGCGGAGCCCAAACAAAAAACATCCTTCAAAGTAACTATAATATTACATGAATATTATTCTTCTACGAATGTGACGGTGGGATCACACAAAGTTTATATTTTGTTATAATATTTTTTTTATATTTATATATATGTGTTTATATAACCCGGGGTACGCGAAAGCGAAATCAATAATGGTGGACGCACTGTACTCAAAACACGTCTAAAGATATGATGAAAATCGATAAAAATGCGCAGTCGTCCGTTTTTCAGAGACGTAAAAAGAGTGATTACTTTGGCGAATTCATAAAATATAGATTTTGGTACACAAAAGATGAAGACTATTCTAAGCCCAAGTGTGTGGGAAAATACTGTCAAATGGCCGTATGTAACCTGCCCTACTATTGCATATACAAACAAAAATTTAAATTATCAAATTAATAAAAATAAAATTTTAAAAGTTTCAAAAAGTGAAATAATAAAATGCCGATTTTGATATCGGGTGACGCTGTATATTTAAAAAAATAAAACGCAATTTATTTGTACTACTTCCACATGTTTATAATGATCAGAACAGGTTTTGCTTTCGATCAGGAGAATTATCAGTTGATAATACTCGTGATGAGCTAAACCGGTCCTGATCATTATAAACACTAGTACAAATAAATTGTGTTTTATTTTTTAAAATACAAAGCCTTTCCACCAAGAATTGACATTTAACACCTTAAAAGTGAAGCTAAATAATTACTTTATTAGTATTGTTATATACTAAAAATCATACCATAGCAGTCAATTTAATTTCTCCTTCTATAAATCAACCTTTTTTACCAATCTTCACAAAGCAGAAAATATTGCACATGCCCTGCTCGAAAGCTTCCTAAGACTATGAAATAACAGCAATTGCATAAAATACAAACATTTTTGTTATGAAGGGTACAAATATCGAAATGGGCTGCCAAAGGGTACGCAAGTCAAAAAAGGTTGGGACCCACTGTTTTAAACGAGCAATTGAGGAAAGATGGTACTATAAACCATTTTCTTTGAATTATACTGCAATAAACTTTGTGCCAATAAACTGACACAAATTCTCATTTTATTTGAAAATACAACAATTCTCTCACATAGGAAGCAAAATATTAAATATTTGACGCGTTACCCACTTGCTTTAAACCAGTGGTCGACCATACAAGTTCCCACAATGCATATTTTAGATGACGGCGGATCTATTATATTACTGTCCTGCTTGAGTAGAACCACTAATGCAGGGACTCAAAACCAGTGGGAAATTACCCCCTAGGGATGAGTTTTAGAGTTACAGGGGGGGGGAGAATTTCTGTCGTTTATTAACGATTTTCAATATAACATATATGTATGTTTGGAAAGCATCCTTTCAGCTAGACTTAGATTATCTTGGGAAGGGGTGAATTATATTCTGAACATTGGTAAGAGGGGGTAATGGAGAGAAAAGGTTGAGAGCCCCTGTAATTATGAATGCATAGGTTCACTTTGTTTGGAAGACCACCCCCTCACCATCAGTTAGTTGACACTTCTCCTAACCACATAATTTAGAAAATAATTATATGCAATTATATCACAATTTTTATCACAAACATGTCGCTCGGAGTGGCCATTTTAGTGGAAGTTTCCGATTACTAATTTGGACGTTACGTCAATCTTTTGTAATTCTACTAAATCGTATGTGATACGTACAGTGACAATAATATAAATTAAAGTTGACCACTTTTTTATTCCACTGGCTTTGTTTATTACTAAATGTGACACGTATAAAACACGGATAAAAAGTAATCAACATTAATTTTATATATCTAATCTATGTTCGTTGTTCTGAACATAACACTAACTAAAAAATACTAATTTTTAGTTATTGGACTTTGAAGTTTGTCAAATATTTGAAATGCCATGTTTTTCATTTTGTGTGTTTGTACAAGTAAGTGTCTTCTTTCATACGGTAGAGTTTTCTTCCAGAACAGCAAAGATATATTCATATGATTTGTAACATAGGGAGCGAATATGGACGAAAAGAATAAATTTTTTTGGGGAAGGTAAAAAATGATGAATTATTATCATTAGCGATCGGGGGTGTATAGTCATAATTACGGTTTAATTAATCAGGGGTGGGTGCAACTCCGCCCCCGTGCTAAAGCAAAGCTGAAGCCACGCAGGCGAAATAAAGCAATTAAATTCGCTTGGCAATTTGTAGCTCGCCGAGCGATTACCAACCCAATGATACCTACCCGATGAAAATTTTCATTCACGAGATAAGCGGGGGTGGGACAGTCAGTTGAGAGGCGGGGGTTGCCGGTTGATTTTGCCACGTGCTCATATTGTGTGTAAGTTCTGCGGCCGTACCTTTTCACTTTTAAATTGGGAATTCATATTTCGTTAAAAAAAAATCAAGAATCTATGCACTCCTTAATATTTTAATATTAAGATGTTTTTTATGGACACGTCCGCTTCTAATTTGAACTCCTGATGGAGTTTGTCTCAACATAAGTTTTTCTATGAAGACTGTTTGTTACTAAGTTGTTCAACCTCTGTTTTTCGAAGATAGCAGGCATAGGGCTAGGACGTGACTACTGCTTAACTAATCGTTCTCGCTACGCTCCCTTTTAATGATCAGATGAATGAAAAGGAATTTTAGACATCATAGACTTCCATCAATGAAATGAATGAAAAACCGATTTATAGAACTCTCCGTACTGGAACTTAAACCGTACACCACCGAAACCAAAGCCAACGACGTTTACCACTCGACGAATGGTCTATATAAGATGCTTATAGAATTTAAAATAATGTATCTTTTTAATATGACTTTGCAGGCCTTTAACTAGGAATATACTTATGTCTATGATAATACAGAGATCAACAACTTTTCATTTAAGATCCAATTAATGAATGTACTGGTGATCGATATCCAGTGAAATAATTAAGGATTCAAAAAAATTTGGTAAGCCAGTAATTACTTTAATATAATTTTTAAGACATATTGATTGAATTGGTATTTACTTGATATAACTACGTTATGCAATAGTGAGGTAGAAGAAGCAAATAATATTTTATTTGACCGATATTCGACACGGATTCTGCAGACGCTGCGATACAGGTGTAAACTCTGAAAAAGCACGTCGTGATGATTAAAGTAGGACATGAACAAACAAGGAAGAATCGGATCAATTTTGTAATCGTCACCAAGCGTGAAACGAAAAACATCGTCTCTGAACTGCATAATCGTAAGCATTATCATCATCAACCGTTCTACATTTTAAATCGCGTCCAGCAATCAACATTGGAATCATATTAGTAAAAATTCTCTACGAGTTCATAATAATCGTATTGAGAATGGACATAGCTAAATAAATCATAATTTAAAAAAGTGATGATGAAAAAAATGATACGTCTTAATGTGAATAATAACTTCTTAACAAGAAAGCTATATGTATAAACTTAACACGATATGTTTGTACTATTTGTTTTGTTGTGTGAAGGGGATTACTATTCAAATAGTTTGTATTATAATCTGTGATGGGTTAAACTGGAATAATGACTTCCAGGGTGAAATTTTCCGGATGTAATTCCAGAAAGGGCTGAGGATGTAATTTTTGGAATTATGATTAGATTTTGACGCTTCAATACTACATTAAGTTTTAGCCGTAGATTCGTTGAATTCAGAAACGCTAGTTAAGCGTAAATTTATATTTAATGTGCGTGCGTCAATCACGTAAAATCCAATAATGTGTCGTTTACATGTAGTAAAAATATTAACTATTTAATTTAAATATTTTTATTTCGTGTGGGTATACTTTTTTAGCTCGCACTGGTTAGAATTTCAATTCAGTTTCGGTCATAATTTTTAATACATTGGTAAAAAATCATTTTAAATATTCATAATGTATAGGTCAGAATAAATAATTTATGGTTAGTATTTCTAATCTAACCTAACATTTTATTCTGATAAAGTTTTATAGATTATATTAACTCAAATGAATTTGTATGCTCTGTGTCGACTCAAGAACTTGTCGATATGTTAATATTTAGATATGGTTCAAAAATGAAGGTACACTCGCTGAACATGTTTGCGAAAATTTATTTTCAAGTATTTTTTCAGATTTTTTTTACAACAATTTTTTTTTAAATATATTTAGGCGTGTATACAATATCTGACAGGCTGCTAAAAAGCGATGTGTAGTTTCGCCAAATTGTATCGCGAATTTCAAGGATGAAAAAGCTTTCAAATAATATTTCCCCGATAAAACTTTGGCTGCCAAACTTTCAGCGGTTGAATTAGATACTTGCCATAATTATTCCGTGAAATTTCCACAAGTTTTTCGTAGAATTGTGGTCAGGGAATGATTGATGCTATGCGGCACCACAAGTCTAATAGCGTCACTCAACTTTCTCTCTGGTTAACGACAGCCGAAAACTTTGTGCTTTATTATTATATATTTTGTTACATATAATAATTTTTCATCTACAACAACACAAAGCAAAACCGTGTTGTTGTCTGGCATACTTAGAACGGTTCTTCTTTTAATTTTGGGAAGCTGCGGCAAGTAAAATCTTTTGTTTCGCGTCATGTTTACACAATTTTTCGTTCTATTTTCAATTACAAATTATTTCTTTTCGTGGGAAAAGTTCGTAATTTTAACATTGCTTTTTTCCCCTAAACAAATTAAAACACTGTTTTAACGTAATAAGAAATCCAATCAATTTTGTAAATTTACACCCAATATAAACAATTTTTTTAATTGAAAGTTGGAAAATCTCAATTTTATTTAGTCACCATGGAATATAATTCTGTTATTGTAATATATGACCTCTGGTTTGATTCAATATTCAATATGTAGCACTTTATGTTTCCAAGCTACAGTCCAGGGCTTAAATCTCTAACCGGCTACTACAATGATACGATAATATAATGAGTAATGGAGTTCTACCGAGTAAATGCCAGTTCAATTTATTATTCTAGTGGTACGATAAAAAAGTTTACAATTGTACCTCAACTAATCTCCCTAATTATAAAATAAATACACTCCCTCATCTATGTGACCCTAAAATACTTTGTGCCTCACGTGGTGTATACCGTTCTTTATGAAAACGTATCAAAAATGTTTTTTTTTAACATTAATTTATCATTTATTCGGAAATATTCTTGAACGGGAAATTTGGCTGAAAAACATAATTTTATAATATTAAAGAAATAATTTCCAACAAACGCTTCTATTAGCTGGAAAACCATATTTCTTGAATGTTTTTCCACGCCATCTGTTGTCCTATTCAGATATCATGATATTAATTTAAAACTTTTACTGTCACTTCGTCGCGGGAAATTTCTCTGAAACTGGAACCAAAAAACCAGTTTTAATCCATCACACATTGTTCCGAAGCGCCGAACTTTCCTGGAAAACTATGAGTCAATATTTTAAGGGAGAAATTCTGCCTTACAAGCGTGGAATAAAGTGTTCATTTTTTAATTAAAAAATCTTACGCGACTAATCAATTACCATAAATTTGAACGCCCTGAATTATGAATTTAGATGTCCCGAAAAATGTTAAAAACAAAACGATTCTTATTTTTTGAGATTTATTCCGACCGTATTCCGGCACTTTCACATTTTTTGATTAAATTTTAGGGAACGAAAATTCTTTTTATTTGATTTCTCAAAGTAATTCATATTATTTTAATTTTTTATAACATTTTCTTATAAAAAAATTTCTATATATTATATATGTAGAAATAGGTTTAGAAGCTACATAAATATATGTATGTATTGTAAACAAAGCAATATATGAGTCGCTGAGTCGCTAAACACCCTCCCGAAGGTTTTTAGAGTTTCGAGTAAATCACGAAAAACTGTAATGTTCAGTATGATAGTTTTAAGTATAATTAAGTTATTTTGTGTCTTTCGGCGTATAATGAAAAGTAAAATATTCTTCTCCCCTGTCGTTTTCTCGGAGCGCGTCGACCGTGTAAAACGATGACCGAGATGTAAAAAAACGACATTTTTAAGTATAGAAAAATGTTGAATCAGTCATGCCAAGTTTGTTACATCTCTAACAAATTACAAGACATTAAAGAGTTGACGACGTCTTATGAAAAAGCAATTGGAACGAAATTTCTAAAAACATTAACCCCTTTTTTTCAAATTATTATTGAAAAGTTAACTTCCGATGATAATTAATTGTGCCACCAAAACTATCTCGTAACTCTGAGATTATAAAAAGATTCTCAGGGCTAAAACCAAAAAAAAAATGAATGGCTGTATATATTTACGCAATTCTGCAAAAATAATTTACTTTCTTAGAATATCTTTTCCTGCGTTTATTCGACATATTTACTATGGTAAAACTTTCGCTGAGTTTATATTTTCACTAGAGCACCAGGTGCCACATTGTGAAACTTATTTTTTGAAAATGTAACATTGCAATAAAATATCAAATTCCGCTTTGTTACACCCGATTTCTTTCGCAGGACCTTCATTTTATACTTTTTTGTTCTTAACCTCTATTTCCGAATAGTTTTTTAGATATACTAAACTGATGAATGGGAAATATTGTTTGATACTTTTTTAATTAATCAACTATCATTTATCGTGTTTTTAATATTACACCTATAAAGTGTTAATTAAAATAAAGTCGGTAAATATTTTCATCAATCTCCACCCTATTAAAATAAACAACAACTTTTCTATTAATTCCACAACTCACAAGCATTTTAAGCTGATCTGATGAGTGCTCGTGATGAGCGAAATCTGATAATTTCAAAAACTTTTGTATCAAGTATAAAATTGTTTCCTATTTTTTCTATCCACCGATGATTAAAAGGTGAACATCTTGAAAATTTTTCTTTAAAAATATTCCATTAAGAGTCCATATGCTTCATATAATATAAAAAAAGTACTTTCTAAAATTATTTCTTTCATTTCCTCAATCATGTTACTTATTATCGATATACCCAGGTATAAATATGTACTCAAATTAACTACCAGTAAAATCAATCGATAAAGTATAACCGAGGAGACCAGTTTTGAGAGTAAACGTGTCCAAAAATGTTTAGATCGCTTTGGCTTAAATGTCGATACGACAACTGTTGCATGACATAGAAAAATAATGTTTAATACAAATTGTTCACGTTGTATTTACATGTACATGTGAATAAAGATCATGGCGTCTCCGTAAAAAGATGACGCTGAAGTTTATGGTTATTTGATGCCAGGGAATAACAAATTTAATATCGCCATTGTGGTAGTACATACACGTGCCGTAAATCGATATTGAAATTAAAATTGTCAAATTCGCGTCAGTTTAATTTTGCCGCCTCTCATATTATGACAATAGCCAAAAGTTTAAATTTCGATGTCGAACATTATTTATCGCCGTCATTTTTGATGGACATTTCCAAAATACGTATTTTCTATTGACCGCGTAACGTTGGACTATTGAAATAAAATGACATTTAGAATTTGATGAATTGTCGAATGATATGGGCTTTTATTGTTTTACTTTACTATTTCTAGTTATTTTATGAAAAAATATCGAATATGAGTTTTTAATAAGCCCGCCATTCAAAATGAATGTTCAAAAATTATTTGCTATTATGTAGTACATACTCTGTTTTACAAACAACAGCAAAATATTTTTGCGTTATTGTACAATCCAATGCGCAGTTAATTGGTATCAAGTATTGGGTTTATATTATCAATTGAATTTAGTCGATTTAGTAGACCATATTCGTCTAAGACATTTTTAGCCGTTTCTACTATAAGCATTTTGCAATATCCACCTGCTCGTAACCACCATACAATCTGGTGGCCCCACCTACACCCGTTATGTATATGCAGCCGCTGTTTCACAACCGCCTTGCATAACGCCATAACAATCGAGAAAAGAAACGAATTTACTCGTCATCTTTTTAGTTAGATGCAGAGCTACACGGAAACGATCTTTTAACCATACTTGAGAAAAGAAAAGATAGAGAGAAAAAAAAAGAAAATTTGACTTCCTCAGCTTCTTAGTTTAAGAGATATTAAGTAGCCCGTGTATCCGTATACTGTGAATCCACCGTGACGCTAGAGTTTAATCTATTCCGTGTTGAATCTAAAGTGGATGTGATGTTACAAATTAGCGATTGCCTTAAAGTTTTCCTCGGTTGAGATTAAGTCAGCGTGGTCTATTGGGCCCGTATGAGGACCACATAAAACAGCTCTGTTAACGTGATTAGCGTCCTGATGGTTGTGTCCACTAGGTGCAATTAGACCTTTCAACCAAATTGCACAGCCAAAATAGTTTATGTTTTGTTTTCAAATAAATGTTTGGTGAATTCCTTCAAAATAGATCGAAATATTTTCAATCTTTTATATACAATAAATACTATTATATATTATACTACGATGTCATACCATTAGGCACGTGGTTAACATCAATGATTTCGTTTCCCACAACGGACAGTTTCATAAGTTGATTTTTCTGTCGATTGATGGATTTGTGTTCTAAGACATGGATGTATGTAATGTCTAAAAACGCCAGCCCGCCCATTCGATCCAAAAAATAAAGGTGTAACGAGAGTGATTAACTAATCACTAGTCCTACCGTAGCCCCATCATTCTATCCTTACTCTCTTCAAAGAAAGAATTAATCTACTGAATAACAAGAAGTCCTCTTAGAAAAAAGATGTTTACCTCCATTAGGAGTCCATATGATTACCAACATTGGAAGTGGTAGTTAATAATGATAGTATATGTTATTGGCATATTTATATATGTTATCTCTCATCGATATTCATTATTTATGTCTACAAGATTCTTTTTTACATTTTTTTTCTACGGTTTTTCGTTCAATATTTATAAAATTCTGGGAATGTAGTCCCGCCCAGTTTCTACATTCCCTAGAGACAGAATAAAAGAATAAATTGATACAACTTTATCATATTTAAATTTGGAATGTTTTTATTTTATCACAATTGAATTGATGTTCAAATTGTTGAAACACAAAATTATTTGTCATCAAACAAAAAAATATTATTTTTTGAATTTGGAATGTTTTTGTTGTTACGCAAAAAATAATTGAAATTGTGGTAGTAGTATTTGAATTTAGAACGTTTTAATTTAAAAACTCCATATTCAAATAGGGAGGAAAAATCAAAGAAATACGTTGATCAGAAAATTCATAAAAATTCAGTAGCGCGAATAAACATTTCGAAATAACACCGAAGGTGTAAACAAAAGAATTTATATTATCTCGCGCTACGACTACATTGTTAAGCCCATTCCAAGCGAAAATCGAGAACAAAAGGTTAGGAGGCGACACATCGCGTCGTGCCCCATTGACGGGACAGCCAAGGGTTTATCGCTCGTGACAGACGGGTAGATAACAAGCTCTGTGAATACCGCAAACGAAAGGCAACGAATAAATTTCAGAACATATCAATACCACTCCGCTAAAACATCGTGAACCCTTAGCACTCATATTTAAAAAAAAAAACACGGAGAATAACGAAATAAAATATGTACAGAATGAGATTAAAAAAACATGAAATTATTTAATTTGAAACTCGAAAATTCCGTTTTTTTCATGTATAATATCATCATGAGGAAATGTTACAGATCCAAAAGGTGTCATTTGATGGTTACGATTTTTTACTGGAATATGTAACTTTACATTTGAATTAATTACAATTTCCTTGATAGCCTGTTAAATTGCTTGGAAATCTATAGAGCAGTTTAAATATTAAGTAAATTGCCAATTAATAATCTCTAATATTGTATAAATGTAATTGAAATAATAATAAAACTCTTAATAGTTCGTTACTAAAAATCTTATTACTTTTTTTGATGAACAGGGACGGGTTTGAAGTCACGGGTCTCGCGAAGCGCTGCATCGATCATTTTTTTATATTCTATGATATATACATTATCTCGATATTGATTACAGACACAGTCAGTTAATAATTACGTTTGGTCACTAAATAATTGCCAAATAAATAAAGGTTAGGTAAAGTTATTTTATTTTATTTTAGGTTTAATTTAAAAAAATGGCCGTTTAATTTAATAACTTACTGATAAATATTGACCATTTATCGAATTGGTTACTGACTATTTTGATTAATCATTGACCATTTATTATTTCTTATTGACAAAAATTGGAATAGTTACTGACCCAATAAATGCAAACCTAATTAATTTAACAGAAAACATTGAACAATGTCCATATTCAGAGCATGTTTACAGACACAAATGTGTCGCAGATAAATTCGAAACATCTTCTGTTATATTATTGCTGTAATAGGCTGCGAGAAATTTTAGCAACCAAAAAAATACGATGCGCAAATGTTTTTTTCAGACATATCAATTCAATAATTTTACGCCGGCTGCCTTTCACTACATCTAAACTACGCCAGACGTACCATTTATTAAATTATTTTCTCCGTATTGTACTATTTTCTTTTTTCTTATTTTTTGTGAAAAGTTAATTATTTATATTTTTTCGAGAAACATGTAAAAAAACAAGAAATTGTTCAGATGCCAACATTTAAGGGCGCAATGAATGTAAAAAGTAATGTTTAGACATTTGTTATACATACGCATTTGACAGAGAATTCTTAATATCAAAATGTATGTTTATATTAGGACATTTTAATTATATTGTATTGTAAATTATAAACAGATCATTTTGCTCATCGCTCACAGATAATTGAGATCTCACTGGCTTAATATTTTCTGTAATATGAGCAGCTGAATTAGATAGAAATTGGAAAATTGAGGCAAACTTCTTTTGTACTACTTCCAAATGTTCATAATGATAAGGACCGGTTTCACTCATCGCGAGCATTATTAACTCACAATGAGCGAATCCTGTCCTTCTCATCATAAAAAATGTGAAAATTCTTGGAACAAAGAAAATTGTGTTTATTTTAAAAAAGAGTAATAATATAATTCTTTTTATTGTCTTTTAAAAACATTGTTAGTCTTGAAAACAAAATGTCAAATTTTTACCAAATTACAAATTATACTTTTAAGTGTAATTATGTATTATTATTTTTCACATATCAAACAGATTTTTAGAAGTACGGCCGGCTTTAAAAATGTAATATAAAAATGCTAACGGTCATCGCTTATAATTGTTTAAAGCACAGACCAAATGAATTAGTTAAAATTTAAATACTGTAACTATGCGTTATAGTTTTGTGTAATCGTCAAATTTTTAGAAATTTAGGTTTATAAAAGCACTGTGCTCGAATTTCAACAGGAAAAAATATCAAAGACATCAAACGCTCTTAACTATTTATATTTATAAAAAAAAGTCCACATGGTTTTCAAAGTAAAGATATAAACTTATATATTATAAACATATGGCCTTATCATGATGCCTAAAATCCAATGTGGAGTGCACACGATTCGTATTCGTATTATACAAAGATAATCATAATAAACTTCACACCATTATGAAAACAATCCTTTATAAAATTTCGCCTTTCAAACATATATTGTTCAATTCTATTACTTTTTATTCGGATTAGGTACTTATCGGTTTTCATTTTCTCAATAAAAATGGTTCTTTTCAAGTTTATTATATGAAATATATTATCTGAAAAATCGACAGCACTTATTGAATTTCCCAAAGCTTTTAAGAATATAGGTTCAAAAGTATAATAGCTTTTGAAGCCACAATCTTTTATGAAGATAAGTCAGGTACGGAATAGAGGGTATCAAATTGCTCCTTTATCGAAACCTATCACATGTTCTATTCACGGGGAAGCTTTTTTGAATGGAAAAAAACTTAATTTATTCAACCTTATGCCACATTTTAATTCTTTTATGCTGCTTTACTTCTTACAACAAAAGTATTTTTTTAATTTCTCCATTCTGCTGAATTAATATAAGATATTTAGATTAAAAGTGTGTGCAAGAAGTCAGCCAAAATATTTTGAACTCTCATGAAAAGTGTTTCCTACCTCCAATAGTTATTTGTATCGACTGCATTACATTCATCATTATTTATATTTCTGGCTAACAGTATTATTTTTACCAACTTATCTCCTAATACAAGACTCCATATATTATACTGATCTCATACATTTTCTTTCACCCACTGAATTCGAGTGAATACATATTTTTTTTAAACATAAAACACAATTTTTTTTGTACTACTTTCACATGTTTATAATGATCAGGACAGATTTTGCTTATTGCGAGATAGTGCTTGCGATAAAAAATTATGTGCTTTATTTAACATAATGCCTTTCCACCAGGAATTGACAGTCAACGCCTCAAAAGTGGATATATTATGTTTTATAAAATACTGTAATTTTGTTGGTATCAAATCTTTCGTATGGGTCAAATTCACGTTATTTTTATGACCAAACTTGTTCAAAACCATCACATTAAAAAGTTAATTTTACAATTTTAGCGCACCCTTACTCACTCAATTTCACAGTGAAATTTACTTCATATCATAAAAATGTATCTAGCATCCTTGTTAATGCGAATACTCGTCAGCTATCTTGTGTTATCCGTTTGGGAAGGAAATGAGATGATTCTAATCTAATCTTAATGGAAAAATTGATTCAAGCAGCTTCACACTTAATCGATAAATATATAAACATGTGAAATTGTATGGTTATATCACAATCAAACATGCTATACTAACACAGCTTTAGCTAGAATAGCAGCTGTTTTTTGTTGAATCATTGAATTATAATACTATAAACAAGTATTAATAACGATACAAGTGTAGTGAATGGACGTTATCCCCTCGTCACTAACCTCGTGAGACACGTAGTTCAGTAGTGAATAGATCCACATTACAAACAAAATTACTTGTAGTTTGAGAAAAAGAATCTTTTATTATTTTATTTTAGCATTAATAATCTCTACTTTATAGCATAAAATACATGTATCAGTTTGTCTGCATGTCCGTCACAAGATCTTCTCCAAAAGGTGAACAAAAATTGTGGAAAGTGAAAGCGACGTAAAATCTGCACATGACATTCTAGCCAACATTTTTAGGTCAATTGTGCTATTTTTAATTTTCAACATTAAACATTATTATTAATTTATGGACTGCATTTTGTGATGATATTTTCAACAGTCGACTGTCAACTTTAAACATTACTGTTAATTGATGGACTATATTTTATGGGTGTTACATGATGTACGGTCCATTGTGATATTTGCCACTTTCAACATTAGCTTTCACCAAAATAAAGCCAACCTCTAAATGTTAGCTCTCTATCATAGGATAATCCGGGTAATAAATAATAGTACTAATATTTTAATTATTTCTTCTATTCTATCCAGGATTAAAAATTGGATTTGGATAAGTTACTCGTACATTTAATATTTTTGGGATAGACATTTAGAATATAAAAAAAATATCAATATTTCAAACGCCAAATATGAGTAAAGTAAATATAACTTTACAAAATCAACGTTTATAATATTATTATTATATTTTTAATACAAAAGTGAACGTATCCTACTAACCATCATAGTCGACTCCAATATTTATACGGAAAATTTACACCATAAGTTTTTCGTAGACAGTATTCGCATGGAATTATATTACATGTTTTTCAAAATTGTGAAAATTTCTGTACTTGCTCTAGCAATAAATGAAGATAATAAAAGACTAAATATTTTTAGTAACCAAAATTACATGAGAAATTATTCATGGATTTTCACTTAACAGTTACAGAATTGAAAACAATAGTAACAAATTGTCGACATAAAACTTCACGCGAATGACCACACAAACAATTATCTGGATTACCCTAAATAAAACATAAAAAAATCTCGCAGAGAGAATTAAAACATTTATGTTTCAAAAATAAAACACTGCAATTAAAACAGTACGGGTGCAAAAAGAATTCAACAGAAAAAAAAATCTCACGGTTGAAATGCTATCCTGAATATATTGAAAAGACAGCTCTTTAATTCGGTATGAATAAAAAAGAGGTTTGTTTTTTGTTTTTGAGAATAAAAAATCCGGCGTGAGGGTGGGTCCTTATAAATATTTCAAGTGTGAATATGACCTACCAGAAAACTTGTGAATTTAGTTCCATTGTTATCCAACAACTACGAATAATTTTATTCAGCACAACCTTTTCTATTTTTTTTTTAAATGAATAATAATTCATAGAAAAGTTAAAGCAGTTTACATTAAACGCATAAGTACGATAATAAATATTTATATGGCCTAATATTGTAAGCAATATTTTTCAATATTAACTAAAAAAAACTAACTGTTTAATACATTTGTCTGAAGGAATTCAAAAAGAACGGCTGGCCGCAAGTAATATATATACTATATTTCGATATACATTCTTTATCATACTAAAAAAGGAATTTAAATACAAGAATTAAGTAATTCTGAAGTTTTCAAAAATTATACGAGATGAATGGACCGCACAAAAATACGCGTCGACCTAATAAATTTATTTATATTTAAAACCGAAATACCACACTGGCTTGATCTCAACCGAAGTCAACTTTAAGAAATTCAATAAATCATATTCGGTCTGTAATGACCGAAGTATCATTGGTTACCGCTTTCGTCCATTGTGGAGCAATTTAAAATCTTGCGCTACCTTATACACTCGTTATACATCTTAATTAATGACGTTCTAAAACTAAAACGAGTATTATTTTAAGCATAAGATTACTACGATATATTACAGCAAACTAAGCTTATTAAATGCACAAGGGTGGGTGTGACTTTACGCACATCAAATCATCAGTCAACACTCGTTAAAACTAAATTGTGTGTAAAAAAAATCCAATGAAATATACAAACATTATCGTATCTATACTTTTTAATACATGTTATGGAATAATAATATAAAAATTAAAAAGGTTCATTCGCTAATAAAAAAGATATTCATCATATTTTTGAAAAAAAATATTGGACGTTGCAAAAGCAATATTTATAAGATACCCCGAATAATAAATAACAATACAAAGGCGAGATGAATAGATTGATGCACTGAGCCTTTGCAGTGTACTTTATGGGTTCCTATCACGCGATGATGAAATATCTTCCCGATTTTTCACGCGTCTTCCCACGCTTGTTGCCGGTTAAAGTGTGGCTCGCGGCGCCGAAAAAGGCGACACAGATGCGATGGGCCACTCCCACCATGCCCCACTCTGGGGGGACACGCACGAAATGTGGCGAACATTAAAATGATTTAGAGCCAGAGCGGAGCGGGGGAGGCTCCCGCTTATTATATCGGAGGTCTTTGTTAATTTCAGCGTTTTATTAGCGGTACACGCCTGTAGGTAGGAAATGAGCAAAAAAGTATTTGAATTAAACAATTGGCAGGATAGCCACTTGATAACGATTGTTTAATTCCTTTGGAATTGCTTTTTATTGAGAATGAAATTGTATTTTTTTTTTTATGGGGCTTCCCTCAACGTTCAACTCTTGGACCACTTATATGAAATATTTTATTCGACGATCTCCTCAATTCGGTCATCCTCTTCATCAGGACATGGAACCATATTCAGTTTAAGCAATAATTATTATTATTGTTCTTTACTTGAGCGGCTATTAGCTGAAGTTTCAGTAGATGGAAATATGGTTTAACTAATAATTATATTTAAATTTGGATTATTGAGATTTTGTACACTTCCATGGATTTTGTCACTAACGACCCGGGTTTCGCCTTTCGGCATCTTCAGGCATTCGAGCGCACGAATGGACTCGAACTGACAGACAGTACCTTTACTTTCCTATTGAAACTATTACGCTCCAACTCTCAAAGCTGAGAAAATACAAAAATTTAAATGGAGCGGATGCGGAAGAAGTCGACGGCCATGCCGGTCTTCAATTAGTCGCCCTAAGAGATAAATCTTAAAGTAACGAGCCAGGCTCGCACATTTCAGTTAGGGACTGGGCATGTCTAAAATAAGAATAGTAAGCTCTTCAAGCTTACGCCGACATAACGAGCAATTCTTGGTAAGAATTGAACTTTTTTAAATGATTTAAAGACAACCGTTCTTGGGTTTTTCTTAAGTGTTTTCCCCACACAAAAGCCTTCAGCTGACAAAATCTTTTTAGATAGCAGTACTTAGCTAGCTTACATGCGAGAAAGGGATATAAAGACCTAGTCTGTAGCGACCCTAGCACTAGCTTTAGCCAGGAAACTAGGACTCTACATAATAGTTTCAATAGGAAAGTAAAGGTAGGAAAAAAATTACTGTCTGTCAGTTCGAGTCCATTCGTGCGCCCGAATGCCTGAAGATGCCGTAAGGCGAAACCCGGGTCGTTAATGACAAAATACATGAAAGTGTACAAAATCTCAATAATCCAAATTCGATATTGAAATTCCATCAAGTACCCTCAGTTGATGTCTTAAATTATATAATAATTATATTGTTGGCACCATAAGGTGAAGTTTAAAATGTCTAATGGTTTGTCTTTACTACAAATCTATTTTTGTCCATTTTTTATACAATGTTGTTTTTCATTTCAAAACATACAATTTTTTTTAAAGAATTTTGACTCCTTTGAGTTATTTTCTCTAATAATCTCTCTGCAAAGACTGCGCGCTAACATTATAGGTTAATAAAACTACTAATTATTTAGCGATGTCTCTCTCTATCTTTCCATATTATAAGCTTTTTACAATTAAATAAAATTCTAAAAACGTTTCATTTTTTTATAAACTTGATCTTTACGACATATTGTAATCATTCATACGGATTTTCATCACTTTTTCAAATTCACTGTTGATATTATGTTGACCCAAATATTTTTTTCACACTTAAGTACATATTTATAACTTTTTTCTTTAATACTAACTATGAATTTAAACGATTATGTGATATAATTTGATATGCTTGAAACCCGCTAGTAAAAATGCATGTAAACAATAAATTCTGTAAAATTATCATTTATAAGGGTAATTAGAATGTGCAAAGTGGAGACGAAAATACGGACAACAAAGCAAGAAATTCATTTATAATTTACATTCCACTGAATACACCGACTAAGATATACTTTTTCTAAAAAGGGGATTTCGTTTATCGTCAAGAAACAGACGAATATTGAAAGACTTTCTTTTGTTATTAGTTTGCATACCGTTAGTAAAATATACAACTATAAATCATAAAACGTTAATAATTTATTACATCTAAGGTATTTTAATCTGTTAAACACAAGATATCCAAGAGCACTTCATCATACTCAGCTTAAATTTTAAAATCTGGCTTGTTTGGAGGATATTCATAAATAATTACTCTCTGTTATATTATCTCCATTTTACATAGCACACGATTAAGTATTTTGTTCTTTGGTTAGCCGAAAAATACCGTAGATGAAATTAAAATAACAAAGTCCAAATTGAACACAGAATGTTAAACAGCACACAAAGGCTTTAAAACGGCTGTTGGTTTCCATGTTTTATTATCACATTGATAGCAATATTATTATTCAAAAGTGTGCCATATTAATTAAGTACTTTTCAATTGTATTATTTTTTCACTTTAAATAAACATAAGTCTCAATTTATAAAGTTATAAAATCAATCAACGAAATAAAGATATTCTGCTGAAATAAAAGTTAACATAAACCATGATAATTATGTCAACAACAATCCAATGCTTGCTAGAAATGGTTTTTAAGCATTTCCAAAGAACCATGTTAACATATTAGTATATTATATGTATTCATTTTTTCAGCATGTTATTTGTGTTTTCACAAAAAAAGAGGAAAGACTTTGTATAAATATTGATCAGAAGATTATTATAGATTGGATTCTTTTCTTACTATTTAATTTTAAAAAAACTGAGGAAAGCTAACTATAAATAAAATGACTAAAAATGATAAAATTGATTTTTATACATTCATCGATTAATAAATGTGAAATTCATTGTTAAATATATACTATTTTTAAAAACTGTTAAAGGACTATCACAGCAAATAAGAAACGCCATCCCTTCTCAGGTATTTATACGCATCATTTGAGAATCGACTGAAATGCAATATTATTAAATTTTTTAATTTATTTCCAGCACGCTGCTCGCGGCACCAAAATCTTTAAAATATATCCTCAATAAAAAAGAACCCTCCGAATATAAATATATTTTGATTTGGAAAAATACATATCAACACTGACATTTAATTTCTTAGGGAGTGTAATAATAGGGTGGCTGAATAAAATTGTATTGATTTTTCAAATAATTGATGGAATTTTTAACAAACCAGCCTCTTAAAAATTGGGCAGTGATCGATTGCCTTAACAACAGCTTTTCCGATTCAACTTAACACGATATTTTTTTAATTGAAAATAAATATTTGTGACTACAGTTAATTGACAATGCGCTCGTCATTCTTAAAACAGTAGACATAAGTTCGAGGAAAAAAAAATTACAATACAGGGCAATGTATTTGTAGACATTTTATAAATGTCACAGCAATATTTAGAATAAGAGTTAATTGATTTTTTTAAATAGCTTTGAACAAAATAGTGTTGCAAGTAATTTCTAATGGGGTATTTTACGTATTCAGATATTTTTAAATCACTTTAGGTAATTTCAAAATAAAAATTTAACAAATTTGTTCGTGATCAAATCAGTGAGAAAACCCCATTACATAATATGTGACATACAACAAGTTGGTTGCCCCACCTGTTCTGTATGCTGCCACTGTTTCACGACCACCTTCCATAACGCAATAACGATCAATAAAATAAACTAATTTACTCCTCATGTTATTGGCCCGATGCTGCACGAGAACGGTCTCTTAACCGCGCACGATTGTGCTTAAGAAATGAAAAGATAGAGAGAGAAAAAAAGAAAATGTGACTTGCTCAGCCACTTAGTTTAAGCGATATTAAGTATCCTGTCCATCCGTATACTGAGAATCCACCGTAGCGCTAGAGTTTAATCTACAGAGGAATCGAGAATATCCAGTTACCTATATGATGCTACAAATTTATCGAATGACTCAAAGTTGGCCTTGGTTGAGATTGGGTCATCGTGACCTATTGGGCCTGTATGAGGGCGGACCACAGCAAAAAGCTCTGCTCTTTCGGCTTTCATCTCGGGGCAGTCCCACGAAATGTTATTAGCGTCCTGATTGTTGTGACCACAAGTGCAATCCAGCCATTCAACCAACTTGTTTACCGTTGAACTTGCCATGGTCAGCTATAAACTGGCAAGCCTAGGTAAAATACACTTTACCTTGTGCCTCCAGGTCACGTCCGGGAAGAATAGATATGCTTAGCGCCCTTTGGTGGAATATTTGATATACATAGATTTCAAATTTTGTTTTGACCTTGCCAGGGTTACAACTCAAAAATATCTCATCGCTAGGGTAAAGTATCGCTAAGTAATAAAATACGAATTAAATCAAAATTAAATGGGCATGGCTTATAACTACAGTAATGTTAAATCGATTTGGTCAGTGATTATTTTGAATGTATTCTTAGTTTATCTAGAAACATCTTTAAAATATTTTTGCTGTATAAAAAAATCTAGTGTAACATAAATCTTTAGCTTACTTTACACATCCGTCGTAAATCGTAACTTTCTTACGTGTCCGTTCAATATGATACTTTTGAAGCATTCCAGCTCACATGGAAACCTAAGTCTAAGCTGCATTCGGATATCGATACATTGTGATAGTTTCTGGAATGCTGCCTCCCAAATGTCAATGTCCGAAGTTTCTAGGGGTGTCTTTAAAATCGATTTAAAACATAACAAGTTAGAAATGACAATCGACGTAAGCTTTAGTCTTTTCAAAATAGCTATTACTATCACAGTTTGTTAAAAGTATTCAAGCAAGCTGAAAAATTCGAATCATCATTTAATTTTAGTTTTAAATTTTGGAAGAAAAGATGAAAATTATGTGAAAATTTCGATCAGAAAAAAGAATGATTACGAATATCAAATCAATGACTTATTAGTCGTCCTAAATTTTTTTCATCGTAGAAAATAGTGGTTATCATATAACTTTTCAAATAATTATGAGAATCATTTCCGTTTATATATAATTAAAAATCGTTTTTTTTTGTGGAAAAAGTAATACTATCTAAAATTACATACGACGGAAAACACGTTTTAAAACCATTATCACAATTAAATCATATTAATTGTTTTACAACTTTTAACAATTCTATAAATTGTCTCTTTTCATAAAAGCGTAGCCCTGGAATTTCTATTTTGCTGTAAAACAAAACAACTAAGTTGTTTTTAATATGAAATTAAATTTGATAACTTCGTTATTTAACTGATTGTGAGACATTACAAAAGGAATTAAGAAGTTATAAATTCTAATTTTAAATTAAAAAATTGTGTCCTCAAACTGTATGCTGAATTTACCTTAAATATTTCTAACCGTGTTATTTTAATAATATTATTAATTTTCAGTATAAAATTGTGACTGATTTGAAAGCACCCCTTTAACGAACCACTGCTCATGTCACTAATTCTCGTGAGCTGACAAAATACCATCATAATGCACAGGTTATTCACAAAGCCATTTTAGATTGAAATTATTATTATTGTGTACGCAATTTCACTATGCATTTATTATTAGAATATATGATGAGGGTAGACAAAGAGGGGTAGTTTTATGCTGTTCACTCACCTGCCACATCTGCGAGGGTAGCATTATCACTGCACTTCACGAAACTTGGATAGAAGTTCACCATTATGATGCCGCCTGTGTCTCTCTGCGGGGTGAAATAGAAAGTTAATACATGTTTTTGGAAACAACGTGATAACACAATATTTAAAGTTTTGAAAATCCTAGATCTTTATATTAGTATATTTGAATGCAATATAACATACTGCAACCTATCATGGAGAAAAAAACATGCACTTAATTTCGAAAAATCTCAAAAAGTCTTCGTATGTGCCATAACCATATGATAATTTTAAAAATATATATATTTTATATTACAAGCACTGATTATGATTGAATAACCCAGATTTACATTTTAAAATGGCAGAGGAAGGAGGACTGTTCGCCCAGTTTTTAATTTTAGGGAAATAATTGGCATAAGTATTTTCATTAACGTTGCTTAAAAGCTATCTAGTGAAATAATTTTGCATGACAATGCTTCTCACATGCTAAGCTAAATAAGGACTAACCATATTTATTTATTGGTTTAATTATGTAATTTAAATTACACTTATTGAAATTTAATCGTAATTTTATAATCTTTACGTTTTTGAAATAACTTATATTTAAAATAAGTTCTAGACAACAACATATACTAATAGAACAAAAGTAATTCATAATAAAGCCTTAGCTATCAGTAATAAGTATTTACTTCCTGTAAAACATCGCTTATCATATTCTCATCTTGTCTTTAGTTACATATTATTTATGAGCAGACGTTGTGCATATATATAAATATTATGAAGTATCATAATCTAATTATTAACTGAAGATTTTAGCATTTCCTGATGATAGAAAGATATGATGGTAAAAAGTAGGTCAGCACTCGAAGGTGACGGTTGACAACCCTGAGTATGATTTACATATACCCCAGTATAGAGATCAACAAAAACAAAATTGATCAGTTGTTCACAATGAGTGTAGTTTTATTTATCCAAACCTAAATCGCTGATGTTCAGCATATTTACATATTATTTTGTGCCCCTAGCAAGACTGTCTACGTTACATTTATAACTATTTGTCTACGTTAAATTTGAATAATCTATTTTATTTGAAGAACTGTTACGTACTTACCGTAAAATTACTAAATATTTACTCTTATCATAGATTTATTACCATTGAAATTAATAAAACCTTTATTCCTTTCCAAATTTCCTCAACATTAATTAACTAAACGAATTACAAGAAAAACTCTTTTTTTCTTTCCATGAATTCATTATTCTGGACGAAGTCAGTTTTATAATAACTCAAAAAATATTTTTGGTTTTTTGAATTTTTTGGCTTGTTTGTTGTTGGTTAATTTTACATATCTACCAATAATGTGGTAATCATAAAACAAAATATTCCTGTTTTATTGTCATTTAAAAATTGTCGTTCACTGAAATAAACCGATATTTAACCCTTACAACTCATATGTCAAGAGTGTACTTGATATAACACATTTGAATTTTAAACCGAATTGAAAATAATTATCCCTTTCCTTTTCTTTGTTCCGTACTGTGATTCCTGTGCATATATTCTAGGGGTAAGAGAAATGTTGTCACGTTGCGAGATTCCAAATAATTTTCAGTATTAATTACGGAATCAGTAAACTGAATGAAAGATACATTATTATTTTAATGTAAATTAGGAAATACTGAACATAAATTTTTGTTTTATTTTTGCGAATAATAATTTCAGCAGCTAGCGCTGTATCAACGGACAATTAATACACGTCACTTGAACACAGTATTTGAGAAAGTTTTTCCTAAGGTTATTATATTCAGCGAGATAAAATAAGGCAGCTCGAATGCCATGGTAATTAAAATGGGCAACGTGTAAATTTGAAATTAAGCCTGCCATTCTACTGTCTGGTGTATTCGTGCATGACGGAAGCATTATAATTAAATACGTAGCTCATTACCAGGAGCAGAGAGGGATGTTGCTAATGCAGGATAACCTGAGCCAGACCCCTTACACATCTTCAATTCAGGTTTTATACATGAATACACATACCCTAGTATAATCCAAGTAAATTATTACAACGTCTTGATCTTGCTTTGCTATTTAATTTAACTAAGGTCTCAGTGTAGGGAGTCGACTTGCTGCGCAGCGCATTTGGCGCAGTGTGTTTTCAGTGTGGAGGAATAATATCAATATGGTATTTTAACCAAACATATATCCAGATATGAATAACAATCTGGAAATTTGCTAACGATGATACGGCTATTCGTCAGATATGTCAGTCCAACTGGACATGGTTACATCTAGCTAAAATTGCAAATAATCCAAAAATTCAATTAATAGCCACAGCGTATTGAATGAAATTTTCCCAGGATATCTCTTGCAGAAGATTAACGTCGTTACGCTGCGTAACGACGTAAAAATACACCTGTAGGAAGGGTATGAATCTGATGAGACAGCAGTTGTTAAAGCTGTATAGCCTAGATAGGTAGACATATTTTTAAATGATGATGTTTGCGCACAGTTTTATAACTATTTTGTTACTTTAAAAAAATCCTTTCTTCTAAATTATGTTTAATGTTTTCTCTTTTCTATAAATGTCCAACTAATTGTGAATTAGCATCAACTGTTATGCCATGCATCGTCCTTTTTGCAATACCATTTCCAATTTTTTTTACTTTGATGTTTGCAATTCTGAAATCCTCAGGAATATCAAAATTCACACCCCTATCAACTATCTTCATAGCATATCTACTTATTCTCCCCTTATCAATTCACGGTATGGCCTGTGATTTTATCTTATTTTTTGTTTAGTAAATAATCCTTCTTCTTTAACATTTGTATTTTTTCTGACAAACAATATGTGATTTTACGTATAAATATCTTTTTTTTTAAATGCATGTAAAACAAAATGTACTACATTCTTTTGGCTACAGAAAATTTCTTTTTCACTTTGTTTACTATTTTAATTTCTCGAAAAACTGTTTCTTTGTAGGAATTATTATCATAACACGAACGACGCTGAAAAGTCGTGCCCCTAAATACCAACATTGAAATGCGTGCCCTGCTTTAAATGGTGTCATGGTAACAAAATGGAGCCGTTTTCCGCATTGTCGTATACAAGACGTAAAACTCGCCATCTTGTTTTAACAGGCTTATTTTTGTTGATTATAATTTTAATTTGAGAGGTAAGCAGGAAATAATCTACAATTTCACTTAATTAAGCTTAAATGTTTCAAAAAAACATTGAATAAATCATTTTAATGACATCGTTACGCTCGGGAAAAGATGTTTTGATTATTTTTATGATTGTGTTTGTATATATATTGCATTAATTTTAATAAATTTATTCTTATTAACTGTATAAAAAGCTTTATTAAAAAGATTTTTAATTTAATTTTCCTTTTAATTAAATATGATACAATGATACATATACAATTTAAAACTTTTTTATTCCACTGATTATATAGCCGAGTCGTTCAGCTTTTGGGCGTTCGAGTACCCAAACTGACACTTCCATATATACAAATAAGTGTTTGCCATTTTTTATAAGAATTTAACTTCACTTAACAATTTAGTTTCTTACGTTTCAGAAATTTTATAAAATTTTAGTCAACGTTGTTCTCATTAATTGACCATTACCAATAAACTAACAAGCACTAATTTTTACATTTGTCATTCTGATGTATTTTACTAGCAAGAGTATCTTTAAAAATAATAGAGTCACGACATCTATTATCAAATAATGTGGTGAAGTTACTTTAAAAAATACTTGCTCATTAATGTTGAATAACGACCACGCCATCTAAATCGCTGACTGTATTTGAAAAGCGAAAAGCAATTATGATCGTGTTGCCGAATGTGTTCTTGAAAAACCACAGTGAAAATGGCGGTTAGTTTCAATGTACAACATAAAACATATTCTATATTCTGTGGTTCGCCAATCAAAATACTGTACACTCAATAATTCAAATCAACATTATTTAATCAAAAAGCTTTTAAACACTTCTATCTATATCAATGTTTCTGTTTTCGACACAATTTCAAACAAAAATCTTTTGAATGATGAATCTGACAAACAAGCGATAAGTCGGAAATAGTATTTTTAATAAATTGTGCCATTTTTTTACTAGTTTTTAAAAACTCTTTTCAAATAAGTATTTTTTTATTGTAAACGAATATTTGTCAAACTAGAAGTTTTGTTTGTATGACGTGAAATCTCTTACTGTCATCCAAATATTTTTTGATACTTTTGCACACACAACAACATGGCCCTTTACTTATAAACAAAATTGATTACTGCGTTTCCAAGCCAATAAACCTATCAAACCTTTAGAACGTTAGTTAAGTCGATAACAAAACCGTATAACTGTCATAAACTCTTTGTTATTGTATGTATTATTCATAAACAAACATTTAACTTTCGTTAATAAATACCAATTAAATATGTCAAGTCTCGAGTTTTACGATGTTTGTATAGTAAATTGGGAGTTATTTGCTGTTCTTCATAGCTCAATACCTAAGTAAATATATAAACACATTAGGCTAAATCTATGAGTGTGTTCTTATGATCTAACGATTAGGATAAAATCTCATTGCCACTCATAGAAGCACAAACGGTGGATGCATTACAATCAAGCAAATACAAATTTTGTTTTATTTTAAAGACACCAATTCGAACAGAAGTCTTTGCATGTTTGCTTAAAATAATTTACAACAAAAATGCATCAGCATTTCAAATCATATTTAGCTGCACGTTTAAACTATCTTAACTATCATTTTGTTGAGATATGTTGAGCTGGGTGCCTTTTATTACAATATAAAATCGTCCGTCGACAATGTTAAAAAATGTCGGCGTACGTGACGCAGTTGGTAGCGTTGTTGGCTACGGCTACGGATGTCTCGGGTTCAATTCCTGGTGCGGACAGTGTCATAAATTGATCTTTCAATCGATTTATTGATTTCTGTTCGTAGTCTGAGATGTCTAAAACTCTCTCCCATCCACCCATCCGATCCTCACGAAGCGTAGCGAGAGCGATTAATTAACCACTAATCCTGTCCTAGACCTATCTTTCTATTCCTACTTTCTTCGGAAAAAGAGAGGTTTAGCAACTGAGTAACAAGCATTTCTTATAGAAAAAACTTCTGTTTTCTTCGACTTCGACTGTAAATAATCGTATGCTGTTGAACAATACGATTACAATTGAATACTTGAAACTACAAACCCGATTAGAAGGCTCCATATAGTTTCAATAGGTACATACAGTAAGGGGAAAAATAATGACTACTTACAACTGTCTTGATGATGTCATCGGGTACGTTGCGGTTGTGATTGCAGAGTGCGTAGACCGAAGAGTGACTGAAGATGACTGGGGCTTTAGATAGTTTCATCACAGTACGAGTTGTATTGGGGCTAACGTGGCTGACATCGATGATCATTCCCAGTCTGTTCATCTCACGTATCACTTTCTGCAATTAAAGCTCGATACTTTGTTTAATGTACAATTTGATATTAAAATTAACATAAGATACACTCGCGCATGTTTTTATTTATTTGATAATACTTAATAAATTAGACTATAACGACATAAATTTTGGAGAAAAAATTCACAAATTATAATAAAGCGCACATTTCAATACAGATAATGCATTATGATTCAACAAAAGACAGAATTATTTTTTAACAAATTAAAGAAAGCAAAATTCGCATTTAGTAGATAACGTTTTCTTACGTGCAAAATTTCTTACGTTGGTTTATTTTATTAATTTATAAAAATATATTTCCTTTAACATTTCATTCAATATAAAAAAAATAGTTCATTCAATCAATCTTATACCTAGATCCCAAAACATCACTAGATTATTACCAATTTTGATAGAGCTAAAATTTTTTAGAATAAAATAATATTTGAAAGACATCATGGAATTATACACACATATTTATAACAATTTAATTACAAAGATGAATGCTTTTTTATTATTTGTGTAACATTTCTTATTTTTGTTGTGTTTTGTTATATTTAAACCAGTGTGGTTATGCAACAATAAAATTTTTATTAAATAGTAACACACTATTTTCGCAGCTAAGCTAAAAAAATACGAAATAAAAAAAAGTGAAATAATATATGTCTTATTTTATATAGTTTTAAAAAAACACAATGGTTTATGTACTGTTTCTATGTTAAATTTTATTCAAAATAATCAAAACACTAACAATATTGTTACCTTAATTTAAGCAATATATTTTACCATACCAAATTTGGTTGATTCAGAACGAATTACAACTACTTTGACAAATAATTTTCCAGGAAAAATATACTTCACTGGCATATTATCAACATCTTACACAATAGTATTTAGCGTGTCTACAATAATTATAATTTTTAAACGAAAAGAATTATAGATGATAAGTTTTTTTTTCATTTTGATTTCGAGAAATAAAAAAAACTGGTTACTGTTTTTATTCAACACTTTCTTATTTTAAAAAAAACACAACCGGCATCGCTCAGCTTTCGATTTAAGCCTTCGCTGTTTTTTTTTCAATAAAATTGTAAATATGAATAGTTTTACACTATTTTCCACTACTTTTAATAATCAGACTAAATTGTAGTATATGAATTTAAACTTATTATTACAACTCTATTATAATAAATTTTCTCCATGTATCTATCTATGAGTAAATGGCTAATAACTTAAAGTCATAAACATATAAGAGCATGTATAACTCATCATGAAAATATTGTTTATAATTTGGTATATTAACGTTCACTTGATAGAATTTGTTTCTATTGAGCATAAAAATAATATCTCTAGCATTTTGGTAAAGTTTATGGTCAATTAAATATATTATTACAATTTTTAATAACTCTTTACTATAAAAACATCCAATATTCAATTGAACTATTACTGGGGGAAAAATACCAAAAGGAAAATCACAGGTCATAAATGACCTGTAATAAACATGTCCAATTTTAAAACATCGACTGATGGTGCTTGATGGAATTTCAATATCAAATTTGAATTGTTGAGATTTTCTACATTTCCATGTATTTCGTCACTAACGACCCGATCGAACTGAATCAGTTCGAGTTCATTCGTGTACTCGAATGTCTGAAGATGCCGAAAGGCGAAACCCGGATCTTTTGTTACGAAATACATGGAAATGTACAAAATCTCAACAATACAAATAAAAAATGTTCAATTTTAGTGGTCATTTTGATTGTTTTAATTTATAACAATTATCTGCAATTACCAGAAGTAATCATTTTTAAACCATGTATATAATGCAGTTACGGACAATTTTATGCAACGTAAGAAATCAACAAGTGATTCAAATATTTTATTTATGTTTCACCAGGGATACTGATTTGAATACGTTCTTATCTTCTTTTAAATTAAATTGGCACGGTTGAAATATTTTACGAAAAATCTCACAATCGTAAATTTGTTTTCTTTCCATGCTTGTTCTGCATTATTTTTATTTCTTTTGATTTTTATATTTTATCAGTACAAGAATATTGGGAAAAGGCCGGAGTAGATATAAAGAGGGCTAAGAAAGATGCAAACGAATTGAAACGACCGTGCGATTAATAATTCATCAGTTAGATGTTTTCTTTTAAAGACTAAGCGCTCGCGATCAAAAATCCCACGTGTTTCTGAAAAAGGCCGACTTAATGCCTAGTGAGTGAAGTTGGAAACGTCTCAAATAGGGCTGTAGTAATTTTACAACCATTTTCAATCTTTCTCGTGGAAGGTATAAGCTCTTCTGTAAAATATTTGTCGTCACCTTGTGAGCCTCGCGACATAGTAATTACACCCAATAATGGCTCTTAACACTTTTTCAAAGTATAACTCAAAGACCGTTTTTTTTTATAAAACACAATTTGTTAATACATTTTCATTTTTATAATGATCAGAACCGGTTTCAGTTATTAATGTGTGATGTTTTATTTTTAAAATGTTTTATACCATTCCACCAACAATTGACAGGTAACAACATAAAAGTGTCTATCATTCGAGATCAAATCGAGGAAAAAAAGTCATCACGAATACTCATGCACAAATTTCTCCCTCCTTAAATTACTTATAATATCATATTACTGCTCAACGTGTCGAAACTGAATGAAACGCATTATATTTAATGCTATAGATTTTTTAAGCTAAGCTGGTAAAAAAAATGATTCCACATATTGAGTATTTACTGGAATCGAAAAGTCATTATAAAGTTTATAAAATCAGATGATAATCGTTGTTTTTATGTGATATTAAATATTGTCAGGCGAGTCCCTCGTTTAGCGTTAAACCAACCCCCCCCCCCCCCAACCCTCAGTGCCGTGCATACGTCTCATCATTTATTCCTCTTCTTTTATTCATGACTCGCTTCTGTCTTGGCTTGACTTTTGACTTTACTTTGCAAAACAGCATTAAGAGGTAAGCCTTGCCCACTCTTACATCAAACTTCAGTACTTTTCTCTCTTAAAACAAAAACTATTTTAAACATCTCTCAATTGCTTGTCACTATCTTACTTCATTATTTATATACACCTAATCCTCTTGTTGTGCTGTTTATTTCTACATGGTTTCAATATTGCACGGTCAAATGTAATGGAACCTATTTATAATTTATCAATCCTCACTCCATCATTTTTTTAACGGCTATTTAGCATGGAACATGTCCCACGTAATAAAAGAGAATAATTGTGTGTAATACTTTTAAGTTCTTCGATAAAAAATACCACTTAATGTAACTACTTACTTCAGTAGTAGTAAAAATAAATACATTTCTTTTATGAAGACATAAAATATTTTAAATAAAAGCAATTTTTAAATGATTTAAACAAGTTTACTCGGATTCACAGAAATTAATTCGAAGAGAAAAAATTCTATTTTGAAAAATCAACGTTTTATAAATGTAAGTCTCTACAAATTGAACCAAGAGCATTCAGAGCTAAGAAGAGCTCTTACTACTATACTAAAGTAACCAGAATTTACTATAGAATTATAAAAAAAATGAAACATTCCATACGGGGAGTCTGAGCCTTGACCGTACAATTGAGCAGGTGAGCAACGCACTTAAAAAATATCTTTAGCGACGATCCATCGAAAAAATTATAATATAGCTTAATTTCCTGTGTAACAAAGTCACTTTTACGACAATTTTATTTATGTTGTACGCATCTAATAAACTTTAATATTTGTTATTTCAAAATAAACTATTTACTATAGAATAATAATTCATATTTGCTTTAACTATTTTTTGTGATAAAAAAACTGGTATGTTCTCAACGTCGTCAGCTATTCAATAATAATGAAAAAAGTTCACCCATTTTCAGATTTAAAATAAATCATATTCTTTATTTAAATATCAACCGAAAATAATATTTTTCAAACCCTGTTTAATAAAAAAAAACCTTTCTTATACCCTTTCCTAAAACTAAATTTATGACCTCGTTTCCGACTCAAAGAGTAGAGTGAAATCAACCTTTTATTTGTCACACTTCATTAAAAAGTTATATATAAACTACTACTACACATTTCATTTCAAATTGTATGTTATACTATTTATTTGGATAGTTAAAAGTTTTCTTTAACATTAAAATTTAGTATTTTTAATGTGTACCGTAAGATTATACTCAAATATATTATACCATAATTACATAAAAGCTTCCGAAAATTTGACTAACATTATCGTTTTAATTTTAAATTAATATTCTCTCACAGACTCAATATTGATAAAAGCCTATGAGTTTTTTATAAGTTGGGGACAATTACAAATTCATCTTTTTATTGAATTAAATTAAGTATATCAATAACAACAATTAAAAGCTTCTTCTACAATAATAAAAAATAACATGTTTATTTAAAAAAAAACAGGTACTCACGAAGATCAAATTCAAATATTTTTACTGTTTAATATGTGAGACTAATTGTTTTGTGTTTCATTTTTAGGTATCTACACCCAAATTTCTAGTACAGTCTAGATGGGTTGTCTTTGTGTTTGGAGGCCTTTCATTGAAATACAATAGATGGCATATAACTGCTTAAAAATATCCCGATCAAAGTTTAATGAAAGATATCGTAAAAATAATAACGTTTATCAACAAATCATTCTAAGGATAAAGACCATACTATGTATGAAACTTTATTAATTGTTAATAACTTCGAAATGGATCAAATATTTATGTTGTCCTCATTTATATATTTATTCTTGCACAGTAGTAGAAATAAAAGATTGTTACTCCTATAGAAGATAAATTATAGATTAATTCAAATCCCTTTTTGCAGATCAGGTGGGGATAAAGTTTCACTACAGTTTATGTTAATTGAATTATATTATACAAGGGTTTTCTGCATTACGACTACAGAATCGAAATGGTCTTATTATTCAGCGGGTCTCAGTTTATATTGATAAGACTTACACTTAGTCTGTTTTTTGTTAGTCAATTATTATCATATTCAACCGATAAATCTATAACAAAATTAACTAAGTGTATCACTATAAATAATGTGATGATTATTAATAATAAAATATACTATTCTTCAGGCAGTTCAAAGTAGAATGAGTTTTCCAGTATCGTCGTAAAAGAAAATAATGAAAAATTACGTCAGTATATATTTCATAGCTTGTTTAACCAAGACTAAAATGAAACCAGTCAAAATTTAAATAATGTAACATGTGCTCTACATTGGGTCTTAATATAATATTCATATGTTTATTATTAACTCGTATTCTATTAAAATTTAACACTAAAAAGTTTTAAATTTGTTGTTTCGTTTTAAATAATAGTTTTTAAATTAAAAACTCGTATTATGTACTTAAATAATTATGTAATTTTCAAATGAATGACTTAAAAATATCGTTGTTATTAATGTGCAATAAATTTGATCCTTTATCGTTTTGCACTTTTAAATACGGATGTTGAAATATTAATATTGAAGTAATGTAATTCTACCAAATATACATCGAGTCAATTAATGCTATTTAATGATTATTAACACCTTATTAAATATGTGTTATTCTTTATAGAGTTTTTATAAGGTAATGGCTATTCAAACAAAATAAAGATAAATGTAATCTAAATTCTTATGTTTTATAAAAATTCTGAAACAAAAGCAAATATAAATAACAAAGTATGAAAAATACCTTATCAAAAATATTACAAAAAAAAAATTGACAATAAATTCGCAGAGTTTGCCAAACTTTTTAAACCCTGTATCGTCACATAATATTTTGTTTAAGAGTTGCTATTTCAACACAATTTTTTCCAGCATTTCTTGGGCCACAGCGAAAGAATAATGAACAGTAAATTGCGAGAAAATTTAATAAAAGCGACAACTTTCTTTCACACAGCAAACAATACAGTCCGCGCGCAAACATTGAAACTTTAATAAATAACGCTAATAAGATAACGCATAGCAGATAACTCACCTCCCCAAAGGTGCTCAATCCGTTCAAATTCGGTTTGTCGCCTGATGAATCCGCCCTGTAAAAAAATAAAAATAGTAATCATAAGTTCAACGTTAAAAAAAAAACAGTTATATTAACGTAACGAATCTAGCTAGTGCGCAAATTCGAAAGAATAATACCATCAGCCAGTGTTTCCCAAATCGTTACAAAAATAAAAGATTTGTTCTTGATTTCCGGCGTTCGAACTTTCTAAAATTCTTAAAGCAACGTATTCAAAAATATTGTACATCTCATTTCTGCGTAAGCTAGACAATCACAGGTCGTTAAAATAAAATGAATAATCATTACAATATTACATATAGCAATCAAATTTGTATGCGAATCAACACATCGCTCTTTGGTTCATCCTTGATATTAAAAAATGCTTAAAAGTCTTTAAATATTTGTTTTTTTATTGACTTACCATGGTGTGTTGCAAGTATGCGTAAGAGTGAGGTATCGCACTCCTAATTCGTAGTAAGTACGAAGGACTCCAAGAGAATTTCCCAAGCTGTGCCCACCTTCAACACCAATCAGAGACGCTATCTTCCTTGGGCGTGCTCCATGAGACTCCAGAATATCTGGAATCAAAGGAAAAAATCATGAGTCATAAACCAGAAATTAGCCCAATATAATTAAACAATACATATATTAAGTTCCTGCCAGTTTTTTTTAAATATGTGAGAACCGTTCGACATATATTTAAATTGTACAAATACTAAAGTATTGTTGTAGTGTACAAAAAATAATGATCGGAAGTTGACGGTGATGTAACTATCCTCTTTCTCATCAATCAACGTATATCGCTGCCCTGCTCTTAATAGGGAATAGCAGATTTTTTTCTCACTTGTAATCAGTAAATAATTCAATGAAATATTATTTTTTAACGCGCGTTTTCACGTTCTTATTTCCACGAAAAAGGTTAAATAGTTTAAACAAATATTTTGAAAATGCAATTATTAAAAAAAGAAAACCACCGGTTTATGAGATTTATGCGACGGTAAGCGATTAACGGTTTTTGTCAGGTGGGAAAAAACTACCTTTGTCTCTTAAAGAGATTGGTCGCTTTTTAAGAGGAAAACAGTAGATTAATAGTGTTCCGGTGTTTTGATTTTACTTTAAGTCCTCAACAACCTCATCCCGCAATTTTAATATATATATTATATGATAAGCCAATCGGATTGCCCATCTAAGTAAAAAAAGCAGTCTATTAGTGTTCTAGATCAGCGGTCGCCAACTAGTGGTCCGTGAGAAACTTTTGGAATTTCGTGAGTTATTGCAGTATCTTCATTGAAACCAAAAATTCATGAACTAAATTCAAACATGCAACACCAAATATAACATTAATTATTTTTTTATATTAAAATAGGACTTATAATTATTTCATAGTACTTTTATGGTTGGTGTTTTATATTTATGTTTGTAACGTTTAAAAGAAAGTTAGTAGTCCGGGGAATTCAAAGTGGTGAATTTAGTGATCAGTGAAATCTGAAAAGTTGGCAACCACTGTTCTAGATCATTTCGAAACCATATTTTTTAAATCAATGTTTTTCTTTAGTTCTCACGATATTTACAGTTATTCTATAAAAATATTAATGACGAATGAAAAAATACAGTTGGTAGTTTATTAGCGAAGAATGAATTATAAAACGTGAGAGAATTATTAATTTTTAATTATGTTGTGCACCGACTCTTCAAACTGCATCCAGCACAAGTTTCCTTTGTTTATTTATTTTTTTAGATTTCATTCTCTGGTGAAAATGTATGCGTCGAACGGAGTATTAAAATTCCTGTACGCTTTTGCAAGGGATAGATTTCGTTACGGCTGAAAACACCACGACACGCCGGCAATACGTGTCGAAAAATTACATATTTAAATTTCGAACACCGCATATTACGCCGTCATAGCGAAGCGATCAAAACTATCATTTTTAGATTATCCGCATCGATCGATAAACTTGGGTAACATAGTCGTGAATACGGCGAAGAAATTTATCCGCTTGTTAGACGTGACGTCCAAAAAATCTAGTATATTTTAAAAGAGTTTTGTCACAGTGTTTAAACGACTAACTTTTATCAAAAACAGTTGAGTGGTCGATGGTCCGAATCCCCAAATGAAAAATTTCGTACTGTGATTTTATGATTCTATGAATGTACGTTTTTTAATTTCTCTTCCGTAAAGTGGGAGATTCCATCTATCTTTCTTTATCTTCTCTGAAAATAAAAGATGAGTCACAGACTGACAAAAATCTGTTAAAATGCTTTATTACGAGTCCATATTTTCCACGTTGATTCAAAATCGTAATTATATATTATTAAACATGATTATAAACTGAGTAAATTTTTAGAATATATAATATTAATCCTCGTTATTACATTAAAATGTGAAAATTGTTAAAAATCTTATTAATGTTATACATGCTCAAATACAAGTGTCACACTCCGTAAATAGCGTTCTTCGTACAATTGGAATGTAATCACAAAGACGCAGCAGTTTAAACGCGTGCTAGCCGATTATTTTATTCGCGGTAAGCCACGCCCAACTGTGTGCATTTAATGTTTTAACTCCCAAAAAACAACCGTTGTTATCCACTTTAGTTCAAATGTGAATAAGCAGAAAAGAATAATGTTAAGTACAAATTTATGATTCGGAAGAGTCAGTCTAATATGTTTATTCAATAATGCATAAAAATAAAAATGTAGTATATAATGGACTTCAGGTACAATCGTATAAGAAGGAGATACATTAGTTTGAATATATTTTATATTTCAATACTTTCAATAGTAAATTTGGATTATTGAGATTTTTGTCACTAACGAGTATCTTCAGGCATTCGAGCACACGAATGCCTGAAGATGCCGAAAGGCGAAACCCGGGTCGTTAGTGACAAAATACATGGAAGTGTACAAAATCTCAATAATCCAAATTTGATATTGAAATTCCATCAAGCACCCTCAGTCGATGTCTTAAGCTTTCAATAGTACTCAAATTAGTTCTCAAGCATACTTGAAATATAAACTGTTTCGAATGCTTAATTGAACATTTGCATCAAAAATATTTAACTGAAAGATCAATTAATAATGATTAATAACTTGTATGAAACAGCATTGACTGATTTAAATCGAAAATTATACTATCAACTCAATCATTAATTTATTGAGAAAATACTGTACCACAATATTTTTGCCATATTGTTTCTTGACAAAATACTTCATAAAGCGTACAACAGCTATTTAGTTATGTTTATTTTCATTTTTAAGCGATTCACTGATCGTGAGTTATGCATTAATTGATATTTACTTTTTACAACAATTGATTTTACAATGATAAGAATACTGACAATGGAACAATGTTAAAAATATATCATTTATTTTTTTAATCAAAGTGTTTTCGTATTCGAACGTCAGTGCCATATTCGAAAATTTATTCAAAGTTTTACCCATGCGAGTTGCAAACTTCTATAAATTTTGCATCAAAGTTTGCTTTTGTTTAAACGTTAAAGATAAACATTCAAAATGCACGTCTAGAGCTTTTATTCAGTATTATTATTCTGTCAAAAAATTTCTATATTTGCTAAAGCAAAAAATTATTTCACTCCTAAATCATTTATATTTTACAATCAAGTTTTTTGCTGTTTCTAAAGAAGATTTGTCGGCTCAAGATTTCATATTCGGTAAGCTAAAAAAAGCAACTTATTTATTTTACATAATATATATATATTATAGTATGTAGTATCGACACTCCTCACGTATCTGCAAACATGATATTTTACAGGAAAACGTCTCAAAGATTCAAAAATCTGATTTCTTATTTTATTAAGTTTTGCTCAAAAGTTTATAGTTTTTGAGATATTACAGATACGACATTGTAATTCAGACTTTAGGTAAAGATCTTTCATATAAGTGACTAGTTATGTTTTTATACTTTACGAAAAAACGGTGAAGTAGGTATTTTTCCAATGTTGATTGATGCGTACCTGTAGAACTTGTTTACATTTTCTTTTAAATGTGTCAACTTCTTCGTGTGAAGCGTATGGACCCCTTATTGAGGTTATCTTAACAAAAGATTTTCTACGAGATCTGCTTGTTACATTTTTTTGGAGACGGTGTGTGGCAGTGGTTTTGAGATCGAATGTGTGACGGAGGGAACAATGCAATGACATCTATGCCTTTGAACACGAATATGTAAATCAATGAATGATTATTCGTACTGGGATTCGATCCAGTGAACACTCCAACCGAAGACAACGACGTTAACCCTTAGCTACACGGTCAGTATTTTATTCTACTTACTTTCTTTTTATTTTAAGTATTCCCTCATTCTAATAAATTTATATGGTGTAAATCTAAAACGGTAGGAATTAAGAATGTATGTAAGCTCTAAACGGAACAGAGTGCACGTCAAAGCGTAGTCAAATTCGGTCAGTTTTTAAACCACTTCGTAGCTCTAAACTAAACAGCTTAGTTTCAAACCATAATTTTCATAAAATACTTCATATATATATACAATATTATATTAGAGAAGAAAACGCATAATCTACGTCTTTTAATCCTTACAGCGCGAGCAGTTTTCGTACGAATTTATTTTCAGTCAATTGACCTGTTAAAACGCTCACTATAGCTAAAAATATATCAATTTCAACTGTAAAAAATGGAGAACTATGTGAAATATACACGTATTAGTTATCCCAAATACATCAAGAAGTAGGCTGGCTAAAATAAATCGAAGAAAATGAAGAATCCGAAAAATATTTAATCTACGACATTGCAAGCAAAATTGCTACAGCCAGTCTTCATATACAGCGCCATTACGCACACAAGCGCGTAGCTGCGTAAGTATGTGTAATACATAAGACTGATGACTAATGCTGCGTACCGGCAGTTCAAATCTTGAATTCAAAAGACTAAATATCGAGAGTTCTTTTCAAAAATATATTTCCTTATGTTTTACTTGACATTTTCATGTTTCCTAATTTCTCTACCTGAAGGTTTGAACTATTTTGTAAAGCGTATATCCACAAGTGTTTTTTTCTAGTTCAGCCTGAAATACGAGATACAGTCATAAACATGTAAACATGTGCAGCAGCGCGTTCATAAGGTCAATTTATTAAAACAATATTAGTATGACAGCAATAAATATAAATTAAATAAACATTTGAAGGTGGCGAATCGAAGCGTTGAAATTATTAATGAATTAATGTGACATATAAATTATGGCAAACGGGTATCGTAAAATATTTTCCGATAATTCATGGGAATTTGTGCCGGCTTTTATAATTATTATCACTGGTGGAAATCACTACGTACTGAACTCTTTATTTATGGATTTCGGGCGACAATTTTGCCTCTGGGATGTTAAATTAGTGATCAATATATTGTTTTGACACTCCGAATATTAAACCATTATTAATTAATCCATTTCCAATTATAATTGCCTCCATAAAAAAATACTTTGATCTGTTAAATGTAATGTCGTGTAAATTTATAACGCTGGCGATACTTTATTTTAATTTCAATGGAACTTTTATGTAGGTAGTCCATTAATACAATCATAAAATTTTCCTAAAACTATAAATATTTTTAAAAGCAATAATAAAATATTCATATTCGACATAATATGTACTGCTTATATATTATTCAAGGCAAGGAAAAAAGGTTCCAAGCAAGTCACCCTTACACACTTTTCCTTTATTTTTACGAGATAGACTGACAGACGTTGCAGTTTTTTTATAAAACTACTATTTTTTATTTATCTTAATACAATAAAATTACTCTATTATATTTGTTACCAGATTTACATCCGCTCCAAATTTGAGTTATATGGACTCCTTGTGGAGCATGTTAATTTAAGTGGTTTAACAATAATTGGTTATAATTTAAGCCATCGACTGAGGGTGCTCGATGGAGTTTCAATATCAAATTTGAATTATTGAGATTTTGTACACTTCCATGTATTTTGTCACTTACGACCCGGGTTTCGCCTTTCGGCATCTTCAGGCATTCGAGCGCACGAATGGACTCGAATTGATATGAATTGGTGAATCGTCAATTCGTATCCATTCGTGCGCTCGAATGCCTGAAGATGCCAAAAGGCGAAACTCGGGTCGTTAGTGGAAAAAATACATGGAAGTGTACAAAATCTCAATAATTCAAATTTGAAAAAAAGAATTGGTTGGTTGAGTAGCCGCCAAACATTTATTTTCAGAAGTTGATGCATTTTATTATTACGCAAAACAGCTTTGGTTACGCCAATCGCAAAAAAAATGATAAATTGTGTGGAGTCAGAGAAAAATTGCACTTGACTATCACCGAGCTAGACTTAGAATGAAGAACATTAGAATTGTATAAACATACTAGCTTGAGGTTACAAACTTAAACAGAAAACAGTGCCAAAGAAAGAAAGGTACCAATAATCGAACACCGTCTTCGGTGGACAAAGTCTTTGCGAGAGAAAGGCAGTGCAGCGTAGCTCGAAAATAACAATCATTCTCCGCCAATGGGAGTGTCCTACGTGAGAGACGAAAACATGAGGCGCGCCAACGCCACGCCGCCTCACGCTCGCAATGACTTCGTCCACCTAATTTATCGCGTAATACTTCACAACGTAAATTAAGTAAAATATAAATGGAGATTTTGAGCAAAGTTTTAGAGGTTGTCTCGAAATGTAGGACACTAACAAACACTATCAAAATTATTTATAAACTTTGACGTCTTGAAATGTTATCTAATTTTCTAAGCCGCAATATATTTAATAATTGTCGTACGTATATAAGCCAGTGTTGATATATCTACTTGATCTTCTGTTCTACGGGCATTACTCTTTTATGACTTAAGACAAACAAAAAATGTACGAACGCATTAAAGCAGTTGTCGGAAAAAAGTTAAAAAAGTAGATGTATCTAAAACATTTCCATGACAAATCGCTTTTCCAAAGCTATCGCGTTATCCAACCACTGAAATAAGAACAGAAAGAGAAAGAAGACAACGAAAAGAGATAACATTTAAGGATGATATAACAGAAGATAGCTTTTCGACGAGCTTTATAAGAATGTAATTACTTTTGAAAAAAAAAAATCGAAAAAATCTTCGAGGTTTTCGTCATTTACTTATTTTAAATAAAAGACAATGAATAGAAATACATACAGCTGACTTTTACGTGCCGTACATTCGACGAGTCTATTTTGGAAATAAATTACAAAAAATTCGTTAAAAAAACTAAAATAAAATATTTCATCAACAGAAACTCAAATAAGATTTTTTTAATTCTTATATAACTTTAAAACTTAAAATTGTGTAGCGTCGTTTAATACGGTTACGGATGTCTCGGGTTCGATTACCGGACAGTTTCATAAATTGATCTTTCAATCGATTTATGGAGTAGTGTTTGTGATGTCCAACCCATCCGATCCTCACGGGGCGGAGCGAGAGCGATTTGCCAACCACTACTCTTATCCTAGCTCTATCCTTCTATCTCTACTTTCTTCGAAAAAAGAGAGGTTGAGCAACAGAGTAACAGCTATACCTCCATTAGGAGACCATATGATCTACGTTGGGAATAATAATCTAAAAGAAAAAATGGAATCGCTCTTTGATCAATGCAGAGCTGCACTGGATTAACACATTTACAATAGGAAAAAAAATATTACTACTTTTTTAAGATGTTATAAAGCATCTAAATGTAGGCGTCATCACATCAATGTGTAAAGTTACTAACGCTTTTGGCCACGAGCTACCACTAATAAAACAAATCCAAGCGCTAACAATTCCGATTCGGCATTGCGGTGAACTGTTCTGTTCAAACACCGTTAATGAGGAATTTGTATGTGTAAGTAATTCTAGTAACTATAAACAACTGAACGCTAAGCCAAAAGGATTATTTTTCAACAATAATTAAATTCAGTTTAATTAACGAAGTTTAAAATCGTTATACAGTCCAACTTTGGCATAATGATCAACCATATAATGAATATGGAAAATTGTTTAAAACGTCAGGTTCATGTTATGTGTGGGACATCTAGTCAACATTTTGTCAAACAAAAAACGTCACTTTACTTTTTAAATAATAATAAATAATTTGAAAAACGCGACCAACTCTTAACTACATGCCAATCCAACCCAATCCAATGACAATCCAATAAATTCAATAGTTTCAAGCAAATGTATTACAATTAACTGTTAACAAGTTAATAAACATATAGATACTTTTATTAATTGAATATACAACACATTGAAAAAAATAAACAATCAATAAGACTACCAACGTAGCAACGTGAACATATCGGTTTTTGTTTTTAAACTATTTTAATCACCGCTCGTAAACAACAATGGCACGTAATTACATGCGCTGCAGAAGCTATCACGCGTGCTGCCCGATGGTTTGACATGTAATATTTAAACGGTTTTAATTATTACATATCAAGTAAGGCAAACCGGAGACAGTTTTCGTTTTGTTATCTGAAACAAAATTACGATAAAACACTCGATAAAATGTGCTTTTGTTGTTTGAATTACTGCAATGATCAATAAATAACCCTCCGTCCAAATATTTAATATAAAACATGCAATAATATAATAAATATATAGTTTTTCTTCATTTAGTTCAATGGTTTGGTCAATGGGTATTTTTTTAAATTATTGTCGAAGCGTTCAACTGTCAAAAATCTTCATATACAATGTATATACTCCGTATTGTGTTTGCACAATACTAACGATGACCATACTACGTAATCTAAGAGGATGGTCTTTTATTTCATAGATACGTATTTTTATTTATTTTCTAAATTCAAATTAGTATAATACATTGATACATAGCGCGCATAAAATCATCCACGTAAACATGAAACTGTCATTTCACGGACAATCAACAGCGGTGCGGCGCCGGTGCCAGTTGATGTGCGTGTGTTGACGATATATGCAACAATATTTCAAAGATATACAGGCAACTCTAAAAAAATGTTTAATTTTACTTGTCTCTCTAAAACATATAACGCGTTTATCTGATGACAGATCTCTCGGCCTCGTATCCCGGTATGGAAAAATTAACAAATTGTTTTTCTAATCAATTTATGAATTTCCATTCGAAGATATGGATGTTTGTCTAAAATTCCCTCCTATCCATCCCATTCTAAAAATGAGGCTCAGCGAGAGCGATTAGCTAACCACTAGTCCTGAACAACTGAGTCACAAGCAGTCTTCGTAGAAAAATTTTGTTGAGATACCACCATTAGGAGTCCATATGCTCCACATCGGGAGTAGGTATGGTTTAAAAAATATATGCAATGTTTCCACTAAAATATTATTTCAGTTCGCACAATACTGTAAATCAATGGTAAAACTCAAATATATTGCTAAATGCGTAATATTATGAAACTTTATGTACACACACATATATATATATATATAATTATTATTTATACTTATGTGTCGACTGTGGAAAGGAAAAAGGACGTAACCCACACCATAAATTATTGTATATAGCTGACACAAAACGTGCTATTATACTATATTTAAATATACATATATCATATAACGACTACAGAAAGGCAAAATAGCTTATCACTCCATCTTTTCCAAATATTTTTTTTCGATAATCACAATGTATACAATTTAATACACGTTTTGTTTGGGCTATACTCAATATTTTTTGTGTGTTGGTTACATCCTTTTTCCTTTCCACGGTCGATATGTTACAAAGTTTATTAGTGTTATTGAAAATTAAAAGCGTCGAGTACTTTTTTTTGATAATGAAAAAATTTCTGATTTGACGAGAAAATGGTTACTGTAATGCAAAACGTAACCACCCTAGCAAATATCCAGTATACTTTTTCAAAATTGGCAGTCAGCGTGGAAACCGTATGCGTTATTCCTTTGAGTGAATATTTTTATCAACACACACCAACGTAATGAAAGTTGTTATAACTACACATTTAAAATTTATCTATATAAGAATCCAGCTTTTAAAATCAGAATAAATTCGTTTGGTGATCATTATCACACAGTTTGACATAACTTTCTTAAAAAACACTATTTGGGTATACTAAATTTTGCGATTCAACGCGACCCGTTGTAATGTGGTTGCGATGAAATCATCGAAGAATTTGACAATGAAATAATGTAATAGACGAAAAATTTGCATTAAAATCATGAGATGTAAAAAATATGACGAAAAAGAAGTTTTGAAGGATGATTTGCACACAGCATCGAATCGTACACAATGGAACTTCAAAAATAGTGTAAATCCTATAAATAGTACACGATAGTAATCCATGAGGATGACAGTCAGTGGTTCTTAAGAGACGTTGGAACTGGCTGGGAGACTTACTGCGGATGCCTAAACTCTGCCTGCCTTTATATTTTATTACTAAAGGGAACGCCCGTCATAGATAACGGTGTTTAAATTGAAATACCTAATACCTAAAGCAGCTATTCTTTAGTTTTCTTACTGAATGACTGATTGTTGCTTATTTGCTTCTGAATTTGCATCACGTCGGAACTTTGTGTATTGTTTACATAAAACACGGACGCTTAGTTCATGAGAAAATTTCATACCTATGTGTATGTGATAATAATAAAACGTCTACATTTATGCCTACAGACCTGTCTGGGCTATTATATATAAGATACAAAGATATAATAAGGTAAATACATTTACTGTGCACCATACTTATTCGATGAATCATTTCATAATGACTCCATGAGGAAATTGCAAAAACCCGTTTTATGAACCTTATGTAACTAAACGAGTAATGGCGTTCAATCAAACGTTTTCATAACGTGGTGTTAATTTAATATTTGACATTCTGTTTTCAGTGATAAAATCTGACGCGATACAATATTGTTTCAAATTAATAATGTAACTTTATGCGTATTATGCATAAAGCCCTGATTGAAACGAAAAAGCTTTAACTATAAATCAAGGTCGTATAATATATCATATCGGGAATTCAGTTTAATTAATATTTTGTTTGACAATATATAATCCCTTTTCCCCAACGATATAAATCTTTCGCATACTCTCTGAAACTCATAAAATTAATATTTTGCAAAGGCACCATATTGAAATTAATGGTAATCACATACAGTTTTGTTCTGCGGTTGCTCGTTTTTTCAACAAATTTATTCGACACAAAAATTCGACATTGTTTCTGTAAAATATTGGTTTTCTTTCGCTTAAAGTGAAAGAGCAACACTATTACATAAAATAATTAATTAAAACTCAAACAAATATTTGTATAATTGAAAAAATCCAGCTCGCTAAAATTTTTAAAACGTCCCACTGGATTAAGCTATAACTTATAATACAACATATTTATCCTACAGACATTTTTAGTTTTTTTTCAATAAATAAATTATGAATAAAAAATACGCTTTATCAGGTAGGGGAACCTTCGGCCTTTATCCTCAAGTGCCTTTATATTGTATATTTTTTTTTCATTTCATTATTTTTAATAATATAGTAAATGGCCTGTATTTATTGAGTCAGTAATTAATTCGATGAATGGTCAGTATACACGTGGTCAGTTAATAAAATAAACGGTCAGTAATTTATAAAAAATGGTCAGTTATTAAATTAAACCTAACCAAAACTTTATTTACTTGGCAATTGGTGCATGTTTATTGAAATCATAAATAAAATAAACATTTCTTAATGTACAATTTTAAAACAGTTTAATTGTTTACCACTCAAAATGGTTTAATGAAACTCGCACGTATATAACCTAAATCAGATTTATTATTTTATCTTTTTTACTTAGTTAACCTAACCTAACTTCCTTTAATATTTAATGACCGTATCTTTAATATTTACTTATCGTCAATTGAATTAGATACTGACCAAATAATTAGTTTCCTCTATAAAATAATTTAAGAATATAGAATGGAGAATGTGGTTTTATTTGATTGCATCCTTCAACTTCAAGAATGTAGTTCAAAACCTAGTAAATTCATTTTTTCATTTCATAAATTTTCTCTCGAAGGTTTTATAACTAAGAATGTCTAATGACACCATAAAGGAACCAAATTAAATACTAAACTCGGATTCATAAGTCAAATTGAACAATTGACAAGTAGAACGATTCGATTAGTTTATTATATTTCCATTAAGTACAGTAAGTCGGAAGTAGTAAGTATCTATTATTATTTGTGTTTATCAATACATGGCATCGACTTGACAATAGATGAATCTTATCTGGAACCCAATATGTGGTTGTTATTTTATGTCGTAATATACACAAACATAAACACTAGCAATAATCACCACATAAACATTTGAGCTTATTTCGCATAGTATTACGTGGATGTACAATTCCATCTTCTTTTTTATTACCTGATCATTTGTTTCCAGCACAGAATAACTATTCCACATGTATTTATGAATACCTCGTAAACTTTGGGATTTCCACGTAATGTCGCCGTTTACTTCCATTGGATAAATAATAAAACAGGTCCTCAAAGAGTACGAACAAACACACCTGCTAGAACCTTATACACAATTAAACAATTTTCTCGTCAATTAGGGTTATCACGACATAAAGTATTAAACGGGAGATTCCAGAGGATTAACTATTTTTTGATACATCGATGTCGACAACTTGACTACTCATACCTCAGTTTTGTGTCAAAAAAAAAGCCCTTTTACTGCTTTACATAGAGCATTAATAATTCTTAATAAAACAAATATTATTGAAAATAATTTAAAATATATTTTGTTGAAATAGTGAAACAATCATTTAAATTAATAGAAAATAGTAATAATAGTTATATTTATAAAACATTGACGTTATTGAGTGGTTGGAATACTTGGTCGAATTTTGAAAAAAAATGGTTACGAGTTGTCCCATCGACATGACGTATAAATCGTTATATGCATTATGACATTTGGGTCGATAACTTAGTGATGTGGTAAGCTATGGTAACCAGACAAAACAGAACAGAACATCAAAGGACGGAAAATGAACTGCAGTTTATGACTACGGATAATACATTTATTCAAAAGATGTATTACTTTGCTACTCGAAACTACAAATAAAATATATATTATAGGACATATTGTAAAATTAAACTATAAGTATATGATATTATTAATGTAATACCAAATACCAAATAAAAAGTCTTCCTAATAATTATCTTTTGGTTTGGGTTTCGCATAACTTTTAATAATGTAGAACAAAAAATATAAGAATCAACATGACGTTAATTGAATGGGCAGCAACCCTGCTTAACACGAATTCCATGCGCAAAAGCAGATATGATTCTGCAGTATAGTCAGCCTCCTTATTGGATAGGTAAATAATTATTATTAAACTTGGATATGGGACGTCTAAGAAGGGTATTAATAATTCATTTCGGAATTAGTAGGGCCTTTGTTTTCCGTAGGCGTACTACAGGAACGACTTTCCCAAATCTAAGACCCTTGTTTTGTCTTTAAAAACAAATTTCCTTTGATTTATTATAGTAATATAGAGAAAACATGTTTAACCGTTTTATTAAAATTAGGAAACATCGTTCGAACTGAAATGATATGCGCTTTCAGCTTTATAAAGTTTCCTCTATGAACAAAATAGTGCAATAAATCTACAATTTACATTTTAGTTACGTTCAAATTTGTTAATCCTCTTTTTGACTACTCTTATCTCTAGGTACAAGATTTCATAGTGAAATAAATAAATATCCGAGGCCTATAGCACAGTAAAACTATAATTTTAGACGAAAGGAAAAATGCGGTAAGCATAACGATTTAAAATTTTCTCTCCAGTTGTAAATACATATTCATTAGTACTGTTTACTTCAATGAATTCGGAAAAAATAAAACGTGTATTGCGAATAATTAAAATTAAACATATCTATGATTTTACGTAAAATCATTTTACTAAAAATATTACTAAATCTTTTTGAGTTAACAGTACTTGAGTAAACTGTAATACTATTTAATTTATCAGTTGATCATTCCTAATAAAAGATTTTGTTTATTTTTCAATTTATAAAAAAAGCCGATATTGACGAATAATTTTGCTTAAGAACACAACAAAAACAATAATTAATATTATAATAATAATCAAAGTATTAAGTTCCATTATAATTAAGTAATATATTTGATTGCTATTTCAGCAAAATGTAAGCTTCTGAACTAGTCAGAGATAGTACTGGATGCTGAAATAAGTATTAAACATTGAACATAGTTCTTACGGGAGTAATTATTATTCATTCAAAAAATATTCATTCGATATTGAATAATCCAAACTAACTTTTTAATTATCAAACTATCTATAGTATACATTTTCAAGTTAAGCGAATAAATTTGAATTGTTAAACTTCAACCCATTCCGCTTTATTAAATCATTGAATTATTCTCACAACTTGCGTCATTTCAATGTCATTTCTCACAACTTGCTCATGAACCAAATCTCCTGAGGAATACTTAAATGGCATGTTCTTACCCCTCACACAAAAGGTGCTCTTCCTTGTAAATTTCCATAAACCTCCCATTTCTCCCATTAAAAAAGTCCACCTCTCTTCCAATAAAAGTTCTATTGGAATCTATGAGACCTTACTCCAAGCGATTAAACATTCCAATTTTAAAATTTTATCTTTTGAATACTGTTTGACTATTTTAATTTTGAAATAAAAATTCTATATCAACATTTTTCCTTTTTATATTTTTCTCTGCGGTAACTTTATAATATAAAATTGAAATTGATGACTTCGTGACACGTGAATTGCTTCTCATAGAGGTAAAACACGAGTCACACCTATTGGCACAATTTTGTATTATTTCTTTTGTCTATTTATTACTAAAGTTTTTATAATTTAATATACGCGATAGGCCTAAGAATATACGCGTTCCTTGAGTGGAGCATATGGCGACCACGCGATGCATAAAATGTTCCCTGCCAATTTGATCCTTTCCGGACATTTAAACATCCCTTTGTTCCACCGAATACCCAACAAAACCTCAATAACACCAGTTACAAGAATAGTGGGGTTCTTCCACAGAACATGCTTCAATCAGTTTCATTTTTGGTATTCAAAAAGAAGAAATAGGTAAATATTTTTTTTGAATGGTTCATTTACATTCGATTCTCATCCTGAAATCAACGTCAATAGTATTATATGCCCACAGACAAGCTCAATAAAGATCTAAGCCTAAGTTTGAAAAAAATTCTAGATAAGTCTTTAAAAATCGATAATTTGATTTTTTTAACCGATTTTTTTAAACTCCTAACAATTTACACACTACTTGAAATAGTAAAGTATCAATCTTCTCATATTGACTTTTATAAACCTATTTTTTCATGAAAAAAAAATATTTTTCAAATCTCCATACCATATCACAGCGATCAAAGTAAGTTTTTTTTTTAATTTTGATAAAAGAGTAAGTAATGAAAAGATAAGATAAAATTTAAATTTTACAAAATCATACGGTAGATAAAGCTTCCTTATGTTCACAAACACTCAAGTTTATGACTGTTTGATGGGTCATTTATAACGAAGTTCCGACCAAACCAACGTTCTTAGTACGTGTTACCACCGAAAATATGAAGAAATTCCGTTTTAATTAAGTAGCTGGCAATATTTTCAACATGCTCTCCTCTTTAAGTACTCCCCGTTTGCAATTTGATGAGCATTTTATGAAAACGTTGAGCGTAACTTGACCTGGCCAGGTCGACGAAGTACGCCTCGCCCTGCCTGCCTTATAATGAGATTGCCAGACTTAATGGTGTTAGTTTTATATCATTTATAGCATGCGTTCCCAAACTCTAGTTCAAGACTTCAGAAAGAACTAACAATTTATCTGCATGAACGCATTTTAAAATCACTACATTATTTTTCAGATAACGCAAATTGACAGTGTCGTCAATATAACATAGTTCATTTTCGTATTTAATTATCACCTTTTTTCAAACTTGTGAAAATCATTCGTTAAAAATGTTTATATGATGGAAGCACAAGGTACACTATGAATAAATCAAACTTTCAAACAAAACAAAAAAAAGTAACAGCTGGATCCATCTAAATTATTTGTAACAGATAGTTTAAATTTCGTATATTCCAAAAAAAATATCCATTATTTTACTCTTTCTAAAATTTAAAATTAGTTAAAAATTTGTAGATAATTTGGTTCTTACAATAACTAGAAAAAAGAGTTGAGTAAATGATTGGAGAACTGCATATAGTCACCTTGCGTTCAAATCCACAAACAAGCCAAAATTAAATCGAATTTATCGTATTACTTAACGACGACTAGCGGATGAAAATATTGTTTTAAATAATGTTGCAATCATCCAGTTTCCTCTTTTATAACCCAAACCAATTATGTAAAATACCATTTTTTTTTAATTAAATTATATACAAAAGTTTATCGTTAATCCATATTACTTTGATGTTTATGAAATCCTATCATGCTACAAATTATGAGACTTATCTTACAATTCACTTTCGATTTGAAGTCTTATTTTTTTTCTCTTTTTTATAATTTCTTTATGACTTCAAACGTCTTAGATTCCAACTTTTTTTACAAAATTTAATTAACGCGTATGGCATTTTCAATTTTTTATTTCATTCACGTTAAAAAGAAACATTTTCAATTATGTCGTTCTCAAATTTCAACCAAAATATTTAAATACTTTCTCAAGTTATTGTGTGTATATCTTTTTTTTAATATTAAGTAGATTAAATAAATTATGAACATTTTATTACGTAGCTATGCAGCATGCCATCTTGTATATAATAACATTTAATAATAGGCTTATAATTTTAAAGTTACACAGATAGATAAATCAAGACAAATACGTATTGTAGTTTTTAGAGCTTTTTTAAAGAAAATTATTTATTTTGATTAGATGACTATATGGTTATAACATATTACAGTGTTTTACTTTACTGTGGTAAAACATTTATTATTTATTGTAATATATTGATTTACATAGTATATAATAACAATTTGCAGTAGTATAAAATCTTTGCAAGCGATTGCAAAGTAAAAAGCTTTTTTTTATTATTAGTTCAATTTAGCATTTGATCTCTTGGGCATTTAAGTTTGTGATGTCTTACGTTTCGCTAAAAAAATTAAACGTTTACAAATAGTTAGCAATCTAACCGACGATATACCGGGTGTAAAAAACCAACACAGATGACCAGCGAATAAATCAGATGTGTCAATTTTCAGTGAGGTCTTTCAGTCGAAAAGGTGAAAGCATGGTGGAGTTTGGCTGATGGGACGCCATAAAAGCAATCAATGGTAATGGATTCGCCATGATTTACGACTGGGAAAAGTGTCCGAAGGGTCTTACTAAATGACACCGCTAAATCACTTTGACTCATTAATACGTATAAAAAAATACTAAAATAAAGCTAGCAAAGCACGTAGGTGTATTAAATAACTTTTGTGGTGTGGCGTTTAATAAAGATTTCATGTCATTCTATATATGTATTGTATAAGTAATAATTTAATTAAATAACCAAATACAGCCGAGTGGTCTACATCGTCTTCTTAGGCTTGCGGTGCCCATAGGTTCAAATCCCAGTACGGAGACTTTTATAAATTGATGAGAGTTCAAATGCAAGAATACATAGGTGACGCTTATATTCCCTCCCACCCAACCGATACTTAACTTGAGGCATGTCATATCCTCATCTTCTTATCCTGACACTCCAAAAGAAGTTGAACTAGTTCTTGTTGAAACACTTTTGGTGAAATACTTACATTACTTGACATTGAACACAGTGAAGCAAAAATCCTTGGTTTACAATTAAATTCACTATTGTTCAGATCATATTCACCTTCATAAAAATAGTTTTTACTTATGAAAATACATTCCACAAAAAAACAAATTCTTTCACTGAAAATAAAATAATCCCACATAATAAAATATATTTCAACATTGAAGAAATATATTACACTTACGAAAAAATATTTTCACATGGATAAAATAGTTTTCACTCAATATAAATAAATACTCACAAAAATCATTAGTTTCAGGAAGCTGTAATGAAATGAAAATACTTGTCACAACTCTACCCTATATTAAGCCGCCTATATTGTCTTTACTCCACGCATTAGAATACATTACACAAACCAAACCAGACCAACCCTAACATAACCTACTACTGGGTGTAGCGAAAGCGATTAAATAACCAGTAGTCCTGTCCTAGCCCTATCCTTCTATCCCTACTCTCTTCGAAAAAAGAGAGGTTGAGTAACTGAGTAACAAGTAGTTCTAATAGAAAAATTCTGTTGAGATATCTCCATTCGGAGACCATATGCTGCACGTTGGAAGCGGACATGGAAAAAAATCGAACAAACAAAATGAAATTCATATCTCGGCGCGCCACTGCGAACAAAACTTTTGTATCACACTCCCATTAACATTCTAGCAGCATTTATTTTCTAAGAGACGCAAAAAGTTTTGCAAAAAGAAGAATTTCACAAGCCATGATGCTAGACAAGCAGTGGTACTTCCAATGAAAACTAGACGCCAATATGTTGTTTCAAATGACGGGTATTTTATCTTTGTCTGAAATGAATACGATACTATGTAACAAAAATAGAGAAGTGCGGTTTGTTAAAAAATTAATTACGTATTAAGATAGTTGAAATGAATATTTTTTAATCTTTTTTGAGAGATTTAACTGGACTATTAATGTCCACATATCGCTACGTCAATGCAACAGTAAGACATATTGCAAAACCTAGTTCTGAGATAATGGCTGTTTTGTATTTTGCTAAATTGTAGTCAATTGAAATAATCGATGAATGCTACTAAAAATATTTATGGAATCTTACATATAATTCTTGTTGTTATTATATTTTTGACGATGTTCGCTCCCAACGTGGAGCATAAGAACTCTTAATAGAGGTATCTCAACAGACGTTTTTCTATAAGAACTGTTTGTTACTCCGTTGCTTAAGCTTGAAGAGAGGGATAGAGGGACAGGGCTAGGACAGGATTAGTGATTAGTTAATCGCTATCGCTATACCCCGTTTTTTTAAGATCTGGTGGTTAGGAGGGAATATTAGACATCACAGACATTCATGACTACGAACAGAAATCCATAAATCGATTGAAAATCAATTAATGAAACTGTCCGTATCGAGACTTGCGCCCGAGACATCGGTAACCGTAGCCAACGCCGTTAACCAGTGCACCACGGAGCCGACATATTAACATTCATAGTGATCTAACTTTTTATAATGAATAATTTTAATAACAAATAACATTCGTGTCACACGATGTCACGCTATCAGCTTCCAATGGTTATGCAGTTAAAACATGATTTGTTGGTATACAAATTATATAAATTGAAGAACGTAAAATATTAAGAAGAAACGCTAACATTAAAAATACTGGATATACTTACAACAAAATTTTGAACATTTTTTTAGACAATTTCTATTCACAATGCGTGAATAATTTCGGTTGCAGAAGCCATACTAGTGAATAATAGATTGCGGATGTATTCGAAAACATCTGTATCATTGCATATTATATTATCATCGTTTCTATCTCTTTTACATTAATTTGTATGAATCGATGTGTCGTTGTATGAAATTTTTATACTTGACTGGTCTTTAATATGACTAGAAATCTGTAAAATTATTTTGTTCAATAAGAACGTTAAATTATTTCCTATGTATAAAAGTTTGCAAAACATTTTGTTTTACGTTATATTTCATTTTTTATTTAAATGACGCTACTGAATTGTGGGCCGGGCTTGTCATGCCCAATAAAGAATGAGACGTCGTTTGTGTCCGCTTGTCAAAGATCTGAAATATTAAACAAAAACTTTTCGCCAAGTAATATATATATACTCTAACCGCGTAGTATCTATTACTTGTCTATACACAACGTGCTTTGTAGCATCAGGTATTTAGTACATATATAAATTTACCAACGCCACATATATTGGCAGTATAAATTGTCTAAAAAAATGCTTCAATTTGTAGAATATTAAAAAAATATCATTTACAACAAAATAATTGATCGACGGTTATAAATTAAAAAAAAAACTAAACGCTTTAACACACATGTAAATAACTCAATAAGATAAAACCTGATCACAGTTGAAAACGCGGGCAAATATTTTTTAGGCTATTTTTCACAATCTAGATCATCAAATCTATTTTAAAAATATAACAATTTGTTTGTACTACTTCCATGTGTTTATAATAATCAGAAACCGAAAGCAGTTTTGTTGATTATAAACATGTAGAAGTAGTACTGTGGGAATACACGACGCGCCGTATCATGAAATGTGATAGTGCAAGTGTAGACACGTATAGATGGTGAGTCATCATTTTCACATAATGACAGTCACCAAACGTGAGAATGTAATTGTGTGTGATTATCGGAGACCTTCTGTGACGGTGAGAATCGACATATACGATTATCGGTAGACGCGTACAGTGAGATAAAATATAGAGAAAGATTTATCAGTCTGAAGCCAACTTCCGATTGGGAACCACCGATTCATCCATCATCATCATCCGTCATCTACAGCGAAAGTAACATACCAACCTTGGAAGCAACATTAATTACTAAAGTCTCTTCGTAACCTGTGATCGATAAGAACCTATTCATCCGTCATCATCATCCGTCGTCAACATTGGAAGAAACATACAAACCAGGAAGCAACATTATTTCCTAAAGTACAATCAAATTGTGTTTTATTTTTAAAATATAGTACCTTTCCATCAAGTATTGACAATTGACACTTTAAAAGTCATCAAATGTATCATTAAGTATAGTGAACGAATAGAATACATTACTTGAAGTATTTTTAATAATCCTTGTTTTTCCTGTTGGGCAATTCCCCGCGGACAATTTGACTGTGTTATTAACTACAATATAAAGCTAGTTAGGGGTATATAATGCAGTATACATACCGTACCACGAATTAAAACGACATTGAGCGACTTCACACGAATCACAGCTGGGTGAAGTTTGACGCGGGAACCGACGGAGCATAAATTACACCGGAGAATAATGGATTGACGGCTTAATGCTCGAAACAACTGTTTGCGATTTCCTCACTAATGACATTAATGTTAATAAACGATTAAAGGTTGATATTTTATCTATATATTCATATTTATAATTAAGAACAACATAACTGATCGTGATTTTAAAGTGAAAAGTTTTTAAAACACGTAATTTAAGTTGGAAATTTATTTTGTTCTAAATAAAAATAATAGATTCAATATGTATTCGATAAAAGTAGAATTTTGTATCCAGTTGCTATTTATTTTTTAGTAATTGCGTAAAATAGTATTATCTTAGCATTGTTTCTACAATTAAATCAACATTATTAGATTCTGATTATCATAAAAAAGTATTAAAACAATAGTACATGTTTGTTGGCTACGGCTACGGATATCCCGGGTTCAAATCCCGGTGCGGACGGTTTTCATAAATTGATCTCTCAATCGATTTATGGATTTCTGTTCGTATTCTGAGCGTTTGTGATGTCTGAAAAATTCACTTCCACCAATCCGATTTTCACGGGGCGTAGCGAGAGCGATTAGCTAACTAGTTCTGTCCTAGCCCTATCCTTCTATCTCTACTTTCTTCAAAATAAAAATTCTGTTGAGATACCTCCATTAGGAGGCCATATGCTCCACCTTGGGAGCAGACATGGATTTTTAAAAAATGTATGTTTGTAGCATTATACAATTTGAATTTTTTTTAGTATCATATCGCCCCTCCAGTATAAAACAACCATAGCGATTGAAATTTTTCATCCATTTAAAATACTCTTTTCAGATCAAATAGCACATCGTGACATGCGTTGTTTTTAAAAACGTAAATATTTTAAATTTGTGAAATATGCTAAGCATCAAAAATGAATAGGAGTAACTAGCAGTAGTGATATCTTTACACTACAATTATGTGAATCACAATTTTAGCCCTTATGGTTGTTTTATACTGGATAGGAGACCTTCGAAGTGTTATTTTTCTCAGATTGATCGAATACAAAAAAAAAAATTTACTTTTTTTTGTGTTGTAGCTGTCAAAATATGTAGTTATCCTAATTTCATAGAAAATAACTTTCCGCTCAAAAGGTTATATATATAGGTGGATCATATGGTCTACTAATGGAGGTATCTCAACAGAAGTTTTTCTATGAGAACAGCTTATTACTCAGTTGCTCAACCTCTCTTTTTTTTAAGAGAGTAGGAATAAAAGGATATCGTTAGGATAGGACTAGTGGCTAGCTAATCGCTCTCACTATGCCGCATTTTGAGGGCCGAATAGTTGGGAGGGAGTTTCAGACATCACGAATATTCATGACTACGAACAGAAGTTTACAAATCGATTCAAAAATCAATTTATGAAACTGTCCATACCCGGGAACTTGAGCCCGAGGCATCCATAATCGTAGCCAATGATGTTACCGACTGAAAAAAATACCTTTGGTAAAACTATCACTTCTCACAAGTCTCTTCATTTTGTTTTTAATCCTCCCCTCTCATGCTTTTTTATATATATATTCATAAATAAATGAAAAATATACTAATAATATAAAGATACAATATATTATTATGCTTTTTTGGCATAGCTACACCTTTTAATTTATAAATCTCTGCTACCAGTACAACATCATCTTTTATTCTCTATTATATAATTAAACGGTTAAC